>JAJEJO010001292.1:0-40989 GCA_020662805.1 Glaucomys volans
AAAAATGGTTCCATATCTCCAAGATTTCTTAGCTTAAGCAGCAGTGCTGAGAGTTAAACTCAGATCAGCTTAATTCCAAGTCTCAAGGTCGGCCAGGGTCATTCTCTACATTTCTTCTAAGCTGGAAGTTAGGATTCTAAGGTCAAGTGTAGAAGAATTTGTCCTTAAGATAGGATCAGACTAGAGATGGAGCCATCCTTGGATCATGATAAGATTCTTTAAATTTCAGACAGTGGATTTATGAAGGAAGCTCAGGGAAGTCTGGGCCAAACTTATTCCTTGAGAAAGGTGTTAACAGGTACCTTTTTAGGTCTAGGCCAGATATTCCCAAAAATACACCTAAAATAGAGAGGAAGCTGCACTGGAGCTACAAAGAAACCTGCGAAGCAAGGGTAACGATGGCACATGTAGAAGGAATCTGATTGCAGCAAACTTGTCATCCAGGACTCACCTGCCATTTGCTTGCAGAGGGACCACCCAGTAAAGGGAGGAGTCTGAACCGGGAGCTGCATCTCGGCCCCAAGCACCTGCCTTGTGTGGCAGGCCTTTCCAATTGAGCTTCAACACAAGGGGTCTACTGACTTTCTGGAGTCCTCCATGGGAACAAGAACCTAGAGGGAAGAGAAGGAAAGGTCTGAACTAGGTGCAAAGTTTACAACCCACAAAGAGAAGAATATTAAACATAATAAACATGTATACATATACCATGTGTGCCTATACCCCAGTGCATATGCAGGTACATCAACAGGTCAATTTTGAATAAATAGAGATCAGTACGAGGGTTTGATTATGCGGTGTTCATATGTTTTGTATTGCCCTTGGGTAAAAGTATACCAATCTTGGTCAGCATCCCTCAATGTCACAAAGAAAAACAAGGAAATTGAAGATTTAGTTCCCATCTACATCTTTACTGCAACTCTGCACTCTCAACACTTATTGCTGGGGAAGCAAGATCTTGGGAAATTGAGTTTGTGTACTCACCAGGGAGCAAGGGTGGACCAGGGTGTCTGGAGGCCTGCTCTTGATCCTTCTCCCTCTCACACTCATTTAGTTGGCCTTGGAGTACATCCACCTCCTGTCGGAGAGCTCCGAAGCTGCGCTGATTAGAGTCAGCCAGAAGTTTGAGTGTGAGACTGGCATTAGTCACCTGAGGAAATGAGACACCAGGGATGTGGATCATAGATCTGAACTTAAGAACTGAATTCAGGCTCTCCTATTTCTCAGTTCTGGGTCTTTTTCCAAATTTCCAAATATGTGAGATTCAAAAAAAACAGAGGGCTGTGAAAGGAAGGGAGGATTTATTAATCTATCCCCATACCTGGTCCTGGAGTTGGTAGAGGAGATCTGCAGCCACACTAACTCCTTCCCTGGTCTCAAGCTGGGTTGCCAGGTTCTTCTGTGCTCCCTCCAGCTGCAGGAACAACAGATCGAAGGCTGGTGTCTCATAGAGGGAGGTAATGGCCCTGGAATTCCTGGTCTCCTGTGTGTGGCTGATTTCCACTGCCTGGGTTTCTTGATCCTTGATGGCATGTGCATACTCGCTGGCCTGGACATGGGGAGATGGACAGGCAGATCTTTCAAAGGTCAACCCCCATGTCTCTTCTCATCCATTCACATCCTCCCAGGGCCTGGTCGCTTACAAATCACTCCCATGTGTATCATCTTACTTGCTTCTACTCAATCTTTTATGTGGGCATCAGCATTATCCCGTTTTACAGCTGAGGACACTCATATTCTTTTCACTGCAGTTTATCTTCTTTTCCCTATCCTGGTTATAGCCACCCCTGAGAACTAGTTTGGTGAGTGAGAGAATGAGTGGAAGGACTCCCAGCTTCCAGTTGGTCACATCTCTCAAGCTTCCCCAGGAGCTCAATAACCAAAGATATACTAAGCAATTGACCATGTCATGCTGCCGACCCAACATTTATCCTTGCTATAAGAACAATTCCAAGCTTGCCAGTCTGGCCCAAAAGTCCTTCCACCCAGTGTTCCCATTTTAACTCTGCAATTCTTTTGTTCTTGCCTCCTTTGCATTGGTCATTCCACTTCTAAACTTCTGACTAGTCTATATACTGTGCCCAAATTTTCCCCTGCTCATCTTCCAGGCACCCATATACTCTTATTCACTCATTGATGTAGGAAGTACACCTACATAGACCTTTCTATACTGTTTCTACTGTTGGGAAATCTCCAGAAATTTTCCTAATTTTACATTTATTCTAAGGATTAATTTCAAAGATAAGGACTGTGCTTCTTCCATTTTCTTCTCTACTGCCAGGACTCAACCCCATGCTGGATCCAAGGGAGGCTATGTTTGGATAACTCTGAGCACACAGCTCCAACACTCACCCTGAACAGTTCCTGGTACTTGCTAATGAGTTCCTTCGCCATACTTTGTAGTTGCTCCAGATGCTGCAGAAGGACTGAGTTGTTGGGCAGGTGGACCACACAATGGCATGTGCCACTCTCATCCACAGAGTTTGACACACTTCTAACCAGCTGCAAAAGCATGGGCATGGGCACACTAAATGTAATGAAGTACATGGGACCACAACACACTGTTTGCAAACATGAGGCAGGAGAAGAGGCTGACCCTGCTCTGGAGTGCCAGAGAAGAGTTCTTTCTTCACTTGGGGGATTCTTCTTGATTTATGGACATACCTCTATCAGGGGTTTGAGCATTTCTTTTTTTCAGTACTGAGGATTGAACCCAGGAGTGCTCTACCACTGAGCTATATTATCCCCAGCCCTTTTTCTAAAAAGGTTGTATTTGTTCTAATTAGTTATGCATGCCAGTAAAATGCATTTATTCATTTTAATAAATCACATATAAATGGAGTATGATTTTTCATTTTTCTGATTGTATATATTATAGAATCACATTGGTCATACAGTCATATATGTACATGAGTAATAATGTGTTTCACTCTACTGTCCTTCCTATCCCTATACCCCTTCTGCTCCCTTCACTCCTCTCTACCTAATATAAAGTAACTCTATTCTTCCCTAGTGCCCCCCACCCCTATTATGAATTAGCATCTGCATATCAGAGAAAACATTAGGTCTTTGGTTTTCTGAGGTTGGCTTATTTTGCTTAGCATGATATTCTTCAACTTCATCTATTTACCAGCAACTGCCATAATTTCATTCTTATTTAAAGCTGAGTAATATTCCATTTTATTTATCCGTTCATCTGTTGAAGTACACATAGGTTGGTTCCATAGTTTAACTATTGTGAGTTGAGCTGCTATAAACATTGATGTGGCTGCATCACAGTAGTATGTTGATTTTAAGTCCTTTGAGTATAAACCAAATCCTTCTTATTTTTTAGACAAGATCTCACTAAGTTTATCAGGCTGACCTTGAATTTGTGATCCTCCTCAGCTTCTCAAGTAGCTAAGGTAACAGGTCTGCATCACCATACCTGGCCAAGTCTTGGTCTTTTAATCTCCTGTCATTGAAGCTTCCATACTCTAGCTCCTATTGGTTGGGCCATCCTCACCCTACCTCAGCTGCAGTTCACATAGCTGGATGTCAACTTTTCCTTAAGGCTCTCTACAAGAGAGCAAAGCTGGCTTTCAGAGAAGGGTTGGGGGAGAGGCTTAAGGAGCTTAATCCTGTCTCAAAATACCTCCACTCTAGGGATTTGACACATTCCTACAACTTCCCCTTGTCTTAAAGTCACCAGGTAAAGAGAATTCCTAATCATCAGCAAAGGGAGTCAGCAGTAATAACTCCATGAATCATCAGATTCTGGACTAATATTTAACATTCACAGAAATGTGACATGAAGTGAATTGCAAAACATATTTTATGTTTGAAAAACAAGAGGCATCTGAGACTTTAAAAATACCTTAGGAAGTCACATGATTAATAAGTATTGATGCTGCAAGCTGCCCTTAGGTGTCATGTTTACTCGAGATCCTATGCTCTTACCCTAAGGAAGTCATAGAGCTCTGAGTTGTAAGGGAGTGGGTATGTAGTACAGGACAAAAGGGAGAGAGTGGGAGGCATATCCCTTGCCTCAGCTCAGTAGAACAAAGGAGAATGTTCTAGGACTAAAATATGCATTATTTGTGGGCCGTCTTTCCCCTCATTTTACTTTCATACTCACATAGAGCCCAAACCCATTAATTCTATAACCAGAGTTCCTGAATTCTAATTTTAGTTCTTGACATTGCGTTAGCTTGACAATGTGTCCCAGTGTTTTCAGGTGTACAATGGTAGAAATTATGTCATTTGTCTCATTGTTTTACTTTTAAAATGATAGAGAGAGGGAGAGATTGAATATTTGTAAAATTCTTGGAACAGTGCTTGCCTGCATATGATGGAGTCCTTTATTTTATTATAATTCTCAAGGTTCATCTTTTCACAGCCATTTTGAAACTGAATGAGCAAGTACTAAAGACTGCTTCCCAATTTTTAAGTGAGACCTGTGTCACCTGCTGGGGTTTCTCATCAAATCTTCTAGAATTAGATATGTGGCCTCTATGCTTCTCGGAGAAGACCCACACATAGCTTTTCTGGTCCTAACAACAGTGAGGTACTCTGGTTATGTCTCCAGCTTGAAACTCCAACCCAATAGTTGAGCTTTGGTTGGATAATGAAGCAAAGAATGCATACTTTGCAATACCTGGTCTAGCCCCATTAGCTCCAGTATCATTAGCACAGGAAGAAGGTGACAGATTTGCAGAGAATCAAGCCTCATAATTTTGCGTGTTGGGTAGCACAGATTTCTCCCCTCTATTGTCTTTGCCCTTGCCTTACATCCTATGGCCATACAAGCCAAGGGAAAATCAGAACAAAATGATGTCCCATCCTCCTTCCTTCCGCCTAATTCTACCTTCACTCTCTCCAAGTACTAAAGGATTCTTGAGCAGAATCACCTAGAGAAGAAAGCCAATCCAAAGCACAGAACCATCTCCCCAACCTGCTTGAGATCCCTCCACCCTCTGCCTGTACCTGAGGCCGTCCTAGGAATACTAGGGGCAGCAGCAGTAGAGTGGCCAGAAGGGTTGGGAGAGGCTGCATCTTGCTCCTCCTGTAGGAATGCACTAAGTCCTTGGGGTTCCCTGGGTTTTATCTCCAGTGAAAATGAATAATCTCAGTAGGAGGAGACAAAGATTTCAACATCTGAAAGGGCTGAGAGCTAAGAAGAATGTGGGGAGGCTTGAGGGGTTGAGGATTGTGACAGACTGGTGCCTCCAAACATGGGAGGAAATGGGATTCCCACTACAAATGGGGCCATCCTTGTTCCCCCAGGCTGAGATCTGCTCTGCCCTGCCAGGCCCTCTTCTCCAAACAGATTAAGGAAAACCTGAGACATCCTGGGGGGTTTTGGCATAGGTCCTTTTCAGGAGAAAGATTATGATCTTTCCCTCAACCTTAAGGAAGGGATGACTCTAGAAGGAAGTGCAAACCTACCTGTTCAATCTTGAGGACAAAAGCCATTTACTTAACTGTGTAAGCTTGTATGTGTGCCAAAGCGGAGGGTCAAAGGAAGGCCTGGGGGTATTGCTTCATCAATGCTGTGCTGGATTTCTCTGTTATATACCTTCCCTCAGCCCCAGCAATTTGCCTCCTGCACCCTCCTAAGTACTCTAAACATTTCCATCCCACTCAACTATTCAGAAGCTCCCTTAGTTTCCTTAGTCTTTATGCTTTCAGCCTCCACTGCCTGTCCTCCAAGAAAGTCCCCACCCATTATTTTCTAATCTGCTGCAGGAAGTTGTTGAGCCTCAAGTTCTCTGGCCTCTCAAATGGACATCTCTAAAGAAAAGCAAGAGTTTGGTTCCTGAGGCCTGGACAAGGTATTGCAGGTCAGTGTTCTTAGTGATGATCACCCTAATTTACTCTCATCCTCTACCATCTCACATGAATACTTCTCCAGCAGTGAGACATACTGTGGGAATGTCAGATTTCCTATGAAAGCAGGTATTTCTTGTGAAGAGTGTATGTGTACTGTCCTAGTTTTCTTTTTCTGTATTTTTTTATGGTACTGGGGATTAAATCCAGAGGCTCTTAACCACTGAGGAACATACCTAGTCCCATATACATGTGTGTGTGTGTGTGTGTGTGTGTGTGTGTGTGTGTATTAACTTAGAGACAGTTTCCTACTAAATTGCCTAGGGCCTTGCTGAATTGATGAGGCTGGCTTTGAACTTGCAATCCTCTTGCCTCATCTCCTGAGGCACTGGGACTACAGATGTGTGCCACCACACCCAGCTCATTCCAGTTTTCTATTGAGGAGTATGGTCTCTATTGCTCTGCTATGTTCTTTGTTGTTTCTCTTCTTTTCATAGTAGCCCCAACTTCAGATAGTGTGGTCGCTTAGCATAAATGTCCTCTACTTATTCATATCATCATGTGGGATTCCCTCCCTGGCATATAGTTAATAGAGAAAGGCATATGAATCCCATACTTTCCCCCCTGGGAAAGGATTGAAAAGCTTAGGTGAAGGTAAGACTGCAGGAAGACAGACCCAAGAGTCTTCTTGGGACTCCTTGGTGAGAGATACTTCCATCTTGCTTTTTTCCATCTGAATCCCAGCCAAAGGCCAGAGATTTATTCTCCATCAACTCTTCTAGCCCAGCCTTGCTCTAACAATGAGATCCAGAGAGACATAGAGATTAAGAAGATAACAGAGGAGTGGGTTGGAACACCTAAAGGGCATGGAGTAGGAAACCTGTCTATCAGCATCCAGGTAGAAGTCAGTAGATCTGGTGCACCTTATGGAGGAAGAGATGATGGGAAGGAAGGGTAGGAGAATAGAGCATTAAGCATGACTTCACGTGCCAAGGTCATCTTCCCATTAATCACCAACTACAACTAGTCAGTGGCACAAGGCAGGAGTAGCCTCAGCCTCTGACCAATGATGGAAGACAGTTTAGGGAGATAGCCACAGTAGTATCCACTCTCTTCCCAGATACGCAGAACCCTAGGTAACAATCAGGTCAGAAACCAAGTTAGTTTACAGATCTGTGTTCCATTTTATTCAAATTGTACTGTTTCTCCAGCCCCTCCCGTCTTCATTCCTTCAGTGAGCATGAAGTTCCCACTTAATTCCACACACTATACAAAGACCCTACTCAGAACTACTTTTCACTATTCTGGCTCTGCTTGGGTTGGATGATGGAGAAAGGCAAGATCTTCCACCACAGGCTGGGCCTCCTTATCTGTCACAGTCCAGGCCCGACCTCTTCTATATGTTTGGGATCTACCCTATCTATGGAGATGAACAGAGTCATAAAAACTGCAGATACACCTAAGCTTGGAGAGGTTAGTTCAGTGTACTCTTGCTGTGAGATGGAAATGGGGTTGGCATGAGTATAGGGCCACCTAGGGACAGAAGGTGGAGATGCCTTGGTCAGAACTCTACCCAAATGAGTCCTTGTAACGTTGCCTAGTTATCTGAGGACACACACTACAGAAAAAAGAGAGCACCTTCATTCCCGTGGGGAGGCCCTCTCAGCGTCCACCTTTCTCACTGTCCCTGCCCAGAAAAGCCGAAGCAAGCACCTAAGCCTCTGAGCAATCTGCTGGGTCCGTACACCATAGACCACAGGGTTAAGGGCTGGGGGAACCACCACGTAGAGGTTAGCCAGCAGGATATGGATATGGCCAGGCACTGTGTGGCGGCCAAAACGGTGAGCCAGGAAGGAGAAGAGGGCAGGTGTGTAGAAAAGAGCAATGACACTGGCATGGGCCCCACAAGTACCCAGGGCCTTGTGGCGGGCACCATGGGATGGCAGTTGACAGACAGCACGGAGAATAAGGACGTAGGAAGCACCTATGAAGCACCTATAATAAGGACGTAGGAAGCACCTAGGTCCAGGCATGGGGAGAGCAGTGTGGTGGCCAGTCCATACCAGATGTTGGGGCGTGTGTCACCACATGCCAGGCGAGCCACACCCATGTGCTCACAGTAGGTGTGGGGCAGGGCCCTCTGACCACAGTAAGGCAGTCTTTGAAGCAGAACCACAGGGGGCACCATGACACAGGCACCACGAGCCACTGCAGCTATAGCCACTATACCTACCACACGCTGGGTCAGCAAGGCCCCGTAGCGCAGAGGCTGGCAAATGGCCACATAGCGGTCCACAGCCATGGCCAGCAGCACTGAGGATTCAGCAATGAAGGCCACGTGGGCAACAAAGAGCTGAGCTAGACAGGCCCCAAAGGAGATCTCACCTGACAAACCCCAGAGCACAGCCAGAGCTTTGGGCACTGTGGTTGTGGCTAGAATCAAGTCAGCAGCTGCCAGAAGCCCCAGAAGTTGGTACATGGGAGCCCGGAGTGCCTTGTCCACTGCCACCAGCCCCAGTAGAAGGGCATTCCCCACCAAAGCTGCCATGTACAGCAGGCACACAGGCACAGAAAGCCATGCATGCAGGGCCTCCAGTCCCGGCACCCCCAGCAGGACAAAGGGCCCAGGGGCAGAGAGTAGCGCAGTCTGATTGAGAGCAGGCAGTGCAGGGTCCATCTCCATCTCCTGGTTTCACCCGACTCTGTTCCTGCAGAGCACAAATGGGGTGTGTGAGAGGCACTAGTGTTTCAGAGATTACAGAGAGGAAGGGGTAAGGATGAAGGGTTAAGATGCAATAGCATTTTCTGAGCACCAAATCAGGCACTGCTGTGGGATTTGCCCTACACTGAACCATGATTTTCTAACAGTTTTGTGGATTCACTAACATTACTGTAAGATACATGAAAGAATTTGGTTTCGGAGATGTTAGCATACTTCCAGTCACACAGGTAGTAAATAGGAGAGCTAGGATTTGAGCCAAACCTCATCTCACTAAACACCATGACTCACTCACATCCTCAAACCCTGACTCCTGCAGAGACCAAGCACCTCCAAGCACAGACTGCACTTTCCCATGGAGGAGTCTTATTGGTTTCGAAACCTGAGTTTCCTTCTAGAGTGTAAGGTTTTTCCCAGCCATGGGGCCTGGCCCTGTCCTGCTACCACCAGGCCCTACTGACTCCTCTAGACCCTGGAAACATCCTGCCCTGGCCCAACTTACCACAGGGCAGACTATCTTGTGACACTCTTTTCTCCAGATGGAATGTCCCCACATCAGCCTAGACACATGGGAAGTCATTCATGTTATCTAAGCCTAATTCCTGCAATGGTAGCACAGACCCTGTGTTCCCTGCACCCTAGGAGACATGTAAGTCAGAGGAAGGAAACATACCATGGCTATTTTCCAACCCATTCACTGGTATACTCAGACAAAACTCCTGTTCCATGATTCATTTCTGGAAGGGTTTTTTGTTTGTGTGTTCGTTTGTTTGTTTGTTTTAGCTTGGAAACCACTCTTCAAAACATTATATCCCAGGCAGTCTGTCCATTACCTTTTCCAGTTGCCAATGACAGCCCTCCCTTTAGCTGTAGGTACCTGGTTCATGGAACTTAATTCCTTCTTTGACTACTATAGACATCCATCCTCTGATTCAATTTCATGGTTCCCTTTTCCCCTGCTCTTTGTCCATGGGAAGACACTTCTGGTTCTATGAAATTCAGTCTGGGAAAATTTGATGCCCAGTAAGGGCACAGATTATCAAGTGTGGGCTGCAGTGGTAGGGAGAGAGATCAGATGCCACAATGACAGTGCAATTGGTGGTCAGTGTGATGGTAGGAGGGGAGGGCAGACTTTACTTACCTGGGTTTAAGTGGATAAATAAAACAGTCTGGGGAAGGATCTGAGGTAAGGTGAACCTTCCATGCTCTATCTGAGGATCACAGATTTGTCTTTGAATTTCTTGAGAGGTAGACCCTGGTATTCTAACCTCGCTGTAGAGATTGAGGAACCTGGGGCAGGTGAGCAAAGAATGGATGAGGTACCAAGCTCCCCACATAGCCCTCTCTGCAGCACTGTGTCCCACTCACATCCCCACACCCTGACTCCTGCAGAGACCAGGCACATCTGAGCACAGACTACACTTTCCCATGGAGGAGTCTTATTGGTTTAGGAACCCGAGCTTCCTTCTAAAGTGTGAGGTTTTTCCCAGCCGTGGAGCCTGACCCTGTCCTGCTCACCACACAGCCCTATTGCCTCCTCTAGACCCTGGGAACATCCTGCTATGGCCCAACTTACCACAGCAAGCACAGCCTGCACCCAGACAAGGGCCTCTTTAGAAAGTCCTAGACCTAGGGTGTGGGTGTACTAGCATACTTTCCCTTGGCAAAATTCCGCAGATGATTACCCTAGTTCCTCCATGTCTGCAGCACACAGTTTTTCAAATTTCCTCCCATAGCCTGGTGAGGTGGGGAGAGGGAAGCTGGGGACCCTCCTCACACCCTCCAGCCTCCACTCTGCTCTCTCTCTGGTTCTCCACAGGCACAGCTGCATCCTCCTCATCTTCTACCTGCCTGCTCTGCTCCCTTGCCTCCCAGCCCCTCACCCAGACCTTACCAGCCCAGCTTCCTCTGCAAGTCACAGTTCAGACAGGCGTATGCTGCAGGAGAAGTGAAGAGGTATCTCCTTTCTCCCTGAACTCCAAGGCACAGGTTTGGCTCTGGGCTGTGGTTCAGGGTCCTGGATCATCTCCATGGTGGTAATGTTGCTGCAGATGTGTTATGTTATCCTGTACCTCTTTCCAGGATCAAGAAACCAATGCACAAAAAGGATAGGGTCACATAGAGCTGTGACCAAGAACAAGACTTCCTGAACTCCAGTCCAGGACTATTTCTTCTCCCAGGTTCTTGGTCATGGTCCTCATGTGACAGCATCTTTCTTCTTGCAAAAGCAGGTGCCTGTGACATTCACACAGATTCTAAATTCCCATATGCCTCTGGGTTTCCATTCCTACTCTAAAGGTGTCTTTGTTCTAACTCTGCTTACACATGAACTCCTTTTTATCAGCCTAGGTCCTTGGAGCATTGGTGACAGACGGATCTCCAAGAGCCAGCGCAGACTGAGACTTGTCCCTGACCATCTGTTACCTCCTCCCCCAAAGGACTCCAGGCCAGAGGTCACAATGATGCCACCATCTCCCTCACCTTTCTTCAGTTTATCCTTCTTGGAATGAGTGTTTCTCCTCAGAGACATTCCACTCAGAGTGACTCATTTACTGAGTTCTGTCTAGAAGGCTCCAGGGAAGAGGTATTCCCTCCAGGTCAGAGTAGAACATCAAAGAACATGTAGTAAATGCAACGGGATACACTGGGGGAAAGAAGGCATAGTGAAAGCTTAGAAAATGAATTGGGGGTGTGTCAATTAGTCACTTGGAACCAGGATTTAATCAGAAGACATGGTCCTCACCCTAATTTCAGAAGAGGGAGGGGTGTGTTGAAAACATGGTACAAAGTTGTATTTTCTTGTTCCTGTTTATTCTCAGTGATAAAATCCAGAGTGGAATCTGAAGCCAGGTTATCTTGGTTCAAATCCTAGCTCTGCTACATAAAAGCTGGGTGACTTTGGAGTTGATCCTCAACTTCTCAGTGTAGGAATTTCTCCTGTCTAACTAGGGATAATCATAAATGTATCTACTTTACATGGAAGGTTGCAAGAATTTAAACAAAATAACATATTAAAGTGATATGTAGAACTCAACAGTGCCTGCAATACACTGAAAGCCTAATACATGTTAAACAAGTTTTGAATTTTTATTATTCCTTGAATCCATCTCTAATCTGATGAAAAGGCCTTTAATATATCTTAAATTTTAAAAATTATAAGTTGTGCATTGAAGTAAATTTGTTTGGAAGTAAAATGGTCTTGACTGTAATGTTTTTTTAAGTGTACTGAAAGAATGAAAGATTCTAATTAAATCAGATTACATCAACCAAAGAATTTCCTTTGCCAATAGAACTGAGGAACAAGACTGTTTCTAAATAAGATGGGAAATGTGGTGGTGGCCCCACACCCCACACTCCCTCCTCACTCTGGCTTGATACAGTGATACAGAGAAAGGGGATAGGACGCCTTAGCCTCAGTCCTCACAGGCAATGGCACAGTGGCCCTCCACCTCCTACTCTCTGTTGTGAGGGTAAAACTGAATTCAGAAAGGTTAAGGAGACTGTGGAAGGCTACCCAATAGTGGAACCTTATTGAATCTTTTCTGCTTTGGTCGTTCCCTGAAAAAAAAAGCATGAACAACTCATTTCATCAGTTCAAAGAGAGCATCTTCTCCACTACTAGCACTTTTGACCACCGATGTTGGGCTCAGTGTGGAGTAAATCCAGGTAAGGGTTTGGAAAGAACATTTCAGTAATCCCCGAATTGTGTCTAGGGTGTAACTGATGTTGGCTGAGGAATTGCTACTGACCGTGTGACTAGGACTTCTCACTTCTATGCTGTGGAGGTGAGATTAAAGATGAGGAATGAGATCCGCTCTCTATGCAACAAATCCTGCTTCAGCCCTTGCTTCTCCAGCTTAACCATTGAGCTAGTAGTACACCTGGGACCTAGGAGACTCCAAAGATGTTCCTGTAACAAGCTTAGGAGAAAGCAGGTATGGATGAATGGGATTTATGGGCTTCTTTTGTGAGCAGTTCAGGGAGCATGAACCTGAGCCCCAAGCAGGACTGAGGACCTGCTAGTCTCATTTGTGAACTGTTAATGAGAAATGAGCAGAAATCCAAAGTTATCTCTCTGAGTTTTCCTGAGCCGAACTTTACATGCCTGGCATGCTCAGAACCTGGAGAACAGTAGAGACTGAGCAGGGAGGTCTCTGCAGAACCACTAGATGGTGTATCAGCAAACGCAGATGGAGATTGGCTTCACTCTACACCAATGACAAACCCAGTTACCATCTGAAAACTGACAGCTGTCATTCTTTGATATTGTTTCTACCTCTTATCCCTATAAGGAGTCAAAGACCCTTGGTGCCAAGGTTTTTGAATAAAGATTCACTACTATGTAACCTTAGACCCTCTCCTTAATCCTTGTGAGCTTAGTTTTTCTCTGTACAATGAAGATTAGTTTATCTTCCCTAAGAAGTAGTTGTAAAAATTAATGTAACACGCTCCCAAAAGGGTGACTTGATAGAGTTACCCTAGATACAGTTTGAGACTTCTGAAAAGGTTTCCCCTAGCCCCTACCTGAATTTATTCCACACTGAGCCCAACACAGATGTTCAGAAGTGCCAGTGCCTGAGAATTAGCAGGAGAATTAATACAACTGTACACAAGGTTGTGTGATTTGGGAAGAATCAGCCTAAAGATATTCTACCTATCCAATATGCCTGCTGTAGCCACATGGAAAAACTATTTCACCTTAATAATAAACACATTAGTTGCACAATACCTCCCAATCCTCACACTTAGAGCAACTTTAATAGCTTTCAAAATATGCAACCCACAGTTTATATGTGGCTTTAGTCCCTAGTTTGAAATGAAGTTTTGTTTACATATACACTTACAGAACAAATTCACAATTTACAACTAACCACAAAAATGTTCTTTTTTGGTATTGGAGACTGAACCCAGGGGCACTTTGCCACTGAGCTACATCCCTGGTCATTTTTACTTTCTATTTTGAGACATATAAAATAGGAATGATGCAATATCAACAAATGTAGTATTTAAGTTTGATAGGATTATATGTTCTGATGGAACAATGACAGGCACAGGTAAATATTATTTACTAGTTAAATAGCAAAAGTAAAAAATTTGCACCGAATATAATCGAAAACCTTAATATAAAAATAAATCAGCTAAACTTAATAATGTGTTTAATGCTATAACAAGTGGGAAGTCACAGAAAGCTTTACAAGGCAAGCACTCTGCCAACTGAGCTATATCCCCAGCCCTCACAGAAAGCTTAATCTGTTAAATTCAAGATTATTCCCTTTAGTGTGTGGTAACATGGAAACTGATTAAAAACAAACAAGAAGTTAGTATCTGATAAGGAATGTTGGTTATTTTTTTTTTTTTTTTTTGACCCTGGGATTGAACTCAAGGGCACTCGGCCACTGAACCACATCCCCAGCCCTATTTTGTATTTTATTTAGAGACAGGGTCTCACTGAGTTGCTTAGGAGCAACTTGCTGAAGCTGGCTTTGAACTTGTGATCCTCCTGGCTCAGCCTCCTGAGTCGCTTGGATTACAGGCGTGCACCACCATGCCCGGCAGAATGTTGGTTATTGAAGGGAAAATTACTACTGAGATGTTAAACCTTGCAATGAATTTTTAGTGTTTGTGAAAAGTAAGAAAACTGGTCCCAATTTTTAAGACTGTAACTTGGATAGCCCAGATTTTATTATTTGGCTACTTTTGGGATTCTTAATTTTTTTAATACTATCATGAAACATGTTCAGTAGAATTATATTAGAGGGAAATATAGAAGTTAGAAGTTGGTAAGATAAGAAGTTGTATAGAATAACGTGACATATTTCATGAAATAAGAATAGTTAAAAAAAAGTTATGCGTGAAACAGTAAAAGCCCCATACTAAAAGCCTAGATGCCCCTTTTGATGGAATACCATATATCAATATTTAGATAAGGTGCCAAATGAGCTTGCATCTCACTTATTAATTTATTTAACCCAGAATAGATTGGTAATAATACTCTGTTTATTTTCAATAAAATAAGTGATGGGTTATATATTGCATATCTGCAAAATAGTTATCACTAAACAACCTACCAACTTAGTAGAATGTTTTGAATTTTATTTTTCATCAAAAAATCCCATAGGAAATTCAAGAATTCAGAATCTATTTCATTAAAATCAATTTAATTTAACTAAAAATATACAGAATAAATTGATGGAACTGGCCACTAATGAAACATTGGTGATAAATAATAAAAATATAGCCTTTCTTGACTCATTTTTTATTAAATTATGAAAATAAAAGCCAAAATGATAGAATTTTTTTAAAATCACTATTTCATCACTATAGAACTTTGTGAAACGGTTCC
The DNA here is from genome assembly GCA_020662805.1 of Glaucomys volans. Classification (NCBI taxonomy): domain Eukaryota; kingdom Metazoa; phylum Chordata; class Mammalia; order Rodentia; family Sciuridae; genus Glaucomys; species Glaucomys volans. The sequence continues at coordinate 14,868 of JAJEJO010001292.1, forward strand.
CAATTCTGAATAATAACAAAGCAAAATCAAACTGAACAAAAGATATGAAAAAATAGTCTAATCATAAATTATTGCCTGCAAGGAGTATTATTATCAATTCATCCTGGGTTAGATAAATTAACAAGCAAGATGCAAGTTCATTTGGCGCATTATTTAAATATTGATCTATGTGATATTCTGTTAAAAGATACATCTAGGCTATTAGTATGAATCTTTCACCACGTCTCTCATATCTTATTTGTTTATCATTGCAGAATTTTAAATTTCTTTTAAAATCTCATGAATCTAATATAAAATTTCTACACTAATAACCTACATGCATACTGTCAAGTAAAAATGTGTGCAATTTCTGTCTAATTTCTTCCAGACAAGTTATTTTATTTATTGAATGTATTTTATGCCTATTGTCAAAACAATAAAAGCAAAACTTGTATTTATTTTATTTTTCTAATAATTGATTGTATTATATTTTACAAAAGTATTATTCCTTAGTTTTGAAAACTTTTTAAATGATATTTTCTTATTAAAAGTTTGGCAAGAATTGATCTAGAGGTCTTTCTTTACATATGTCCAAATACATGACAGTGCATGTGTGATTCAATGCTTTCCTTCTGTAGACGGATAAGCTAATGGAAAGGATCTGCAGATCCTCAATTCATCTTTGGGTGCATCCAAGTTTAGATTTGGAAATAAAGAAGTAAGAAGCCAAATTGACTAAACAGTCAAGTCATATTCTTAAATATAACACTACCATAAATAAAGCTCACATTTTTTATATTCATCTGTCTGGCTCATAGTCCTGTCTGTCATTTGGTTTGTATGAGCAAACAAAAAAAGGCGTGAGTTTAATCATTAACCTTCTTATGCCAATGATGGCATCAAACCACGAGATGTTTTACAAACCTCTTCTGCTGTATTATGGTCAGTTTCCAACATTCACTGAGAACTTTGCTAATGAGCATCCACATTTTGAACTGCTCAACCCTTCAAGCAATGCCATTACTGATATGGATGATGCTTCCATCACCCAAGCTGAACAGATCTCTAAACCACATGACTTTCCGTCAGAGCTCAGGCAATCCCTTCTGGCTGTCAGGTTCTATTTCCTTTATCTTGAGGCTCAACTTCTTTGTGTTATTCAAGATACATCATAGAAATGGGATCTTCCAGAAAGGATTCCTTGACTCCAAGAAGTGGAGTATGTTTCCTTTTTGCTTCCCTGACATCCAACCTCTGATCACTGCAATATGAAAAATGGTATTACCTGGGTAGATTATCAACAGATGCTATTCACTCATCTCACTAAGCTGTAAGCTTCTTAGCTGTAAGCGGTGTGTGCTCCATTTACCTACTCAGCATGTATATATTTTCTTTCATGTAATAAATGCTTTATGAATATTGTTGGATGGAAATCACGACAGAAATTATCTGTAAATTTATTCTAATAATCTAGGTTCAAAATGGCAGAGGCAAGACATAAAAATTTTTAACTGCCTCCTTCATTGTAAGGTAGGCACTGTAAATCTACTCATTCATAATAAACCCAATCATTCTTCTGAACAAGAATCTACTTCTAATTGTCATTGACAAAGGACATAAAGCATATATGCAACATTTGGTCTAGGTGTAAATAGCAAGTATTTTGTTTAAGTTAGGACGAATGGGACAGGGTGGGGGATGGTGAGTAGAAATAAACTCCCAAAGGCAACAGAAATAGAATAACAAAGACCCAAAATGTGGTTAATGTAGAAAGTCTGGAAGAAAAAGTGTGAGGACACATTTGCTGATCCCCATTATTTGTAGAAACTATACTAAGTTCTGAACATGGTAAGATACAACAAATCAAAATTCCCTGTTGGTGTAGTCTCTACAATAAGATGAGAAATTTGCACAAAGAAAATACATAAAGAGTTAGACAATTTGTATATGAGAAAGCTACCTGCTGGTGCTTATATAATTACTTTCATTTCATTTATTGTGATTTCATTCATGGTCTGATGATGACCAGAAAAGTGACAACCAGCCTCCACAAAAAACCCATGATAGTCAGCCATAAGTCTGAACTTGGGGCAGGAGGGAGAAAAGGGTGGGCCTACCTGCTTTCTCCTCCCATAAACAGGAAAGAAGAGGGGGATTTTAAATGGAAAAATGATGTTTAGTTTTAAACATGGTGGATTTAAGGAGAATGTGGCAGTAGTAATTATTAAAGATAATGATGTAGCAGCTAATATTAGAATAAATATGCAATCTGCAAAGTACAATCATCTACAGTTTCCTTTTACAAGTGATTCCATGGATAAAAAACAAACTCAAAAATTTTTAGGAAAATGAAATATAAAAACTAAGATCCAAGGGCTGAGGGTATAGCTCAAGTGATAGAGGACTTGGCTAGCATGTACAAGGTCTTAGGTTCAATCCCTAGTACCATGAAAAAAACAAAGGTACATATAGAGTTACCAGCAAAGAGGCCACACAGATACAGAAATATTAATGATCCTGGGGGGGTGGGTGGGAAGGGAATAAAATAATAGCAGAGAACTGGGCCAGACATAAATAATGGGAGGAAGAAATGAAGCTGGTACAGGCAATGGTTTCTTTATTTGCTTTTGGTTTGGTTTTAGTCAATTATTCTTTCATGGGAGTCATTCATGCATGTCAATGAATAATCTTGTGTTTGAGATGAATAGAGTGTGTACTTTCAAATTATCTCAGTTCAGAATCTATTTATTTATGTAAGCTTTTAAAAAATCAGCTCTTGGCTAATCCATGTTCCAGCAAGATGGAATTTAACAGAAAAAAAATAAAAGAACACTAGAAAATATTCTGGTAGCTGTGAACATTTTTAGCATGCTGGCACAGAATCCTTATGCAGTCTGATGTGGCCTAATTTAAGCTAGCCAGAATTCACATAGATGTAGAGTGGAATGGTAGTTACCAGAAGCTGGAGCAGAGGGTGGCAGGGAAAGAGGAGATGTTAGTCAAAGGGTGCAAAGTTTCAGTTTCACAGGAGAAATAAGTTCTGGTGATTTATCACACAACATGGTGACTATGGTTAATAATAAGCTATTGTATACTTCAAAACTGCTGAAAGAATAGATTTTAAATGTTCCTACCACAAAGAAATGATGAGTATGTGAAATGATGGATATGTTAATGACCTGATTAAATTATTAATGTATACATGCATAATACCATATTTTATCTTTTATAGAGACAATTATTTCACAATTAAAAATTAAAAATAACTTCAAAAACTGAAATTTATTTATTTATTTATTTATTTATTTATTTATTTTATTTATTTTGGTACTGGGGATTGAACCCAGGGGCACTCCACCACTGAGCCACATCCCCAGCCCTATTTTGTATTTTATTTAAAGACAGGGTCTCACTGAGTTGCTTAGGGCCTTGCTAAGTTGCTGAGGCTGGCTTTGAACTCATGATCCTCCTGTTTCAGTCTCCCAAGTGCTGGAATTACAGGTGTGCACCACCATACCCGGCTGAAAACTGAATTTTAAAAAGACAACTAGACTTTACAACAACAAAAACAGGTTGTGGGAGGCTGGGGTTGTGGCTCAGTGGTAGAAAACTTGCCTAGTATGTGCGGGTCTGATCCTCAGCACCACAGAAAAATAAGTAAACAAAAAAAAAGGCATTGTGTCCGTCTACAACTAAAAATAAAAAATGAAAAAAACAGGTTGTGATATTTGTAGATTTTTTTTCCTTCCTCTGGAGTCTATTTCCGTAAGCACCAGGTTTATGGATATTTATTAGGAATATCACAGAACTAGGAACTAGAAGCCTTTATCCTAGTTTTACATTAATAACTTCCTTTCTGTGTGCCTTGGAAAAGTCTGGATGAGCCTCGGTGTCCTCTTCTGAGAATGAAGTTAGATAATGCCAGTTCCACCAGGTCTGGCCTTGCTCCTTCTCGTCACTCCCCTCCTGGACCCTCCCCAATCTCCCTCTGCTGCACCCTCACTGACCTTGTTTATGTCATCAAGTCATGTCAAGACATTTCCAGCTCAGAGTACCTGCATCTGCCATCCTCTCTGCTGTTGTTCTCCTTGCCCATATTCAGTTTCACCGTTCATTTTCGTGTCACTATTTTAAAGCAATGACTTTTTAAATTTTGTTTTCTTGCTTATTTGTCCCTCTCCCTAGAATATAAGTTCCATAGAAGCAAGGCACAGCCTCCTTTGCATTGTCAACTCTCAAAATCCTCTTACGCTTAGAGTAATATCTAGACTATAGCAGGCACTTGATAAATATTTCCCAACTAAATGGATGATTTTCAAAACAAGGTTTATTGCGAGAACCTTATTTTTCAAATAGAATATTAACGAAGGACTTGACACTCAAACTAGATAATGGTGGATCTTCTGCTGTGGTGTAAAGAAAGAGGACAAGAAATACCCCACCACCCCTGTAAGCCTCAAGATACCCCATAGCATCCTGTGAGAGCCCAGCTCCTTAGGAGAGGGATCAGTCAACTCTACACTGCCTAATAGTCTGTGAGTATGTTCCTCAGATCCTTTTTGATCACAACAAATAGGATTTTCTAAATTCTAATCCCTGAGGAATTTGAATGCAGCTTATTAAGAATGTGTTCCCATCATCATTCTCCCTCCTCACAATGAAACTGCATCTTATAGTTGAGTATTTCTTTCAGTCAAGCAGTTGCAGTCTATAGAATAAAGTTCCACAGAATCCTCCAACCAACAAGGTTAAATTTTTCCTTTAGTGTCTAGAACTGGCTTGAGGTCAATGGACTAGGGGAAGTCGAGCCCTTTCTTCAGATCTCTAGCTACTTTCAGGAGCTGTGCTCTCCTGGAGCTATTTTTGCAACTCACTTTCTTAATGTTCCTTGGTTCCTGGAAGCTCCTCTCCTCTCCCAGCACCACCTCCAGCACCCCTGGCATTGATACGTGTGCTATTTATCTCATTCCCTTACAGCACTGTTGATAGAACTTGTTTATAGCAGAATTCAGCTGAAGGTCGTTGTGGGAAAAGTGATGGAGGGAGATAAAATGGGAATTACAGTGAAGCACAAAATATGCAATAATTAAAATCAAATATTATCATAAATGTCCTAAGTATCCATCTGCTAGTCTCCTAAATGAGAGTTTTCTCACTGATCTTTTTGCCTTTTTCTCCTTTCTTCAGTGTCTGACTTAACACTTTTCTCACTCATTATTGCTGCCAATCTCCATTTTCAAATTTTTATTGCCTTTTTCATTTAGAGTAACTCAACTCCGTTTTCACCTCCTTCTTCTGATCATGTCCTGTACAACTCTGTATTATGTAGGCAATTAGACAAAGTTTCTTATACATAGGACTTTCTCATTACATACATTATGGTACACAAAACAGCTGAGAGCAGTCCTAATTTTAAATAACATTAAAAGTTATTTAAATGAATGAACTATTCATTCTTGCTGCATTTATATACACTATTCACTTATCCTGACCTTTGCACTGCCTGGTGAAACATCATTCTGTGCTTTTAGTAGAAAACAAAAGTATGACCTTATCTCTAATCTGCTTTGTCTTCACTCCATAGACGATGGGATTGAGTGCAGGTGGGATAACAATGTAGAGGTTAGCAAACATGATGTGGAATGTGCGAGACACATTGCGTCCAAAGCGATGGGCAAGGATGGAGAAAAAGGCAGGTGTATAGAACATGAGGATTACACAGACATGGGACCCACAGGTGCCAAGGGCCTTCTGGCGAGCATCTTGGGAGGGGAGGCGAAAAACAGCACAGAGGATGAGGGCATAAGAGACAGCAATTAGAATCACATCTGAGATGACGGTCATGATGGGAACACAAAAGCCATACCAGATGTTGATGGAGATATCAGCACAGGCGAGCCGGGCAACACCTATGTGCTCACAGTATGTGTGGGGTATGATGCGTGTCCTGCAGAAAGGCAGGCGTGTCAGCAAGAATACATCAGGCAGGATGATGCAGAAGCTCCGAAAGGAGATGCCCACAACAATCTTGATGATGGTCTTGGGAGTCAAGATAGTGGCGTATCTCAAAGGGGAACAGATGGCCACATAACGATCAAATGCCATGGCCATCAGGATGGCTGAATCCAGGACAAAGCTATAGTGGAGGAAGAACATTTGTGTCAGGCACCCTGGGAATGTGATTTCTCGAGCTCCCAGCCAAAAGATACTGAGTGTTTTGGGTACACCTGCTGTGGACAGGATGAGATCAGTCATGGCCAGCATGGAGAGAAAGAAGAACATGGGTTCATGAAGGCTACGTTCCACTGCAATGAGGTAGAGAAGGATGCAGTTTCCCATTGTGGCTACAATGTAGATCATGCAGAAGGGAATCCCAATCCACACGTGGAATTGCTCCAGGCCTGGGATCCCCACCAAAATGAAGGATCCTGGGTTGTAACTGCTCAAGTTGAAAATAGTCATAGCAGTCCAGGATGGCACAAATCTCAGTCCTGAGGCCAAGGGAAGATAAAGGAGAGTTAGAGTCACTCATAGTTCCATCATTATTGACTCCTGAAATTATAGTGACCATGTAATTTATCATGCAGAGGAACCCTTCTAAAGTGAAAAAAGGTTAACATTAATAATGATGGCAGCAATGTACATAAACAAGGATTGTCCCAGACACTTGAAGATGTATGGTTATTCTTTCTAAAGAGAATATTCCTTCTTCTGATCACCCAAATTTGCATAATTTTCCTGGGAAGACCTCCAGACTTGCTATACTCTTTTCATTACATACAGTCCTTGGATATGAGTTAACAAGTTAGAGGACATATATTTTCATGGGCTAGTGGACTGCAGTTTATGTGACTCTATGAACATCATTGGTTAAGGTCTTCATGCTGTATCATTATAGCATGTTGATCTCTGCCCTAAGACAACTACTTGCTCCTTCCAAGGCTTCCTGATGACTGTAGTTCTTAGATTTGTGAGGTCAACACCCTTTATTGCCAAGCAATAACCAAATTCAATTCAGTAAACACTAGCTGGGTTCTGACACTATGCTGGATAACATGGGTAACTCAAATTTAAATTGAAAAAGTTCCTCTTATAACTAACACTCAGGAGCCTTTCTATACAAAACAAAACAAAAAGGAAAGAAAGAAGACAGAAGAGGAGGAGAAAAGAAAAAAGATTTACCAACGCACTGTACACAATATAAGTGTATAACATCTTGAATTTAGTAAAACCATCAGTCAGAAAAAGGATTGTTTCTTTGTGACCGCAAATTCTGTATGTAGACTCATAGTCCCAAGACACATGCTCTCGCAATCACACAGACACTCAACACTCACATTCTCAGGCATACCCCAAACCATACCCACATGATCCAATAGGTTTTGTCCACCCACACATACTCTTTCAGTTATGAACTCCCCTCCCGCACTCACATGCACACACCAAAGAGAATCTGAACAATTATTTCATGGATTTTTGCACAGCCACCTGCTCTGCTTTGTAAATTCCAGAGGAATTCCTCTGGAATTATCTTTTGAAGACAGGGTTCTTTCTTCTCCAGTAATGCCTCCCCATCCTTTGCCTTTACCTGGAAAGTCTACTTAGACTCTAAAGGCCACTAACAGCACAACAATGCCCGGGACTCCCAAGATCAGCACTAAGCTGAAGCTGTGACAACTGTGAACTTCATGCTCCTAACCTGACAAGCCAAAACTCAGGTTCAGGACTTCCCTCTCTCCTCTTTACCTCATTCTTCAGGCTTAGTTCACAACACCTTCTAGCCCTCAGCCTTAGATTACCCATTTTCTGCTAGGTAGAGGAGAAATGCCATTAAAAGGTAAGAGGGAAAAGTACATTTCTGACTTATAATAATGCAAGAAATTGAGCAATTAACCCAATTTTGTAATTATCCATACAGTAATGGACAGTTGTGTAACTGTCCATCTATTCTAATCTTTTGATGCCCATTCAATAGAGCATAAATACAAGTACTGCAGACCATGACCTCAGTTTATAACTGGGAGTTGCTCAGGGAAGAAAGTTGTAGTTCCCAGTCCACAGCTGCTAAGAAATGAGGGTTGAGCTTTTCATTCACTCCTTCTTTCTCTCCAAATCCAAGTTTCAGTCAAACCCCTTCAAACAGTTAACACTCACCTAATATTGAGGATTAGGACAAAGGGGAAAAAGGAAAGTATGGTGCACACACAGAGAAAATTTTCAAGAGGGGCAAACAAGTCAACCAAGGAAATGAATGGAAGGGAAGGGAAGCAACTGATGGAGAGGCTGTTTCCCTGTCCATTTATTTTCTCTGATCACTGCTCAGTCAGGGAAAGGTAGTTAAAACCCAAGGGGTGCAGGTACTAAAACCTCAAGGGAAGAAAATGAAGAAGTTTATTAACCCACACCACTGCTGCAAGGTGCAAGGTGCTTTTTATTTATTTCTTTATTTTGCATTTGCCTTTGCCCGCAAGTTGTTGTGCATGTGGGTGGAAGGTCACATATGTATGTATCATATTACCTAGGTTTCAAGTTGATGTCCTAACCGAAGAAAGTGCCTTAGGCAAGTTATTTAACCACCATGTAAAGGCAACAATATTGGTAATAATATTAGTAACCACCCCTCAAGAATAAATATTGCATAAAAATTACAGACTAAGGCAATGCATGTGAAAATGTCCAGTGGCAAATGCAGAGTGGCAAACATAATAAAGATGGATAGGTCAGGGCCCTGGTTAAAATGAAAATCATAAGACCCACTTCAAAGTATTCTAAGACCATGTTTCAGAGTGAACGTTCCATAATCTGTATTTAGAAGCAGTGCACTGATTGACATAAATTTTATTTTTCTCTAGACAACCAGAATATATGTGAATGTTAGTAGAAAAGCAGGAGAGTTGGTTAAAACTAACTCTATTGGGGCAGAAGTAGAACAGGTCCTGGACACTGCTTCCTTTAAAGGACTGTCAGAGGGTGTTCCTGATGGGCACTGAGTGGTGACTTCTTTGAAATCTCTTTGGCTAAATGTGCCACTTTAGCTTAAACCTGGCATGTCCCCCATGCCTGTCCCTCCTTCAGTGCTGCACTTCTCATAGATTTCTTCTTTGTCGTTACCAAACTATTGCTGCTTCCTCTTAACTGTCTTCTAAATCCATCCTTTCTGTTTCCATTGCACAGCAACCTTTGTTTCTTTCCTAAATTACTCCAATGCTTCTTACAAGATCAACTTATTTCCATTTTTGTCTTCCTCAATGTATTTCCCACACTGCAGACAGAAGTTCTTTCTAAAGGAATCATCTGATTATGTCGTTTCTTAGCTTAAATCTAATTTTGTTCCCACCTCAGATTTTTAGCATTTACTATTTCTTCTATCTTTGTTTGTATTCATCCCAATCTTTGAGTGATGGCTACATTTCCATTATTGGAGATTAAACTAAAACTATCATAAGTAAAAATGAAATAAGTAAACAAAATACATTCCTTCAGAATGACTGTTAGAACTACCTGCTGGTACTGTTAAGAATTTCTGGAGGCCCAAATCTCATTTTTCACCTAAGCTTTTATCTCACAAATGTAACAGTCAACTTAACTTCCCTGCATGTGGTGACTCCTGTGTCTCTCTGGCTGTTGTGTCACAGAATGATTCAGCAGTAACCTTAAGAGGTAGGCTCCACAACTGCTGATTTATTTGCCTTTGCTTCATCCATAGGCATGTTTCCTTCTGGTTGGACAGAATAATATGAATAACTCTATTTTCAATGACTACCTCTTTATAACCAGTATTTCAAGACTCATAATTTATTTAAAATGCCTATTTGCTAGGCTCAGTGGTGCACATCTCTAATTGCAGCGCCTTGGGAGGCTGAGGCAGTAAGATCACAAGTTCAAAGCCAGCCTCAGCAATTTAGCAAGGCCCTAAGCAACTCAGTGAAAACCCATCTCAAAATAAAAAACAAAAGAACTGAGGATGTAACTCAGTAGCTAAGTGCCCCTGGGTTTAATCCCTGGGAAAAAAAAAAAAAAAAAAAAAAAAAGGAAAATAAAGCCTATTAAAATGCACACCAGTGTTTTGTTTAGTATAAAAGCCAAATTTGGGGGGCCATCCTTTTTATTGGAAGAGTAGGGAGACTTTAAGACATGAAAATTTACAGTTCTTACCTTTGTTGTACTCTGTGCCCCTTTCTGAAATAATATTTCTTTCTTTGTTGATTGCATGGAAAGGAAATTGTTCTAGGCAATTTACATGAATTTTACAAGAACACCTGTTACTTGGGTTTAATGTTGTCATAAGAACCCCAGGCTAAGATAGGCACAGTGGGAGGTTGAGGAGAAAGATTGCAAGTTCAAAGCCAGCCTCAGCAAAAGTGAGGTGCTAAGCAACTCAGTGAGATTCTGTCTCTAAATAAAATACAAAATAAGGTTGGGAATGTGGCTCAGTGGTCGAGTATCCCTGAGTTCAATCCCCAATACCAATAAACAAAAACAAACAAACAAAAAGCACCAAACCCAGGCTACTAGTGTTATGGCAATGTTGCAAAAAATCCCCAAGTTGATCTTAAGGCAGGAGACGGAACCACCTTTATTTACCAGCTGGTAATCCAGATTCATCAGCTGGTGGGACAGTAAAGCAGGCTGTAAGCCTGCACCCTTTGACCTCCTCCAAGGGTTGGAGTACACCTTTTATACCATAAGTAAAGCATGTCAGTATATTAATCATAAGTGGCTGTTGTTATGACAATCAGAAAGGTTACTAACATTTAAACAAATGTTAGGGTACCCTGCCCAAGAAAAGTGGAACCCAGAGGGAGAACAAGCTTACATTGTATAAGAATTGCCATTTTATGTTGCCAAACATGCCATGTTAAGCAACTGTTGGTGGGGACAGAGGTGGGGTGAGGGAGGTGTTCCCAAGGGAGAAGCATTTCCTACATGACATGGAATCTCGGGGTAAAATGGAGTCTGTTTGGTCATTCCCCAAATAGCCTGGCCCAAAACACTAGAAATAATTTTATGGTGAATTATTTTCATGGGACTAAAATAGGAATATGCTCTGATGTCTGGCCTTAATGGTTTATAATTCACATCTTTAAATTTCCAAGATTGTCTGGGTTGGTAGCTCAGTGGTAGAGTACCTTACTATTAATATGAAAGATCCTGAGTTTGATCCCCAACTCTGCAAAAAAAGAAAATACTTATAATAAATTAAAATACATATGTGTATATATGTCCTCTATTCTTTGTCTCAAATATAAACAACAAACAAGTCTTATTTCACACAAAAATGTCACAGTTCTATTAGCATGATCTAGGAGTGATGCCTTAACAGTCAGTTGCTATTTAGTTTTCATAATCCAGCTCAAATTAAATATTTCAAAATGGAAATTTACACAATCCATTTACTTATATGTAAATCTTGTCACTATTTTTAAATGATTGAGTGTATGATTAAGATGGAAATTGTTCACATCTATTTTAATGTTTTATACATGCTAATGTGGCTCCTGTCTAGTCATTTGAACTCCCATTGAGTTATTTTTTTCCATATGGAATCCAAGTTACTTTACCTTAACTCAGTTCCACAGACAGGTAATCTATTAGTCCATTTCTAATTGGAACTGAGTTTGCCTCTCCTGCAGGCTGGTGGAAAGGTTAGGTTTTCCTTTAGGCTACCAACAGAGAAAGTGAACGTGAAGGGGTAGTATAGAGTGGCTGCTGAACCCGGTGGGCCCCAACCCCATGAGACAACTGTAGCAAAGCAATAGACTTATGAGAAACATTTTAAAATACAAAATTTGACCTTTGTTGCCACCTTTCCTACAATTTCCATGACTTCCATTTATTCTTTTTTTAAAATCTTTATTTGTTCTAATTAGTTGTACATGACAGTAGAATGCATTTTATATGTCTTGATAGCTCAAACAGAGTATAATCTCTCACTTTTCTGATTATACATATTGCAGGATCACATCTGTCATGCAGTCATTTATGTACATGAGGTAATAATGTCTATTTCACTCCACTATCATTCCTTCCCTCATACCCCTTCCCCTGCCTTTACTACCCACTATTCTTTGACTATTAAACAAACTGCTTAAAGTGATCTGAATTTTTCCATGGTCTGCAATCTAACCTTTGCTGTTCTCTCTTCCTAAACCCACTTACTTTGATGGACACGCTTTTTTTCAGCTCTGTGTCTTTACATGTGTTAATTTTTCTTTCTCCAAACTCAGCCAAATTAAATACACTGGATTTGAAGAGATGAGTCATACAAACAGATATATATTGTGTTTTGGACTACATTTCTATTGAAATTCAAACTTGAAGAAGAGATTTGGACCACCAGAGCTTCCACTTGGTCCAGTACTCAAGAATCTTTTTGGTTTGAGCATGTTTTCCCATGCTCAAAGGCCATGGGAATTTAGCTTCCTCCTTTTATTTTTATTTATTTTTCTCTCATACTGAGTGAAAAATGAGTTCCAGGTTTTAGCATTGCCTTCTTCCTTTGCCTAGGGAAAAAAAATCAGTATTCTTATTTTATAATTTGATGATTATTCACCATTTATTTGATAAACATTGCTTATACACCTAGTATGTGCCAGGACATACATGGGATGCTGAGTAGAAATGGAGAGAAACCACTATATTGAAATCCAGGTCCTCAGAATCATCACAGCCATAACTCTGTACCCTATGATTACAAAGAAACTAATATGACCCATAAATCTGAAAAAAAAAATTCAGATTCCTAAGAGACATCTTTACAATGAAAGTGAGATGCCAGTCATTTCATTGTTTCATGAAAACTTTTATATTACCTTAGGAGAATCATAAGAAGTTACAAAAGCTTCTGTTTCCACAAGCAAAATAAATAATTATTATTTTCTAGACAGAATTTATTTTCCTACATCTGGAATGACTGAACAGACTTCTGCCCCAAAAAACAGAGAAAGCGTGAGTGCTGATTAATAAGAAATTTCTTCATGTGCTCTTTCTCTGAAGTCACTGGCTACAGATTTAGTCTTTGACCTAACAGGCTTTAGGAACTTGCCCCCATCCCCCAGGATACAAGCCTCTATAACTGGGACCTCTTGGAAAAGAGCAGAAGAATGACTTTGTCCCGGATCTGCTTGGTCTTTACTCCATAGACAATAGGGTTGAGTGCAGGTGGAATAATCACATAGAGGTTGGCAAACATAATATGAAAGGTACGAGGGACATTATGTCCAAAACGATGGGCAAGGATGGAGAAGAAAGCCGGAATATAGAACATGAGGATGACACAGATATGGGACCCACAGGTGCCAAGGGCCTTCTGGCGAGCATCTCGGGAGGGGAGGCGAAAAACAGCAGAGAGGATGAGGGTGTAGGAGACAGTAATTAGGATCACGTCTGTAATCACTGTCATGATGGGAACAGAAAAACCATACCAAATATTGATGGAGATGTCCGCACAGGCGAGCCGGGCAACACCTATGTGCTCACAGTACGTGTGAGCAATGACGTGTGTCTTACAGAAAGGCAGACGATTCACCAGGAAAACACATGGGACAAAAACACAGAAACTTCGTAAAGAGATGCCCACAGCAATTTTGACAATGGCTTTGGGGGTCAGAATAGTGGTGTATCTCAAAGGAGAGCAGATGGCCACATAGCGGTCAAATGCCATGGCCAGCAGTATAGCTGAGTCCAGGACAAAACTGTAGTGCAAAAAGAATAATTGTGTGAGACAGCCAGGAAAACTGATTTTCTGGGGACCAAACCAGAAGATGCTAAGGGTTTTGGGAACACATGTGGTAGACAGAATGAGATCTGTCAAAGCCAGCATAGAAAGGAAAAAGAACATGGGTGCATGAAGACTGTGCTCCACCACAATGAGATAGAGAAGAATGCTGTTGCACGTGATGGCCACAAAATAAATAAAACAGAAGGGGATGCTGATCCAGACATGGTATTGCTCAAGTCCAGGGATGCCTGAAAGGGTGAAGGGGTCCGTGTTGTAGCTACTCAGATTGTACGTGGCCATTGAGATCCGATGAATAACTTCTGTGTCCTAAGACCAAGTTGTTACAATGAACGTAAGAAAATAGTGTGGTCATTCTTCCTCCATCCCTTCCTCAGGGCCAGTTGTCCTCTTTCCTATATCTGAGAAAGAAACTTTATTGCTATTAAGAACAGTGCTCATCACTTTAAGAAAGAGTCCCCACACCCATTACTCAGCAAGTTCCTCTGGAATCTTCCTCGAAATACTTAAAATGCTATTCCCATTTTAATGACCGTGTTTCCTCTGAGTCAATATATTATGTGTGTCTGTATAAGTATGTGTGATGAAAAAAGTAATCTAATTACATGCAAGAATACGAACTAAGAGAAATGGGTCACAATTGGGAAAAAAAGGTCATTATCAATTCTATACTCCTACTATACACCAGGTTCTCATAAAATATCATCTTACTTAGAATAGCCTTTGGGAATATGGATTTTTATCCCCTTCATTTTTTAATTTTTTTATAAAGAAACTGAAATTCTGAGAAATAATATGACAAAAAATGATCTCATCTTTAGTAATTTACTATGCCAAGGTCATTAGATTCCACAGCCAATGACTTTCATGCTGCTGTCCCATGTTGGGTGATACCTTAACACACTGTCAGATGCCTTGAATTCACAAGAGGCATGGTAGTGTAGAGAAAAGTGTGGATAAACCCATCACTGGAACTAGCAATTTGTCCAGCACACGAACCCTACCCCAGTTTTAAGGACTGTCTTGATATCCTCAGGACTTGCAGTCTGCAATGTCCTCTAAACTGTGATGTTTAATCCCTGCCATGGAGAATGTTATGAGAAAGGATGTGAGGCTCATTGTCCAGTTCATCCCAAAGAATGAAGGAGGAAATCTTGTGTAAGAATTTGAAAAAAATGGTTGAAATGTGTTTTTTATAATACAGAGGTGACCTCTAGTGGAAGAATAATAGAATCTAGGTATTCTGAATCCTGAGTCAAGATAAAAGCAAATAAGCAAACTTTACAACTAGGGCTGAGATATATATATATATATATATATTTATATATCTTTATTTATTTATTTGAACAGGGTATTGAACTCAGGGGCACTTGGCCACTGAGCCACATCCCCAGCCCTATTTTGTATTTTATTTAGAGACAGGATCTCACTGAGTTTCTTAGCACCTTGCTCTTGCTGAGGCCAGCTTTGAACTAGCAATCCTCCTGCCTCAGCTTCCCAAGCTGCTGGGATTACAGGTGTGTGCCACCACGCCCAGATTTTTTTTTTGAGAGCTTTCAACATACTACAAAAATTGAAAATCATTTATGTGAAATCAATTTTGTAATTCTATTAACAATCCTATGAGATAGGTAATAATACTATCCACTTTTTACAGTTGAAGAGATGAAGGAGAGATAAGGAAATTCTGCCAATAACCAAACAAGAAGGGAATGATAAACTGGGCTTGCTGGCCCACATCTGTAATATTTATTCAGAGACTCTGGCAGCTGAGGCAGGGGGGCCACAGGTTAGAGGCCAGCCTGGGTAACTTAGTGAGAGTGTCTCAAAACAAAGAGTAAAAAGGGTTGGAGGCGTAGCTCACTGCAGGAGTACTTCTGGGTTCAATCCCCAGTACCACATTAAAAAAAGGAAGAAAAGAAATGTTAAATCTGAATCAAACTCAAGGAGACTTTTCCTAAATTCCCATGTATATAACCAAACTTCTGTATAGAGCCAATAGACTATAAAGAATATGTATGATAACAGTCTTACAAAAGACTCCAAATTAACCCATATAAAGAAAACTTAGTAAATTAAAAGCATAAAACAAATTAGCATCATAAAACAAAACACATTACTTATAATAAATATAGATTTATTGAACTCTCCTATTAAAAAACAGGGTTTTTTTAAAATCCAATTACATGTTATTCATGTAAGACCTAAAACAAATGACCCAGAAAGGATAAAATGTAAGGATAAGGAGTAATTCAAATAAATTTAAATATAAAGGAGGAAAACCAACCAAAATGGAAATCAGAAAAAGTAAAGTTTTATTCATAAAGCATTAAATAGAATAAAAGGAATACTCCCTGATGAAGCTGTAAATCATGGCAGATGCAGACAATTCTTCTTAGCATTCTTATTTGAAATAGTTTCCTGATAACTTCATTTGCTCACTTTTTCTATTTTTTAATTATCTTCCACTATTCCCCCGAAATTCCCTTTGATTCTCTAAGACATGTCTAGCCATTAACTGCAGTTAGTTTGATATTTCTGTGGCTCACCTACCCAAAATGCTGTCCTCACAGGATGGTTTTATACTGTTATTGAAGTGCAATTGCCTAATTCTAGTGCTATATTTTGAAGTACCATAACTCAGTACCAATTATCAGTCCCATAAATAAAATATTAAGACATTCCACTTTGAATCTGTTCAATGATGTGATTCAGTTATCAAAAATTTGGTCTTAAACCCTCTGAAATATTGACTTTCTCATTTCTATTCATTTAGACTCCAGACATATCTGCATTCTTCTCTAACCAGTAATTTCTCTAGGTCATGGAAAACAAACTCTCTAACTTCTTAACCAGGCATATTTGCATCCCCACAACTTCATGACAATTAACCTTCAGTTTAACTCTTAATGCTGCCCAATCCAGCAGTCTAATTTTGTTCAAATCCATCTTCTTCTATAACTTCTTTTTTCTCTACCTTCCTCAAAGCACATTCCCCATCTCCCTCTAATTTCCTCTC
The DNA here is from genome assembly GCA_020662805.1 of Glaucomys volans. Lineage (NCBI taxonomy): Eukaryota > Metazoa > Chordata > Mammalia > Rodentia > Sciuridae > Glaucomys > Glaucomys volans. Next base: position 31,604 of record JAJEJO010001292.1, read on the forward strand.
TCAACAGAAGCCTTTCATTTTATTCCACAAAGAAATTAGAAGTCAGTAGATATGAAATCATGTCTGACTGAGACCTCACATCTACATTAGTATCTATTCCCAAGTCTTAGTTTCTTGTTAGAGTTGTTGGGGGGAATGCCCCTTCTATATCTGAGGTCAAAATCAAGTTTGTTCCTTCTATCTCAAGCTTTCCCACCTTGCCAGGTATCTTTCATCACCATTCATTCTCCTTCTGTCCTTTGTCGTCAAAATAGCCCTTTCAAAATCTGTTCATTTAGCATTTAAACAGTTTAAATGTGCTCAAATGTCTACCTCTAGTTTAAATGTTGAAAAATAAGGACATTTTCTCATTCATAGGTAGATATGTAGTTGTCTGCACTATTAATCTTTATTTTCTCATCCTCTGCTTATCTGGTTCCCACCAGTCCACTGAAGCTGCTTTAGCTCAGGACACCAATGGCATACATGCCCCACTTTTTCAGTCCTTGCTTGACTTCTCAGCAGCACTTGACACTATTGATCAACTCTCTCAATCCTGACACATTCTCTTACCTTGAGGTTGTGCTACAACACTCTGTGGATTTCTTCAACTTCACTGGCATCTTATCTTATCCTTTGCCTGTTCTTCTTATTCTATGTCTTTTATATTCTGATATTTCTCAAGGCTTTGCCTGAAGTTCCTTTTTCTTCTTTCCACATTTTTCCTAATCTATATCAGCAACTCCTAAGTTCCCAATTAATAGCTATAATTGGCATATTCCAATTCCTTACCTCTCCTTTAGATCTTGCAAGACATGTAGATCCAATGGCACCCTGGATACGCTCTTTTAGATATCTCATAAGCACCTCAAAATTATTTTTTTAAAAATCGTATGCTCATACTTCCTCAAAGCCTGCTTTCTCTGGCTCTGTTCAATATTTCAGAGCATATTAGTGTCATCCACTCAATAAACCAAAGCAGAAACTGAAATTCAACATTTGTACCTGCCTGTTCTTAAAGAACCAACAGGCAATGAATTATACTGAGCCAATCCCATTTTAAATAAAAATTAAAATCCTTAACAAAACTAAAGAGGCCTCCACAATATGTTCTTGCTTCATCTTTAGATTTTTTTGTCACATTAAAAGAATGTTTCTAGAAACATCCCAAATTTTCTAGAAATTAATGTTAAGAAAATTTCCATTAAAAATGCATCATGATAAATTCCTCTATAACTTTATTTCCAGCACTCTAATTATAGTAACTACTCTAATTAGGGTTGCATAGTTATTTGCTCTTAAGTTTTCACTTAAGTATTCACTGAGATGCATATCTTTTCTCTGAAATAATCAGAAGTGAGGCCACACATAGTGGAAATTCATGTAACGAAGAATAAAGCCACTGTCCTTCCTTGAGATTGAGCTGTTATACTATAAAGCGTTCTCAAGTGGGACCCATGCATTGAATGATCATGCGCTGAATACTGCTCTTTCTTAACAATATTTGTAGGAAAATAAACTTGAACACAATGTTTGCTCTTCCAAACATGTGAGTAACACATGTTCCATCAGTGCCAGGCTAGGAGGCTAAGAGCAGACTTCTCCCTTGATTTAGAATAATCGTTTCCATTCCTTTTCCTACTTTGAAGTAAAACTAAGGTCTATGTGTCCATTAAGTCTCAGATAAGCTCCCTTCCATTCAGTTTAATGATATTTAAAGGAGATGCCCCTGGGAACAGTTTCTTATCTCCCTATATCAGAAAATAAGATGTCCTCTTTTACTAAATTCATCAAACTTGCAACTGTTTAATATTTTCTTTCTGGCTGGACTACAATCTCTGCAAAGGCAAACAGAATGTCAACTTTGTACAAGTTTTGTTTTGTTTTGTTTTAATAACATACTCAATGACTGCACACTGATGCCACTCAAAACTTCAAAATTGAATATCATTAATGAATCAAGGCAAAAAATGAATATTCACATTGTCTCAGTGTCTCTGAAAATATATTTGAATTTATTCAATATGCATCACTTTATGAGTAAAATAAGCCCATGAAAACTGATAACCACTAAAATGCCAAGTCAAGAAGATGCTAAAAGCATTTCCTTTAAAGATAAAAATGAGATAACTATCATGTTTTCACACTGTTCATGAAAATTTCATCAGCAATATAAGACATTTTTAGGACTTCTTACTTTTGCCCATCCATTTTATCGTGGCTTAGAAAAAAATTCTTTGAGAAATTGTTCGAACTCCCAAGACTGAATTAAGCATCCAGTTGAACACACCCACAGAGCCATGTGTATTCATGCCATATGGTAGCACTAAGCACAGGACTTTTTTTGCATTTATTTGCTCATATTCTATCTTTCTTGAGATTAAGACATTTTCACACTTCTTGTCTTCCTCTTCTCATCTGAGTTCAATTTCTGTAAAACACTTAATAATTTTACTGAATAAATGAATGATCTTTAAATCATGGCACAAGCTTCTGTTCGATATGGAACATACTTCCCTATGTAGCCACATCCCTCACCCCACCTCTAGTCTCCTTCTATTTGCCTGTGTTCCACTAAAGTCCAGTTTAATGAATGAATGGCTAAAATAATGAATGGATGAATGAGTAAGTAAGTGGGTGAATAAAAATCACAATACAATTACAAATATACCCAGGCACACCTAGACTCACAAAATCTAGAGTCACAGATTAGATAACTGCTGAAAAAACAACTTTTAGAGTATTGTGAATTTGCATTTGATTTGTGTATCCTACTTTATACCGAACAAGCTATTTGATCACTCTAAAATGCCTGTTTCCTAAAAGAAATGTTATATGGGAATTATAAAAAGATTCTTAGCATGGTACCTGAAAATATTAAATTGATCATTAGTAGCAACTATTGTGTAATGTCATTATTGTTACAAACATATATATGTACACACTGATGTCAAAACCCCACAAGATGACAAAGTTGCAAATCACACAGAAACCAGAGAGTCGGATCCAAGCTTCTGGATCCAAGCTCAAATCCTTTGGTCTGGGCTATCAGATTGTGTTCTCCATAGATAGCCTCAGTCCTTCTTGTTCCTTTGCCCTGTGTAACCATTGTCATTCCATTCTCTGAGACCTTAAAATCTGAGCTGCAGGCTTCATTTCACAGGGAAAATTGATCTAAGTATATCCGTGTCTTCTCTTAGCCTCCCCTTGATTTCTATGCTTTTGAGATGACCCCCTGCAGAAGATGGACCTGCCCTTGACTTCCCAATTCTTTCTACTTTGTCCAAACCCAATACTTACCCAACCCCAGCCCTTGATGGGGACTGAGGTATGAAGAGAAATGGCACTCTTAAAAGGATGTCCTCTTATTCCCCTTCCTGGACCTTCAGAGAGGGCACTCAGAACCTGCAGGCCCCTGAGGAACCATGGAAATGAACCCAGTCAGTGAACTGTTGATTGCACACTGAAGCACTTTCCCAAGCGTCCAGCTCCTGAGTCACTGAGGTCCCAAAGACTGTGAAGGACTGAGTCCCTGAAGGCTCAGTTCTTCCCAGACAGGTGGTATCCTGAGAAAGAAGATTCCTCAGAGGCTTTAAATATTTCAAGTTCTCTTTGCTCTCTCCACTGTTGCTAGAACAATCTACAAGGAAATCTGTGTATTTGTTGTATGTATATGTTTGAGGGAATCTGAATCTCGAGGTATTTTTATTATTATTTTTTATTTCTGTGGTTCTGGGGATAGGATCCAGGTCCTCACACATGCCGAGCATGTGCTCTACCATTGAGCAATACCACGACTTCTCTGTGTAATATTTTATTAATGCTATAAATATTCAACCATCCATTTACATTATTTTAGTATTTGAATGCAAATGGGTAGATGAGAGGAGGTGTACAGGTTCTTTCTGATTCAAATGAAAGATAATTTGGAGAATGCCATGTTATCACAGATCAGTATTGCTGAACAGTGGAACTTCCATAGAAAACTACACCTACTGTCACACAGTCCTGTCAACCTGGACTTCAGATAGCTTTAGAATCTCTTTCTTCCTTCAGTTGGCCATTGTTTGCCCCTTGTCATTTCTGCTACTAGGCTCTGATTATTCTAAAGATTTCAATCCCATACTGTCCTCTGAAGCCATAGTAATCTTTTTAAGAGAGAAACATGTCATTTCTGCAGTTTATGAAGTCTTTAAGATAAATCCGATCTCCATCAGCAAAATATATGAGGTCTGGCAATTTCAGACTCTACTTCCTCTTCAGCTTCTTGCCATTCTACCCCGAGTTATGCCACAAATTCTAGATTCACTTCAAATAGATTAGAATCTGTGTAGAGTTCCAAATGCATTATAATTTCTCAAGCACATGTTATTATCTCTTCTTTCAGGAATACCCTTCCTGCTCTTTTCTGCCTGACCCCTGTGTTCAATGCCTGGTAAGCTGGCACTTATCACAGCATTTTGTAATTACTTGTTTGGCTGTTAGTTTCTGCTTTCAGAATGTGAGTCACATGGTCATACAGATTTCACCCTCAGTCCACCACTGGATTTCTGTGATTGTTCAGAATGGGCATGCAATTAGTGCTTTCAGTTATTATTAGTAGTAATATTATTGTTAACCTCTACTTATATCACATTTTACATATCGAAGAGTCCTTAAGACAAGTAGTCTGGCTTCATTCAGGTCAGGGAATTCCAAACAGAGCAAAAAGGAAGTTTTAATGCCTTTTATCACTTGGTCCCAGAAGGCATTGTTTCCACTGCAAAATTCACAATAAACTGAAATATTTCAATTATACATGGATTTTAGAAATATACATGATGTTAGTTAATATATATTGATGTTAATTAATAGTAATATATTGTTTCACTAATTATACGCTATACTAATGTAAAACATTTGTAATCTTATTACTAATTACAGACAACCCTCTATAATATCTTCATGGTTTCTCTGTGCCAGAAACTACTAGAAGAATTTCCTAGAAGACTCAAATGCTGAATGAGTGCCTGCCCAATGCTAAAATTCTTCTGCGGAAGTGTGTGGGCACAGCTTGTTAAAAAATGCAGGCGAGTGTTTTAACTTCGTGGCTGCCTGAGGCCATAAACACCATGATGAATGATAAACTAACCAAAAAGCTTAAGAGACAAGGCTTTTAACTGAGTTATCCAGAGGAGCCTTGAAAAGAACTTGCAAATCCCTAGGAATCTAGAGTTCAGGTGTGTGCAGGGCTGTGGGAAAGCCCTAAACTCTCACCCCTTGCTGACCTAAGACTGTAAAAGCAGGAAGTGAAGGCTCAGAAGGATTGGTTGTAAACTACAAGGCTGAGTATTGTATATGTGTCCAAAAATGCTCCCAGAGCCCTCAACAAAGACTGGGAGATCTATTTTTTTCTAGGGATTTAAGAAAAATCTCTGTTTATTCTTAGATGACTACTAAGAACTGAACAGAGAATTTAGTGGCTACACATGAAAAAGAATGCAAACTTTACAGAAGTATTTCTAAAAGTCACTTTAAAAAACAATTAGTAGGGACTGGACAGAAAGCTCAGTTTGTAGAGTTCTTGCCTGTCAAGCACAAGGCCCTGGGTACAATCCCCAGCCCTGCAAAAAAAAAAAAAAAAAAATTAGCAATAGCAGCAAATCCTGGGAGTTGGGGAGAATCTAAATTTTAACATTACCACATTGCATTGTTTAAGTTTTCAAGTTTTTATTTTATACAAAGAAGAAAAAAAAAGACATAAAACATATGGACCATCACAGGAAAAATAAAAATCAACAGAAACTATTCCTGAAAAAGCCCAGATGTTAGTATGAAAAAGCTTTAAATGAACTAGTTAAAATATATTCGTAGAACTAAAGGAAAGCATGCCCAGAAACCTAAAGGAAAGTGTGAGGAAAATATCGCACCAAATACCAAATGTCAAGATAGAACTTGTTAAAAGAAACCAAGTAGAAATTCTTACGTTAAACACGTATAATAACTGAAACAAAGGTTCACTACAAAGACAAATTGGTGCAGGCAGAAGAAAGAAGCAGCAAACATGAGCTCAATTTACAATATTCAAAACCAGTACAGAACAGAAAACAAAGAATATAAAAAGGGCTCAGGATGTAGCTCAGTAGTACAGCATCACTAGGTTCAATCTCCAGTACCTAAAGAAAAAGAGAGAGAGTGCAAAAAATGAAATTTATGAAATGCCAAAAAGAAAGAGTAAGAGCAGATCTTCATGACCCTGGATTTGGCAAACTATTCTTACATATGACACCAAAAACTTGAGCAATAAAAGAAAATGCAGATAAATTCAAGTTCACCCAAATGTTTTAAAAGACTTTTAGTTTCAAAAAAGCCAAGAAACTGAATAAAAAGCCAGCCAGGCACAGTGGCACAAGTCTGTAATACCAGCATCTCAGGAGAGTGAGACAAGTTCAAAGCCAGCCTCAGCAACTTAACAAGGCCCTAAGTAACTTAGCAAGACCCTGTCTCAAAATAAAAAATAAAATGGGTGGGGATGAGGTTCAGTGGCAAAGCACACCTGGTGTCAATACTTGGTATCAAAAAAATTAAATAAAGAACACTCAGAATGAAAGAAAATACTTGCAAATCATATGTCTAATAAGGGTTTTATATTTAGAATAAATAAAGAATAGTCACAATTCAATAATAAAAAATTCAATCTCCAAACTAGAAAAGATCTGGATAGACAGTTCTCCAAAGTAGATATACAAATGACCATTAAACACATGAACACCTGACCATACAATCATCAGGGAAATGCAGATGAAAATCACAATGATCAACATCCGTAGCGATTAGAGAATTGCAAATTAAAACTACACTGAGATTCCATCTCACTCCAGTCAGAATGGCAATTATCAAGAATACAAGTAACAACAAAGGCGAGGATGTGGGGGAAAAGTAATGTTCATACATTGTTGGTGGAACAGCAAATTGGTGCAAGCCCTTTGGAAAGCAGTATGGAGATTCCTCAAAATATTAGGAATGGAACCACCATTTGACCCGGTTATCCCACTCCTTGGTATATATCCAAAGGATTTAAAATCAGAATACTACAGTGACACTGCCATATCAGTGTTTATAGCAGTGCAATTGACGATAGATAAGGTATGGAACCAACCTAGATGCCCATAAATAGATGAATGGATAAAGAAATTGTGGCATATATATATAAAATGGAATATTACTCAGTCATAAAAAAGACTTTATAACATTTGCTAGTAAATGGATGAATCTGGAGACTATCATGCTAAGTGAAATAAGCCAATCCCAAAGAAACAAAAGGTTGAGTGTTTTCACTGATATGTGGAAGCTAAACAATAAAGGGGAACAGGGGAAGAAGAAAAGTTTAGTAGATTAGACAAAGGAGAACTAAAGGAAGGGAGAGGGAATAGGAATAAGAAAGACAATAGAATGAATCTATCATAACTTTCCTGGGTACCCACATGGAAATACCTAAGTGAACCCCACCATTGTGCCCATCCATAAGAATGGGGTCCTAATTAGAATAAGGTTTGTCCTATGTTTGTATAATTTTATCAAAATAGATTCTACTGTCATGTATGACTAAGTAGAACCCAAAAAAATAGAATTTTTAAAAATTTTAACAATGAGATTTTCAGGTCACATTCTGTAGTTTCTAGATTCAAACTTTCAGGTAGCAACAAGCTTTGATGAAGGTGGGGAAAACTGTAATTCTCATATACTCCTTGTGAGAGTATAAAATGATAGAGCCACTTGGAAATAGTCTGACAATTCCCAAAACAATTAAGCATAGAGTTACCATATAACTCAGTAACTTCACTTTTAGCTAAATACCTAGAAGAAATAAAAACATATTCACACAGAAGCCAGAACACCAATAATTACAGCAGCACTATTCACAACAGCCTCCAAAGGACCGGGGATGTAGCTCCATGGTAAAGCACTTGCCTAGCAGGCACAAAGCCCGAGTTCAAGCACTAGTTCTGCAAAACATAAAAACTACAAACACAATGGCCCCCAAATGGGAAACAACCCAAATGTCAATCAACAAATAAGTAGATAAATAAAATGCATGGTGTCCCTGAATATTTGGCTGTGTGGTGTGAGCAAGGGTAAAAAGGAAAGCAGAGGGTAGATGAATGGTGAATGGGCATGATCAATACATAATATATACATATGAAAATATCACTGTGGATCCCATTAATTTGTGCAATTAATGTGTACTAATAATTACATATTTTTAAGACTTAAAATATTATTTGCCCATACAAAGGAATGAAATAATGTTACATACAACAGCATGGATGAACTGCAGTTATTGCTAAGTTAAAGAAGCCAGTCACAAGAGGTCAGATAATCCTATGGTTCTGTTTATATGAAACGTCCAAAATAGGTACATCCCTAAAGACAGAAGACAAATTAGTAGTTTCTAGGGACTCAGAAAAGTGAGGTGTGAAATGTGACTGACGATGGGCAGGGAGGTTTTGAGGTGTAAAACAAAGTTCTGGAATTAGATAATAGTGATAGCTGCACCATCTAGTGAGTATGCTAAAAGTAAATGAATTTCATACTCTAAAAGGGTCAGTTTTATGGTAAGTGAATTGTATCTCAATTTTTAAAAGGTTAAGAAAAGTTCAGCACTAAAGTAGAAGTCATCCTAAATTTGAAAGCTGCTGAGACAAATGCATCCTATTTCCTGTTTTCCTAAATACTAGCCTTTAATATTTCTGCTCTGTTTCTGGTGTCCCAGTTCCCTTGCTACCACTTAATCTGAATTTTCCAAAGCACTACTTAGTATCATCACATATTTCTTCTATAAAGTCTTTTCATATTCCTTGCCTCAGTGGCACAATAATCTTAGACAGACCGACCTCCCACACACACACACACATACACATGTAGAGACTTTTTAGTCCCAACCACAAATTGACACTCTATGAAGACTCTCCTAACTATACCAGGTAGAATTATCCCCCGGACTCTGGATTCCCACAACACTTTCTAATCACTGGTCTTATAATCACCGGTGGTCTATTGACCTAAAATGCCAACTGCAGAAGAGATCAATTAAATTTGGTTAAATGTTTGAATGAGCTAGACAGACAATAATCCCTACACATCCTTCTCTTTAGGATGACAAAGAACGTGAGAGATTCTTAGGGGGAGTGGAGGGGTGAAGAGAAGACTAAAGTAAAAATGAACATGGGTTTGAAGACAGCCATGAGGAAGGTGGGGAGTGAAAAAAGCCCCTGAAGAAAATGCTTTCAAGAAGGGCAATGGGAAGAGAGAAAAATATCGGCAGAGGCTGGGGATATAGTTTGGTTGATAGAGTGCTTGCCTGTCAAGCACAAAGCCCTGGGTTCAATCCCCAGCACTGTAAAAAAAAAAAAAAGGTGGGGGGGGGG
>JAJEJO010001292.1:41089-107963 GCA_020662805.1 Glaucomys volans
GAAAAGCAACTCAGGCTGACAGCCTCTGAGTTGTTGCTGAGCCCTGCCCTGCTCCCAGATGACCCAAAGCGTCTGTCGCAATATCTCTTCCATTTGGTTCAGTGCCAAAGGATGTACCTGTGTGCCTTGTGTCCCTGTGTTGAACAGGGGGCAAATGGACCCAAGTGCTGCAGGAGGGAATTGGGACTGAGAACAGAGGCAGGAGAATCTCAGCTCCCAAAGGAGAAGAGGTTTTCATAAACACTGAGACGAGACCTGAGATTCTGTTCTTTATATTAAAGAAGGCTGTGCTCCATGTGAAGCATTGAATTGAGAAACTGTGAGTCTGAGAAGGTGGCATCGGGGAGGTAAGTCTGACTCAGATACTTTCGAGGATGGAGCAGAGGTATTCATACAAAGGAGAGGTGAGAAATGGATACCAGGAAAGTGCACAGCTCTGTGGCAGTGTTCACAGATGCGAGAATGGCTGAAGAGAAGAGTGGGTACGGTAGCTGGAGTGATTGTTTTCTCCGGGGGAGTGGATTGGGAGAAGGGCAGTTTAGAGGGTCACTTTCCAGGTAGGGATGGAGATATTGGTGAGTAACTGATCCTTGGCTCCTGAGGAGTGTGCACGATTCATAAATGACACTTGGGTCCTATCCCCTAACACTGAGGAAGGGTGGAAGGAAAAGCCAAACTCCTGTGCACGGGAACCATATGCAAAGGACGCTAGAGTCAGGCAGGGCCTGAGCAGGCAGGGAAAGGATTCAGAAACAGGTGACGGGAACTCACTAGAATAGTAAAAGGAATGATTTCTCCACTAGAAAGAAGAAAATTAAAGGATAGAAAAGGACAGCCAGAGAATAAAGAGAAGAAAGGAGCCTGTGTTTGAAGATCTGAATTTCTTCCAACAGGATAAACCAGAATAACCTAGTATAGATTTGTTGTACTGGAGCTTGAAAGAGAAGAGAGAAGTCCTAGAGCCAATGTCATGGGTTAAGAAACCAACAAGGAGCCGGGCGCGGTGGTGCACACCTGTAATCCAAGCGACTTGGGAGGCTGAGTCAGGAGGATCGTGAGTTCAAAGCCAGCCTCAGCAACTTAGTGAGGCCCTAAGCAACTCAGTGAGACCCTGTCTCTAAATAAAATACAAAATAGGGCTGGGGATGATGTGGCTCAGTGGACGAGTGTCCCTGAGTTCAATCCCTGGTTCAAAAAAAAAAAAAAGAAAGAAAGAAACCAACAAGGAATGAGTCAAAGGATGACACAGGGGTTCCAGGGAAACTGCCTGGATTTGGAATAGTCCATGTGTGTGTGTGTGTGTGTGTGTGTGTGTGTGTGTGGTGTTTAAAATAACTTAAGAAAGGCTGTCAACGCAGAATTGATTTTTTTAAAACATCGTGTTCTATGTATATATAAATATACCACAGGAAATTTTGCCTTTATGCATAAGTAAAAAGAACCAAATATAAATAAATAGATGAGTAAAAGGAAGTCTAACAGAGTAGAGAAAGAAAATGAAGGGAGGAGAAGGGGGAGGAGGGGAAAGGAGAGAAGAAAAGGGGGAGATCATAAACTGAAATCAAATTCCATGCATCCATGAGTTTGTTGAGATGAACCCAACTACTATGTAAAACTATAAAGGTCTAATTGAAAAATAGAGAGCCAGGCATAGTGGCACACACCTGTAATTCCAATTGCTAGAGAGACTGAGGCAGGAGGATCTTGAGTTCAAAGCTAGCCTCAGCAATTTAGTGAGGCCCTAAGCAACTCTGCGAGATCCTAAGCAACTCAGGAAGAACCTATCTCTAAATATAATATTTTTTAAAAGGGCTGGGGATGTGGCTCAGTGACTCAGTGGTTAAGTACCCCTGAGTCCAATCCCTGGTACCAAAAGAGAGAGAGAGAGAGAGAGAGAGAGAGAGAGAGAGAGAGAGAGAAAGAAACAGAGAGAGACAGAGGGGGAAAAAAAAAGAAGAAGAAGAGCTAGGTGAGGACATAGCTCAATGGTAAAGCATTTACCTAGCATGCACAAGGCCCTGGATTTGATCCCTAGCACTACAAAAAAGCAAACAAACAAAAACAAAAAACAACAACAACAAAAAAAACCCCTAAGCCTTAAGGATAGTTTCTTACATCTAGGTAAAATAAAATATATTACAAGTATGACAAAGAAAACATTGAATAGTAAAGAGACATTAACACCACTTTCTCTCAAATTGGTTGAACTGAGAGGAAAATGAGTTCAGAGATTAAATAATTTATAGGAGGGGAATGATAATATGAGTTGGCTCCTGATTAGTCTCGAAGTCTGTTATATAGGAGAAAAGTTCAATTGAGAAATAGGATTTAGACAGTGATAAGAATAGTATTTTGGGGGCTGGGATATAGCTCAGTTGGTAGAGTGCTTGCCTTGTCAAGCATCAGGTCCTGGGTTCAATCCCCAGCACTGCAAAAAAAAAAAAGAATAGCATGTTTGTTATGAGAATAATAGCCAACTTGGTGGACTTGGTGGGGGGGTCTCAAGTGTCCTAATGTGTTGTGAAGACTACTTCTGTGGCTGTGTTATTTCCTTCTCATCCTGACTACTACGTGAGCTGAGAAGAACACTAATTAGACTGAGTTGAAGTCTGAACGTGTTCAGGGAGAACACAGCAGAAACCAACAGAGACTGAGAAGTTAATGATCCTGGCAGAAGCAATGGACAACTAGACCAGATAGTTCTATCACTGGTTCTCAAACTTTAGAATGAATCTGAATCATAGGAAGTAGGGTCTTGCTTAAACAGGGATTGTTGTCTCCCATCTCAGATTTTCTAACTTAGTTGGTTTGGGGCAGAGCCCAAGAATTCACAAGTTCCCTGAGAATATTGATGGTCCTAGTCTCAGGACCACACTTCGGAAACATTTTCCTTCCTACTCCAGGCAATAGTACCACATTTCACAAGACACGAGGACTCAGGAAACATCACACGGTTTAATAAGACTTCCACAGACAAAAATTTAGTGTGCTAACAGGATAACAATTATGCTCATTTTAAAGACCAGAAAATTGTTATTCAGAGAAGACATGACTTGTCCAAGATCACACCATCAATAGCCACAGTCAATAGCTGATGGAGCAGATCTCTGATGGGACTTTTTTACAAGCTCTCCAGGGTCCTTTATAAATGCCATAGCTGCCTTCACTGCCTCCACACTCATCAGAGCCTATGTGCGTGGGGGGAAAGAATGCAGGATCTGCAATGCCCAGCACCCTCAACTCTATTCTTCCACAACATCTGCAGAGGCAATTGCCCTCTGCTGTGGGACCACAGTCCTCTGGGCAGAGCCTGAGGCTACTGCAGAGCTCATTACAGTCTGCACCCACAGAGATTGTGTTCTTTTGTTTGTTTGTTTTTGTTTTGCTTTTTCGATGTGCTGGTGATCAAACCCAGGGCCTTGCGCATGTGAGGCAAGTGCGTCACCACTAAGCTACATCCCTAGCCCTCCATGTTGTTTTTGATGCTGTAGCTATCAGTGTTCTTCAGAATGTGGGCACTGTGCTGAGTCTGTGATGTGTTTACTTAAACTCTAGCTTTCTGTCTTACAGCTGTACAGAGGGCTCCTAAATAAGGATGCAGAACCTAACTGTGGGAAGGGCCTATGCCTGTGCACTCTGTGCAGAGCCAGTGTGTGCCTGTCAATAAAAAAAGTATGCCTTTGTGCTAAGTCCTTAAGTGCTGTGGGCCATGAATATGTGCAAACCTTGTAGTTGTTTGCAAACTTTTATGGGAGCTCTGTTAGTGTATTCAATGTCTGAAGCTGTGTTTCCCTGTGATTCAGTCTCTGCAGAAGATCATGGCTTTCTCATCTGCTTCCAGCATAGCAGCAGTGAACCTCTCTGCTTCCTCACTGGCATCCCTGGGCTGGAGCACCTACACATCTGGCTCTCAGTCCCCTTCTGCACCATGTACATAGCTGCCCTGGCAGGCAATGGCATTCTAATTTGCACCATCCTCTCCCAACCAAGCCTGCATGAGCCCATGTACATATTCCTGTCCATGCTGGCCAGTGCTGATGTCCTGCTCTCAACCTCCACCATGCCCAAGGCACTGGCCAATTTCTGGTTAGGTTCCAGCCACATTTCCTTTGATGGCTGCCTCACCCAGATGTTCTTCATCCACTTCCTCTTCGTGGCTGACTCTGCTGTCCTACTAGCCATGGCCTTTGACCGCTATGTGGCGATCTGCTCCCCGCTGCGATATGCCACCATCCTCACGAGGAAGGTCATTGGGAAGATCATGGCTGCCACCTTGACCCGCAGTTTCATCATCATGTTTCCATCCATCTTTCTCCTCAAGCGCCTGCACTACTGCCGGATCAATGTCATCGCACACACCTTCTGTGAGCACATGGGCATTGCCCGACTGTCCTGTTCTGATATCTCCATCAATGTCTGGTATGGACTGGCAGCTGCTCTTCTCTCCACAGGCCTGGACGTCATCCTCATTGCTATTTCCTATGTCCACATCCTCCTAGCTGTCTTCCGCCTCTCTTCTCAAGAAGCTCGGTCCAAGGCCTTGAGCACGTGTGGATCTCACGTCTGTGTCATTCTGCTCTTCTATATCCCTGCACTGTTTTCTGTCTTTGCCTACAGGTTTGGTGGGAAGCACATCCCACGTTATGTCCACATCCTGCTGGCCAACCTCTATGTAGTCATCCCCCCTATGCTTAATCCCATTATTTATGGAGTGAGAACCAAGCAAATTCTGGAAGGCACTAAGCAGATGTTTTCAAATTTTCTAAGGAATTGAAATAAATGCTGTAAACTGGGCTTCAACTTGATCCCTTTTAATACTTACTTGTTCTCCTGTATTCACTACATCCTCATCTCTACCTTTTCCAATTATCTCCATGTTATTCTAATCCATGTCCCAACTTATTTAAATATGTCATCTACTCAAACCAGATTTTCTTTCTGAAAAAACTATTTTAATACTCACTCCCCTCTTCTATTATTTAAATGCAGTCTTATCTTCCATCACCTCAAGAAGAACTAGCTAACCAGGGGTAATGTGATAATTGACCCCCAATTTACCATGCAAGTAGGACTTTTCATGGCATCAGCTTGCATTAATTTTCTCATGTGTTCTTAATTACTTGCATATAATTTTCACTTTACTTCCCAGTTTAAAATCTTGCTTATGGTAACTCCTGAGAATTGTCATGTCTAAAAGCTTATATAGTTCCATGGGATGATATTTGTGTTTCTTACCATCTCCCTAAATCAATAATCCCAAAACCCAAGCTCAGAAATACTAACACACAACAACATGCATAGATAGACATACCTGCCTATCATTTTAAGCACAACATATAATTTCAAAAACTTTTGTCAAATAAGCCTGTACTAGTGTGATCTGTTCTGGATAGAGTTTTTCTCAAAAATATAAATAATAGGAACCAAGTACTCTTTTCTATCCAAATATGTTTTGGATTTAAAAATTATATTCATCATTAAAATTAGAAGTCAAAACACCTACTCAAATCTAATACCTATGGATTTCCACATTCTTTAATGAAGAGTTAAAGAAACAATAAATGTTCATAAGTAATTTAATAACTTGCTCACTTTGATTATTAACTCCAGGATTCTGCCCAGGCTGCTGTTCTCTGAGGTTGAGAAGAGCAGTTCAGCCTGAATTTCAGCTGAAGACCAACTCATCCTTGAAAACAGTTCACATCTTAACCGTTTCCATTTCTGTACACAGTAAAAGATCTGCCTTTTGAGATTTTGAGTCACTTTTCATCTAAATCACTGTTCTGTTGGGTCATGAGTCTATTGGGTCTTAAGTCTGTTGGGTCTTTCTTGTTTTACTAGAAATCTTTCCATGAATGTACCTTAAGTCCCTTTGTCTAAACTGTGTATTCCTTAAGGAAAAAGATTGTTTTGCAAGGTTTTTTATTGCCATTGCCTGAAGCAGGACAACCTGCTCATACCAGAAATGCAATGTGTGTATGTACACAAAATTCCTGAAATTTTTAATATCACATTTCTGCTCTCCATTCATTCTTCTTTGAGAGAATTCTAAGTCCTGGGATTCAATGTCATGTAGAAGAAAGAACCATGCTAGGTACCAGGAGATGTGAATGTAAAACCCAGATGTACCAGTTACACAGTCAATGAGCTTGGAAGTTTGCATATCAGTGAATTTACTTTTCCACACATCTATAAAGGAGATGAGAATGATGCAACATTGTATACCTATTGCAAAGTAAGCATTCAATGAATGATCAGTTTAGTTGTTTCTTCTTTCTTCCCACAAAGCTCTTTCCACATCTTCCTAACAATGATAATGAAATTAGAAAGAACAGATATTAGAATTTTTTAAAATTTATTTATTTATTTTCAGACTTCATTTTGATTGTACACATGTGGGGTACAAATTTTAATTTCTATGGTTGTGCATGATGCACATTCATATCATTACTGTTAATCATACATGTACTTAGGGTAATGATGTCTCTCTCATCCCTCCTTTTTTCATACTCCCACTCCCTCCCCCTCTCATTTCTCTCTGCATAATCTCAAGTTCCTCCATTCTTCTCTCACTCCCATCCCCCCAACCTAGATATTAGCATTCTTACTGTGTGAATGAGAAAACTGTACAGGAGTAGTGACCAGTTTTTAAATTCTAGATCTTTTTAGAGATTTGACATCTTCCATTTACTAACTGTGTGACTCTGGACAAGTTACTTCACCTCTCAGTCTCAACCTTCTTATCTTTAAAAGGCAAGCAATAATAGACCTTTCTCTTAAAAGTCTAATGAGACAGAAATTAATATATACAATATCTTATAACAATCCTTGACAGGTAAATAAATGCTCTACAAATGATAGCTTTATTTGTATTGCTGTTTCAATTATTGTTTTTTTTTTCTTTTTTTTTTTTTTTTTTGTGCTGGGGGTTGAACCCAGGGCCTTGTGCATGCAAGGCAAGCACTCTACCAACTGAGCTATGTCCCCAGCCCTCAATTATTGTTAATCAAGGGTTCATTTGCTGCCTTGCAGTTAAGCAGATGGCATATCTGTCTAATACTCTGATTTCATCTCTAGAAGAAGAAATAGGAAGAAGAAAATAATGAAAAACAGAAAAAAAAATTTTACTCAAGTGTTTATATTACTTTAACATGTCAAAATAATTAAGCATATTTTTAAAAGAATGGTAGACACTGCTTTAAATACAGCTATGCCACTCCAGACACAGACTTTCCTGCTGTTTTGCAGACATGCCAAGCTCCTTTTCTCTTCAGGCTCATACTTGTTATTCTTGTCGCCTGAAACATAGCTTCACAGGCTCCCCCGCCACTCCTTCCATTCAGTTCTCTGTTTGTACGTCTCTTCCATGGAAACGTTTTTATAATCTTCTAGTAAAAACAACAAATATGTTTCCCTTTTTTCGTGACAAAGTAAAATAAATGTAAAAGCACTATAAGCAAAGAAGCAAAAGTCAATGACAAAAGAGGGAGAATCATTTTCAGATTATGTTACAGATGAAATACTCATTTTTCCTAATACAGAAAAGGGATCCTTAAAATGTAAAGGAAAAAAGTAATCAAAAGTTTGATGAATAAAAAGGGCAAAGACATAACTAAAATAATCTTAACTTATTATGAATAAAGAGGAAATCATACCAAGATGCCATTCCTTGCCTGTCAGATGGGCAAAGATTAACCCTCTGTTGTCCATGATGTCAGAAATCAGGTCTTCTCATACTTTGCTTATGGATGTACCATACGATTGAATTTCTGTTAAATTTGGAAATATTTAACAAAATTCCTATTCATTTTTCCTTTAACCTAGAAATCACATTTATTGGAAATAGCATTTCAGATATGCTTCCACATGTACAAAATATCATGTTCACAAAGTTAGACATGATGGTAAAATTTTGTAACACAAAAATATTTGAGACAACCAAAATGGAATCTGATTTCCTGGATTTCAAATTCATAAGTTCAAGGCCAGCCCCAGTAATTCAGTGAGGCCCTAAGCAACTGAGATCCTGTCTCAAAATGAAAACAAAAATGGGCTAGGGATGTGGCTCAGTGGTTAAGTACACAGTACAAATAAATAAATAATATAATATCAAAATAAAGACAAAGCAGAATTACACAGTAAGAGATGGTCTTCAAAGGGAGGAAGCCAAAGTTGATAAATTTATAAAAACGTGGAATCCTGTTTAAAACAGTTCTTTCAGTTTACGGGCTTGATCAGGATTAATAAGGATAACAGTTTAGAATTGATGAAAATAGCAAAGTACATTTAAATAAGGATGCTTGAAAGTTTTTAAGGAATAAACTATTGTTTGTTGCTCTCTGTTGAAGAACTGAACAAGCTGATTTTCTTGTACATGTATTTCTGGGTTGAATAATAAAGTTATTTGAAAGTTATATCTTCTTGGCCAAGAATGTTCTAAAATCATGTTGACAAAGACAATGAAATAGTAAGTTTGTTTTTTGTTGTTTGTTTTTAATGTGGACAATAACCTGTGGAGGGAGAAGATTTAATTTTTTACTCTTGAAGTCACATTTTTATTTGAGCTGATTTTAACATCATTTCCTCATTAATTAATGAATTCAGTAAGTCTTTGGAATGGGTTTATTTTATAGCTGTATGAGTATGATGATTTTACCTTGGTTTTAAATTCTTTAATAAGAGAGAGAAGATAAGGGGGTGGGATAGAGGATATGGATTAAGTAGCAATGCAGACCCCCTTCAGGTTCGTGATTATGAATTTAAAGTAAAAAGAAAAATTGTGTATGGATGTGTATGCGTCTACAAAATAGGTCGAATGAACAGAGAGAAATTGAAATACTCAATTTAAATAGGCTTGACATTTTGCTAGGAAAGTTCATTTGCTAGGAAAGATCGAGAATGATGGAGTGTTTGAATACATACGGCAAAGATTGGTTATAATATTGGAGGTTAAACTGGGCAAACAGGAGGGAGTATAGACACCGTGGAGGTGCTGTGGACAGGGGAAGGTGACAGGAGCTCTAGATTATAAGTCCTCGTAGGTGAGATGGATATTAGAGTGATGACAACACAGAGGGAAGTTCAACCAATAAAGAAAGAGAGCAAACTATCTGAAACTGAGATTACAGGCAGGTTCTAACTATCAGTGATAACAGGGAGTGCTGCATGACTGTTGGAGTTATTTAGAGACTGAGGAAGGATGAAAGACACATTCATTTTAGAGAAAATGATGAAGAGAACTGACAGAATAAGGGAGTGTCCCAAAGTCATCAAGAATCATGATAAGAGAATTATGGAAAGAGGGACTAAGAACCAGAACAGAAGTTGCAAAGGAAAGAAGGGGAATGTCAGTCATGTCCAGATAACTGGCCTAAAGATGATTAGCAAAAGCTGTTAGACAAAGATATTGGGGGTGAGGGTTATGTTTGTTTTAAGAGAAGAGAGGTAATCAGTGACATGGTACAGACAGAACAACTAATCCCAACCTCAGGACAAGACACTATAAGAAGTATGGGAGAAAATAAAGAATTGTCCTGTGGAAAGCAAGGAGTCCGTTAGACCAAGAAAGTAAAAGGAATATTCCAAGAAGATTTGGGTCATATAGGGAATTTTGCTGATGGCTAAGTTCCTGATGGTCAGTAAAGGAAGTCAATGGTGGCAGAGTGACGTATGGAGTCAAATATAGGGATTCACAGAGCCTTCTGGATGGAGGTCTGAGTGATACCTTTGAATCTTCAGCTTCTTGTATCTTAATAAAGTGCATAATTTCAGTGTCCCCTGTGGTCTCAAAGCACTGAGTGGCAGTATTGTCAGGAGGGAGGTGAATCCACTGCTGTCTGCTGCAGCTGATGGAAATGTGAAGGCTGGGAGGAGGAGGGGGCTGGGCTAGGGTCTGGGAGCTGGTATTCTCTAGAGCAGGGGAGTATTCTCCTGATTCCTGGGACTTTCCCCAACACTCCTCTCCCCTTTTGAGTAAGAAGAACATCTGTTCTCCACAGCATAGTCAAGTATTCCCTAGGCCTTTTCTTCCCTAAGCACATAATGGTAGGACTCCAAGACTTACAAAAATATTTAAATCCTTAAAACAATAATGTACCTTCTTCATGGAATGAGGGGAAGCTTTAAAACCAAAATTAGCAAATGTTTACTATTTATTAAGCGTATTGTTATACTTCAATTCACTTTCCTTGCTAATTAATAATGTGGGTATATGTTTGTTTGCTTTAAATTGTGGGGCAAAAGCAAACACTACTGAGGTTAAAACCTCAATACCAGCATCTACTGGCCTCTGGCAATGTCAGAAAGCACCTGGACTTTAAGATCCTGCCAAGGCTTTTCCTTGCTTTGGCATGCATTTCTTCTACATCCCACACTCTAGGATGGGTGTTGCAGTATTGCTGAACAAAGCACATCTGGGAATGATTGGAAATACTTGAACTTGGCCATCAGGCTTTTCTGTCCCCTGGGTCCCTTCTAGATGCTTCTGCATCCCATTCGATCTTCTTTCCCCTCCCCCACCCCAGCACTGTCCTTGCCCCGACCAAATCTGCATATGCATCAGAGGCCAGGGAAGCCAGGCCGCCCTAGGGAAGGTTTTAACTCCCCTATCTAACTTCAGCAATTGGCTGGTGTTGGGTAGAAAAATGTAGAGAATTTGGACGGTGTAAAGTGTGACCCACACCTGGGGAGGCAGCACTGAAAAACTGATCTTGGACCATGAGGTGGCTGTTAAAAGGCTAGTGCCCAGAAGAGCTTGCTGCAGGAAGCTAAAGGAGATGGGAGAGGAGACTGCGAATCCTTGGCTTAAGAGGTTCCCATCAGTAGACCACATTTCCCCTTCCCTTCCTGCTCCAGGAGGTGAGAGTGATTTCTTTCTTTTACATAAGAGCTTTTCTCAAGATACAACTCACATAGTAAAAGACTCACTTTTTAAATACATACAATTCTGGGGTTTTTTTCACCGACCTGTCCCATCATTGACACCATCAATTTTAGAGCATTTATCATTACCCGCCCTTCACAAATGATATCCTCTTAGTATTACAATGTATCCATATGTTAGATGGTACACATTTGGATTGTTTCTACTTTGGGCTGTTATGAATAAGGCTGCTATGAACATCCCTTTACAAACTTTTATTTATTTATTTATTTTGTGAGGAAGTGTTTTCATTTCTCCTGGTTATATACCTCGGATTAGAACTGCTGAGTCATACAGTGACTATGTTTACACTTCTAAGGATCTGCCAGGCTGTTTTCCAAAGTGATCACACCATATTAAATTTCCACTAGAAGGTATGCAGATCTCAATTTTTCCACATCCTCTCCCAATCTTATTCTTATCTGTCTTTTTGATTCTGACCTTCTTACTATTCAGGTATAAATTGGTATCTCATTTTGGTTTTGATTTGCATTTCCCTAACAACTAATGATGATAAACTCAATTCCTTTCCAGTTCCCAGTTGGCCCTCATACAAACCTCTGGGAATGGAAGTATATATTTAACATTGAAAAGACTGGATTAATGAAGAAAGAATGTTAAAGTAAATCGAATTCAATTAGGGTGGTGGATGCATAAGACTTCTGTTTCATTTTTCCTGTAGCTGATGCTGAGTCCTGCTTTCTCAGGTTTCAGTATATCCTGTACAGAGCATCTGGGCTCCCTCTCCTAATTGAAAAGGGAAATTCGATTATTGCTTAAAATGTTTTCATTGCTTTTAATCACTATGATGACTAATTTTATGGATCAACTTGCCCAGAGAACCCACTTATGTGTGTGTGTTCAAATCTTACCCCAGATGTTCCTGTGAGGGCGGTTTTTTTTTTTTTTTTTTTTTTTAGATGATATGAACATTTAAATGGGTGGAATTTGAGTGAAGCAGACTGCCATTCATAATGTGGGTGGTCATTCTGAGGTCTGAGTTAGAACAAAAGACTGACCACCCACCACAGAGAGGGAAGTCTGCTAGCAAATGCCTTTGTAGATGGAAATTGCAGCATCACCTCTTCCTGGGTCCCCAGCCTGCTGGCCCATGCAGCAAGTTTCAGTACCTTAAAATAAATCTCTTTGTACATGTATATGTGATCTTCTCTGAAGAACCTTGACACAAATAGTCCACTTAGGTTTCTGGTACGTCCATGCTATTCCTGTCATTAAGCATCTCTTCCTTGTATTTTCCAGACCAGCTTTCTTTGCTTAACTTTTACAAATGCTTCACAACTCTGTAGACACATATCCCCCTAGAAAACATACTCAAAATCATTAAATTTAGGATAAGTTCTCTGTTTGTGTTCTCAATGTATTTTTTTTATCTGAAAGTTAACTATAACTATTTATTTGTGGGTTCTTCTCTTTTTAGCCATCGAAGTCTCTCAGTGATAACTTAATCTTGTCTATCATTCTGGTTTTGGTTTTGTTTTTTGCATATTCAATTCTGAAACTAGGAGTCATTCCAGCTATTTCCTTTTTTCCTCACAACTCAGGGTACCTGTCATGATATTTTTCCTAATATTTATTATTGTCTGCCTTTGAATTAAAATAATTTAAAACTGGAACTTTGAGTTGGATTTTAGATTCAGTTCTAGATTTGCCATATATATATATATATATAAAAATAAAATCAGGGATTGAATCCAGGGGCACTTACACACGGAGCCACATCCCCAGTCCTTTTGAAAAAAATATTTTATTTTGAGACAGGGTCTTGCTAAGTTGCTGAGGCTTGCCTCAGCCTCCTGAGCTACTGGGATTACAGGCATGTGCCACTGCACCTGGCAACTTAATATAGAATTTTGAACAACTTATTTAATAGTTTCAGTCTCCATTTTCTGGTTTAATATATGGATAAAAATTTTTCTTTTGTTAAAATATAGTTGACTAGTTATTAAAATTCCCCAAATTCACGTGTTAAAACTCTAACCAGCAAAAAGATGGCGTCAAGAGGTGTGACCCTTGGGAGGTGATTAGATCATGAGGGTAGGGTCCTAAGTGAGATTCATTGTTTATGAAGAGGCTCAGCACTGTTTCAAGAAGCAACCAGAGAGCAACCTCTAGAGAACCAGGCCCTCAAAGATGCCCATTCTGCCAGCCCCCTGGTCTTCCCAGTCTCTGGTATGTAAGAAGTGAATTTCTGGTGCTCATAAGCAACCCAGTTGGGGTATTTTGGTAAAGCAGACTGAATGGACCACGGTACTTTGTCCATCTGAGAGGTTGAATTCTCCACTGGAGATATTGTGTTTCCCACAGTCTGATTCTAGAAGAGCTAAGCTATTTTAGGGGACAAAATGGGAGTAAGTCAGAAAGAATGATCTAAGCGCCCATACAAGAGTCGCAAATAACTTAAATGTATGATGTTTTGGGGAATAGGGAAGAATAGATGGGGCAGAGTGTCACCCATGGGAGTTTCTTACTTGAAAGGAGATAGTTTGGTATGGAAAAGGTGGAATTTGATGTCAGCAGTGTGGTTGAGATAAATGTAAGAGTGGAAAGGGGAGTTTCCTTTAATTTTCTTTCCAATGCCTTGCTTCCATCTCATCATCTCTCCTTTGTTGCTGCTTTGTTAATTTGTACCCTCCCTGGGTAGCCAGCGCCCCTCCCTTTTGTGTATGTTATTCAAGGACTTCCTTTTGGTTTTTGACTCCTCTGATATGTTTAGAGTCCCAAAACGGAATAAGTAGAAAGGTGAAACCTCATCAACAATGGTGAAAACCCTACAGGGGAAGGTTCTAAAGAGTATTCAGTAAAGAAACACAGATAAGAAATATAAATTTTATGTGAAAACAAGACAGCCTTTGCATAGCTTGTATCCTGAGGGCATCAGAGTATGGGCGGTCCCCATGCAATGAGCTACTCAAGTCCCACATACATGAAGAACTCTATCAAAGTTAAAACTTTTCAGGGCTCTCTGAGCAGAGGATGCCTCTGTGGCACCAGAGAGCATGTCATGGTAAGAAAGGCAATGGGACCAACAGGAAAAATTCTATCTGCAAGAAAGTTTTTTTCCCAAGATCCCAGGCACAGTGGAGTTAATGCTGGTTGTTTCACACCCTAGGGCGAAAGCTAAGTGTTTCTTCTAAGAGCTCATGTAAGAAGAATCTAATTCTAAGCCCACCTCATTCACACCATCCTGGAATATATGTAAGCAATGGAACTAAATCCTGAGTGAACACTGGCACATGTGTTCCCTGCAGAGAAAGCTCTAGGCAGCTTTGGGATAGTTGAGGAGAGAACAGAGAATGGCCTAGAAGTTAAAGGTTGAAATGATAAAGAAGAAGGAATTCTGGAAGGAAATTATAGGTTCTTGAAATAGTTTTAGTCAGAGAGTTGTGGAACCCAATTCTGTCTGATCTCAAAGTGTATAAGAAAAGGGGTTTAATATGCTGACTTTTCTATAGAACAACACTATCAAGATGTCCTTTCAAATGGTATTTGGAGCTCCCGCCAAGTGAAAATCAGTTCAACATTTTTTTATTAAAAAAGTGTTGCTACAAGAGAAAACTTACAAAAAGACAACTAAATTAAATTTAGTTATGTTGTTGATTTATGTTCAGGCACCCGCTCCTTAATTCATTATATAGAAGTAACAATTTATTACTGATCAGCAGCTGCTCAGCAAACCATACTTTGAATACCCCTGCCTTATTAGACCTCCCATCTTTATTCCTCTTTTCTTTCTTCCTGGGAATCTATATGGTGAGGGAGGAAGAATCCTCATACAACAAGGAATTTGAAGGAGAAGGATGTAAGAAGAAACCTTGACAAGTGACAGTTTCTGCTTCCCAGATTTTTGCTTCTATCTAAAGAGCTCACATTTAGAGCCACACAGACTCCCTAGGTAGGAGGTGAGAAGGATACAATAGGCATTGACAGACTGAGGAGGACTTCTTGGGACTAAGAATTGGAAAGTTAACACAATATAGAGAAGAACTTATACCCAGGACTTGCTGACACAGAAACCAAGACTAACAAGGTCATTCTAGAAACCATCTCCATCCTCCCCTTCCTGAGCTGAATTCCAGCTTAATCATAGAGAAACAGCAGAGAAGGAAGGTTTGGAGACACATGGGTATAGTGAGAAGGTAGAAGGAGAGAAGATTACAGAGGAGGGACCCCTTGCTTCACTCCTCTTCTACAAACCTCCCAGGGCATGAATTTGCCTTGGACGCCATGGCAGCCTCTCCCTCAGGCTAACTCTACAGAATCAGGCAAGAACTGTGGGACCATAGATTCTTTCATAATTTGATCCAGCCACTGTTTGAACAAGAAAGAGCAGAAACAGTTGTAGGAAGAGTAGAAAGAGTCAGAGAATTCTGGAGGCAGCTGAGACCCAACTGATATACCCATATAGGGAGCTGGATGATTACAGACCAGAGCAAGCAAAGTCCTGGGTCAGCAGAGGTACTGCTGCAGGACTGCAGATTAAATAATACTCTTACATCAATTATTGAGGAAAAAGCAAGTGACTGAAAACTCATCCTTTCAGGGTCCTTAGGTCACCTCCTCAGGGAAGGTGGAAGAGATTTTCCAAGCCCTGAGTATACTTTGCAGAGTTGACAGCATTGTAAACCCTGAGAATCAAAAATTAAATGCTGAAGATTCATTTTGTTTTAATCCACTTAACAAAGAATCCAATAAACATATGAGTTACTTTGGGGAAAAAAATAAAAAACATCCAAAATACCATGCTGTCCTAAGGCATTGTTCAGATCACATACTAGGAAGGCCACTCTTGGACTACTCCAGTCCCATTAGTCTGCAACCAAGTTAGCTTTGGTCCCAGGACCATGTTTGAAGTCCGTAAAGACAGGGTGAGAACCATGAAGTAAGAAGACCTGGTTCTAAATGTTTGTGTGTGATGTGGGGAAAAGGATTCCAGAGATCAGTGCAATTTCAGAGATAAGCAGCCATAGAAATAGGAAAATGGGGAGAATTTTCTCCAAGGAGAGGGAACAGATTTATTAGAATATGACTATGGAATTTTGGAGTGGGCTGATCCACTTGAGAAATTATTCTCCGTACACATTCAAATATTTGTCTTTGAACTTATTTACAGATTGTTATTCCACATCTTATGCTTTCTACCAACAAACATATTTTTACTCTTGATTCCCAAGAGAGGCTCTCATTAGTTCCTCATAATGCCTCCTTTATTCTATTAAGAAAAAGTCACTATTAGAATTTCTTTATTTAGGTGACTCTCCAACAAATTTTGACACTGGTCCCAAATGGATAGTTCTTCTAATCTAATAATTAGGTCATGCCACTTTTCTTGATAATGATGCTTCTGCAATCTTGTAAACCATTTAATTAATTTAAAACTCCAGACAGACATGAGGCCCATCATAGTAAGTTCCATTTTGTTTCATCCAATGCCTCATCAATTTACAATCATTCAAGCTTTCCTAAATCCAGCTCTACAGCCTGGCAGCTCTGATCTAATGAACATGGAGGACACATCTGAGCATTTCCCCATCTGCATTATTGGAACTCCCCTCTCTGAACAAGTCCCTCTCCAATCACCACTCCATGATACTACCTCTTATATATTCCACCCATGTCCCTCACATTCCCTCTCTGCCCTCTGGCATCTCTTCACCTTCCAATATCTTCAGCATCTTTCTCCTACCAGCCTCATGCACCTTGGGGCTCAGTCCCAATGTCTGGATGCTTCAAGATCAGGGTCTGCCTTCTGTGCTGACAGATCCTATCACCTCTGCCGTCTCTGGATGCTGCGATTGCTCACCATTGTTTGTCTTTTACCACCTAACCCGCTTCCTGAGCTAGAAGCCTCAGTCCTATAGAGTGTGAAGAGCACTGACTTTGCAGCCAGAGATCCTTCGCTGTCATTTACATGCTCTGCAAACATCAGTAAATTACATAATTTCTTTGAAATTCATCTTCCTCATTTCTAAAAGAAGACAGTAAATCTTGTCTAGTTTATCTTCCAGTGTTTGTCATAAAAACTGAATAATGATTTGAAAGACTGTAGTGAAATCTAAGTACCATTCAAATGTTAGGGAAGAAAAACAACAGAAAGTGTATTCAGAGAAGTGAGCTTTCTAAGTCCTGACCAGAGTAGACATTTGCTCAGCAAATGCTCAGTACAACAGAGACTAGAAAACTCCATTTCCCTGTCCTTGCTCCAAGTAAGTTTCCAGGTCTCTGATAGAGGTGCTGGGAAACCACAGGAGAGGAGGTTATTCCCTGCCTAAAAGATAAAGTAGCTCCTGGTCCTAACTTCTACCTTACCTGAAAAGGGATGCCCTTTTCTCCACCATTCCCTTGGTCAGACTCAGCAGACAACTCATACCCCTAATAAAACTCCATCATATCAGATGTCAATCTGTCCTGTTTTGCTTTTTTGAAGTCTTTGCATACAATCGTATAAAGACCCTTGCAGAAGTGGCTCCACTCCAGGAAACAATGCATGTTCAGTGTCCTAGATTTTAGATCGCTTTGAGTATCTGCTATAGTCCAGAAGAACTCAAAATCTTTGCATCCTGAACTAAAGTCAAGGTTTCATAGAGGACAAATTGCTTTGTCATACAGATGATTATGGGAAGAGCTAGAAGCAGTCAGGGAAAAAAATCAGTTAACTAAAATGCCCTCAACCCCACAGGAGATGGTTTTAAAGTAAGTGAGAAAGCATGGAGTAGATATAGAAAGCTTATAATCTCAGGTACGTATGGCTGGAAAGCAAAACCTGAGGTCTTCCTTTAACAATAATTGAAAGCAAGGGTTAGGGAGCTGCAAATACCAGAATTGATTTGGTATTTGAAGAATAAAATGGGTTAGAGAATCCTAATAATGAGACCAGCAGGTAGAGTATGACTGACAGCAAAGTATATAGACCGATAACAAAGTAATAAAATCGATACAGGATCTGGAGGAATCACCAATACTAAGATTCCTTTCATTCTACACATGATGTCCTTGAGAACCTGCCAGATTCTTTTGCCATCGACACCTACTCATTCATGTTGGTTATAAATCCTTAATGCCCAGATCATTGACCCGTATCTGCTAATTGCTCAGTATCACATCTTTCCTGCTCAATGATTCTTACTAGGGTTGTACCATACCTCACAAGGTGTAGTGACTCATTCCTCATGCCAGTCCCACCCATGCTTCTATTCCTTTTAAGGACACTTTGCACTTCCTGTAGGAGAAAAGGAAAAAAAAAAAATTAAGTTCAGAAATCACAAAATTCTGGTAACTTTCAGAAAGTCTTGGTATTCAGATCATAAAAGCAGATTTGGTTCTAGGCAGATGATCCAGAGAATAACAAGGTTCATTAAAGATGAAAAAAAAAAAAAAAATCTCCAGCATCTAAAAGCTGAGATTCACAGGGGCATAGTGGAAACTGCTTTACTTCTTTAGATGCAGCTGAATCTTAAAAAGAAAATCATTTCTTTCCTTTCTTTCATAACTAGTATATTCTGCATATTGTTCTAGGTCCTTGTACACAATCAATATAGAAATGATCTCTGACTTAGAGTTTTGTGTGCTTATTCTCCAAGCTTGTTTCCTATCACTGCACACATTCTTCTCCTGTGACTTTAACCCTCACATATTACAACTTACATAATTTATAACATATTATGACTTACAAAGCTATACTTGTGGTGAGACTTTACTTGGACTTCAGAATTTATTAATTTCATCTGGGTAATAGCCAGGAAATGTTCACTTGATGTTTTTTTAAAAAATAAATATATATTTTCTCCACCAAATTGCTTATATTCCATAAATCTACATCTCGGTGAAGGACCTTATCATTTTCCCAAAAGATTAATGCAAGAATTCTCTTAGATTCTTCCTTCTTCCTCCTATACGCTGCTGTCACTGAACCTGATCATTCCACATCAACAGCCTAATGTGGTAGTCCTTACATATGCTCACTGCTGGCTCAATAGTTTGACTTCAGCATTGTGCACCTCCAAACCCCCTCTACTTAGCCACCCAAGAGATCTCTCCAAAATTCAAACAATTGCACTTTCCAATACCTATAAAAGAATAAAGCCAAACTACACAGAATACATATTTACTGCCTAAAAAGGTAGATTAGCAGACACATTGCAGGACAGCACCTGTTCAGTACCTATTCTGAAATTTAACTTTAGGCAAACAAATGCAAATTGAGCTTGTGGGAATTTCTTTGTAAAGGTAATGCTCCGTCCTTATCTTCTCTGTGATAAGCTGGGTTTTAAGTATAAATTAATTTTTTAAAGTATATTTGAAAGTTAGGACTGGTAGGTAGGTTGGTTTTGGGGTTTTGGGTTGTTGTTTTTTATTTTTTTTGGTACCAGGGATTGAACCTAGGGGTGCTTAACCACTGATCCACATCCCCAGCCCTTTTTTTATTTTATTTAGAGACAGGGTCTCCTTGAGTTACTCAGAGCCTCACTAAGTTGCTGAGGCTTCTTTGAACTTGTGATCCTCCTGCCTTAGCCTCCAAGACTCTGGGATTACAGGCATGTGCCATCGTGTCTGGCAGTTGGTTTTTTAAGGATTTTTTCAATTTTGTGGGGTGATGTCAAGGAAATAACACAGAGCAAGGAAAACTTGTTAGTAGAACTCAACTTTACTTGAAAAATAAAAAAAGACATGCTCAAAACAGCAGGTATGGTGGGACCTTTAACTTGAATGTTGAAGTAACTAATCTCAGAAGAATTACAAGTCATAAAAAATGTAAATTGTATTGAGTGGCATCATTTAGCAACTACTGGATTTATTAATCCATCTTGCTTTTGTTTTTTAAAATTTTGTGTTTGTTTGTTGTTGTGGTGCTTGGGGTCAAACCCAGGTTCTGATGCATGCTAGGCAAGTGTTCTACCACTCTGCCACATCCCCAGTCCCCAAAACAGTTCTGATGAAGTGAGTTTGACCTAACTCCTGTGCTAGATACCATCCTTCCTTTGCATCTTTCTTCCAGACCACACCTCTGCCTTTAATATCAGTGCTCCTTTGAGCTTCTCCTTTGGCCCTCTGCTCTGTCCCTGTCAGTAAGTCCCTTCAGTAGGCTTCCCTGTATGTCACAGCACATTTCTTACTTGACACTCTTGGTCTCAATTCACTTACCTATTCTTCTTAATGTCTGTCATTAAGATGCAAGAGAATACTTGATGTACTACAATAATAGAGTTCCTGAATAATAGAATTACTTATTCCTAATCTCCATCTACACATTGGCACCAAATTGTGTGAAGAAGAAAACAATTATTTCACAAGTCTGTTTTCTATTTCTGTATAACACCTATTTAAGCATTTTCCCTCTATATCAAAGCCAATTTCAGATATTTCCTCTTCCTGGATTTAGACATTTTTGTTACTGCCAGGTTTGTATCCACTCTGGGTAATTTGGGCAGATGTGGGTGAATCTCAGGGCATAAGCAGGCTTCAAACTGCACATCACTGCAGAGAGTGAGGAGGCAGTCCTACCTAGAACCCTGTGATGAGAGGTGGTTTGAAGTACACTTTGTGTGGTCTTAGCCCTGAGAACCTGAGGTACTCATTAGAATAGAGACACTTCCATATTTCTAGTTTTGAAATTCTAACAGTCTTCCATTTTCCTGAGGACTGTTCAGGAAATCTCTTGGTACTTAAGTTCTCCGTATGTTGTCCAACCTCTCTCCTGACTTTTATCTGCACATCTAGGCTCTCTTCCCTCCATGCCCACCCTACCCCCAAACAACTTCTACAGCTGGTGACACTCATCTGGCTAGTCTCCTTAGACAGGAAGTTTGGCTTTTTTTTTTTTTTTTTCTTTTCAGAGTTCTGGGCCATTAAAATCTGCAATTAACGATCCTAAACTCTGTAAGCTCTTCATGTCCGTAGGTATAAGGACTTAAAAACAAAGACTCATGGTCATGGTCTTCAGATATATAAGTTAAAATTACAGATGCACACACAAGGTATATATGCATGCATTTTTGGGGGGGTGGGGCCTGAGGATTGAACCAGGAATGCTTATATCCCCAGTCCTTTTTATTTTTTGAGACAGGGTCTCACTAAGTTGCTTAGGGCCTTGATACATTGCAGCCTCGAACTAGCAATCCTCCTGCCTCAACCTCCCCAGTTTCTGGGATCATAGGTGTGCACCTCCATGCCCGGCTCATACATGTCATTTTAAATTGATAAATTTTAATGATCTCCTGGCAAAACATGATGTAGTGCCAATTGGTGGTCTTTTAATCATATAACTAGATATTTTTATTTATTTAGACATTTTAACATATTAATAGGGAGTACAGGTCTATTATCAATATTATTAAACTCTAATATGATGTTGGAAAGCTAAAATAAACCGACGATAATTTTCAAGTGCCATCTCTAGCATTCTGGTGTTCTCAAAAGCCTGATGATTTGCTGTTCACCAGGGAAGAGGGACAGCTTTCCATTCCTGCTTCAAAAGCTCTCTCGGTGCGGCCTGCCGCGTGACCGGCAGCGGCGGCCACACCCTGGGAGACCGGTCTGCAGGGTCTCACGCGGTGCAGGGCAGATCTGCCCCATTGGCGGCACCTCCCCTCCGGCCCCGCCCCTTTCCCCCGGAGTCGGCTTTGGTGGAGGAGGCGGCGGCTGCAAGGCTGCGAATCCTGGGCTCTGATCTAGGCCACGGATTCCAGGTCAGTGAGCAAATCCATTTTCTGGAGCGCGCTGCCCCCTGTAGAACCCACCCTTGCAGGTTGGGTTGGGGTTCACGGGTGGAGGAAAAGCGCAGGAGTCCTCTGCAGTTTTGAGTTTTGATTCAAGTTTGGGAGAGGAGCATGGATTCAGAGGTCAGCATCCCCTCCCCCAGCTCCAGCTCGCGGCTCCAGGAAGTGAGCACCGTTCATCCTCCACCGCAGGAGGTCCTCCTTCTCCCAGAGGGAGGTGAGAGATGAGCCACACTGCCTGCCCTGGGTATCTGCAAAGGCCAGAGGCAGGCAGAGGAAGGAGTCCCGCCTTTCCAAAGGAAGCAGATCCAAGCCAAGTTGGGATAAAACACAAATGAGAGACTCTGTCTTCCTCAGAATTAATTTAAGACTGCCTGATTTGCTCCAAGAACTTTGTCAGATGTTGCCCACATCTGGAGCTTCTCTGAGGATGGCTACTGCTCTGTGACTGTCACTTCTGGCAGAGGTGAAAGAGATAAGGTCCTTTCAGAAATACAGACAATATTGAAATAAAGATAGTTATTATTATTATTATTAAACCAAATTCTTTAATAATAAATAAAAGCATGCTTCTATATCTTCCTCATTGGGAATGAGCTCACTGAGGTTGGAGACATTTTATTTAAGCAATGAATCAATCAATCAGTTGTTGAGACAGAAATGTTTGGTTAAGAGCATAGGTGCACAGTAGCCGTGTGCCCTGGGCCTGTTACTTGACGTCTCTGAGTTTTAATTTCTTTTAACTGTAATATGGACAGAGTAATGTGTGTATCCCAGAGTTTTGGCAAGGATTAACTGAGGGAGGTCTAAACACATAGGAGACTGATGTGGTAAATATTCAGATATTAAGTTGTTATTATTGACAAACTCCATACCCTGCTTTTTTTTAAAAAAAAAAAAATGCAGCAAGCAAAACATTTTTTGAAATAATATGTAAACAAGAAAAATATGTTAGCATGCATTATGAGGAATAATGACCCTTTCCTATTGCATCTCAGTAGGTTAAAATGTAAGTGCTCTTTAAATAAGAAATTACAAGTGAAATATCACAATGCGGAAAAAAATTTAAGAATTTTATATTTAGGCCTTAAAAAGAAACCAACAATGGATTATCTAACAATGACTTAAGTTAGAAGAAAACCTGTGCAGAACAATATATTAAATTATTATAACTTTTTGAAATGTAGGGGGATAATTTATTTGAGGATAAACTTTAATATACTTAAAATTGATTATGTTCTAATTCAAATATATATAAAATGCTCTTAGATCAGATAATAAAGATTAAAAATGTTATTCTCAAAGCACAGTAGCTCAACTCACTTCTGAATGTAACTGCAACTGTTTTACCCACTTGCACTAGGGCTCCCAGCTAGAGAGCTGCCCTGTCCTTTTCGTTCCTCTCTTTTCTGCACCTAACCTACATCAGCACCTTGTCCCCTGCTCAGTCACTGACTCTTATCCTGAAGTCCATTCTGATAATTGTATCATCTTCCGCTGTAATAGAAGCTATAGATCTGAGCATCACTCCATTCTTTGGCCCTCCCTTCCCATTTCTAGCTGTTTTGCACCCTAAATTGTTTCTACTTGGGAAAGGCAGTACTTCTGAACCCTTAATGTGCATGCCGATCATCTTGGTGATCTTCTTAAAGTACAGATGCTGGGTGTCCTGGGTAAGACTGAGATTCTGCATGAAGAGCTCCAGTGTAGGCCAGTGCTGTTGGTTCGTGGACCATATGACCTCCTTTTTTCAGGCATTTGCTTCTGATTTAACTAGTTTCACCTTGTCCTGAATTTGGCTTCTTTCATCTGCTTATTCAATCCATAGGACTAGGAGACCTCAGGCTCTCCTGGTCTGCGTACCTTACATAGCTAGACTACTCCCTCTCAACCAGTCCACACTGCTTCTGAGACATGCCTCTCCCGTCTTCTCTTCAAGAGCCAGGACTTGCTGGTACATAGGCATGGTCATTCAAACCTGTGCTGACTCCTCCCCTCCTTCACTTTATTCCCTTTGACAAGAGATATCAACTTGTATAATATCATCTTTTCCATTCAGGAATCTGTCTTGAATATCTAAAGTAGTGCTTAGGTGTGGGGGGGGGTCCTCATGAAATAAAAATGAGGCCACATATGTAATTTAAAAATTTTTAGTAGCCCCATTAAAAAGTAAGAACAGGTAAAATTAATTTTAATGCTTTTTTAATTGAACCCAATAAATGGAAACTATTAAGATGCTTAATCAGTAAAATTATTGAGATACTTTAGATTATTTTTTCTTACTAAATCTTCCAAATCCAATGTGTATTTCATACTTAGGTCTTACTGTCCATATGTCGAGTGCTCAATAGCTACATATAGCTAGCATGTTTGACAACAGAATTCTACTTCATTCTTAGAAGATTGTAAGTCAAGCGTTCACCTTTTCTCATTGCATTTCTTCCTTTTTATTTTGTTTTTGTCTGTTCTATTGAGTTGTAATTTATATCAAATAAGTTACAAATTACAAGTATACCCTTCTGGTTTTTGTTGTTGTTGTTGTTGTTTTTGTTACTAGGGATTGAATTCAGGGGCACTCAACCACTGAGCCACATCCCCAGCCCTATTTTGTATTTTATTTAGAGACAGGGTCTCACTGAGTTGCTTAGCACCTTGCCCTTGCAGAGGCTGACATTGAACTCACAATCCTCCTGTCTCAGCCTCCAGAGCTGCTGGAATTACAGGCATATGCCACCATGCCTGGCTACAGTTCTATTTTGATAGAGAGTGTGTAACATCCTGCACAATCATCATATGTGAAGGGTGTTTCCTTTACCCTCCATGTTTCCCTGTGACCCTTTGCAGTTCCTTCCCTCTCATGCCTTGGGCCCTGGCTTCCACTGATGTGCTTTCAAATGCTATCACTTTGCCTTTTCTAAGATTTCATATGAATGGAATCATACAGTAACTTATCTTTAGTGTCCAGCAGCTTTCAATTTATGTTATGCTTTTTGAGATTTGTCCTGCCGCATATATCAGTAGTTTCATTTAACTGTTAATGTTAAATTTGACCTAAAACTGCTTTCATACATTTGAGGTTTTGCTAAAGATTTCATCTTCTGTAGTGAACTGTAACCTAACTTGTATAAACAGATTGTAACCTATTCTTCCAACATATAGCAGTCTCAGCCAATCACAAGCAACCAACTGTTGAAACCATGTTTAAATAAGACAGGCAGTTGCCAGAACCAATCAGACTGTCTGTACCTCACTTCAGTTTTCTGCATTGGCATTTATTTTTATTGGAGGGGAGGGGTACCGGGGATTGAATTCAGGGGCACTCAACCTTTAGAGACAGGGTCTCACTGAGTTGCTTAGCATCTCACTGTTCCTGAGGCTGGCTTTGAACTCGCAGTCCTCCTATCTCAGTCTTTCTAGCCACTGGGATTACAGGCATGCCCCACTCAGGATCTGCATGGCACTTCTTTTTCTCTGGTTACTAATATAACTGGCCTATGTAGTAGGAAAGAGTATTCTGAACTATATTTGTTTCAGACTGCTGCCTGATTCTAGGATTGCAAACAAAACAATTAAGATTTGCAAAATTAAATTCATTGTCTTTTGTCAGTAATATTCCATTATGTAGATATACCATGATTTGCCCATTTGCCAGTTAAAGTCCTCATGGACTTTCCATTTTGTGACAATTACCAATTTTCTGCCTTCATGAGTTAGAAACTTCTTCAAGGGGATTGCATATTCCAAATACAGTTTTGTCTGAGATGAAAATATGCATGTGTGCGTGTGTTGGGAGAGATGGGGTGGGCCTTCAGTTAAAATAGTAAGAATAATACTACCACAATGATTTTTTAACATTAGCTCTTACATTACATAAATGTTAGCACATTTATTTCCAACACTCCAGTGCCATCATCAAGTCCAAATATAAGCTCAAGTCCAAATATCACTTGAAATTAAAATAATGTTAATTATTTTTTTATGGGAGGTGCAGTGCTAGATTATGGGATACCTGGAAAGGTCAAGAGAGTTTGGGCCTCTGCCTTTGGACTCCTATTTTAACAAAGGCAGTAGATCTTCACAGTGCATGTGCTAAGTGAAATGGTGTGGCTGTGACCCGAGATCCCTCTTTGTCATAGGTATTACACAGATATTACCTATCAGTAATACTAATTAGATGTTCAGTGTTCATTAATTTGTCAACAATTATGTTCTACATCCTTCATAGAGAGAAAGAATATAAAGGAGTAGGAAGACCTCCAACTCCATAGTCTGAATGTCTGTGTTCAAATACCTCTTCTACCGCTTGATCTAGCTTCTTAACCTCCATTTATACAACTATGAAACGGAACCTAAGAGACACTCATTATTGAGTACATGCAAAACAATTAAATTTGGATGCCGTCCATATGGGCTGTCAATAAATATTTCACATTAACATTGCTTTTACTGAGCAGGGCAGAGTGGATGACTAAGCAAGAGCATCAAGGGCCACTAGATAGCAATACTCAGCTCACTGGATCTGGCAGCAGTACCTCAGTCCCCTTCCTCAGCTATGCTTATGTCCTGTAGCTTTTTTCCCCCTTGTCTGGGGCACTTTGTCAGGCCCTTTGTTGTGATGGAAGTTCTCTTACACAATTTTTTTTAACCTATCAGACTATCCAGGATGGGAGGAAATTGGTAGAGTTTACAGGGCCTTGTGGTCTTAGGCCCACACTGATCATGTTGCATCAGTGTATATCACTTTTGCTGGGGTCTAGCCAAAGACAAATTTTGGAATTCCTCCTGCTCCCGAAACCAGCTAGGCAAGCAGAACAAATGGGGGAAAAAATTCAAGTGAAAATGATTGAGTACTGGAAATAGTTTTTATTTTTTTAAAAAGTCAAAAGAATATTCTCAGTGTGATTTCAAACAATGGTAAACAACTGAAAATTTCCAAGAAAAATAAGTTGAAAATAAAGGTGGTATTTTTCAAGAAGGTTATAAGGCTTAATTTGTCAACAATTATGTTCTACATCCTTCATGGATAGAAAGAATATAAAGGAGTAGGAAGATAAGAAACATTCCTTATCTGCCCTAATGACCTCTTTTTACACACAGGTCCCTTCAGATCCTATCAATGGTTATGATAAGCCTCAGTGGAATCCCCTCATCAAATGGGATCTTTCCTATTTCCACGCTCCAAAAGCAATGGGCCCATGTCTGACTCTTCCTGCCTTTAGCACGACAATTTTTGGTTAAAATTGTGAGATTGAGGCCAGATCTTTGAACAAGGGCCCTGAAAAGATTAGGCTTCTGGCCACTCTATAACCTAGAAAATGCAAGATTTTCTGAAGTCCCTTAACATTTCTGTTTCCTTGTTGAAGGACCAAGAATGTATGTATTTACTTATGCAGAGTTGTCCTATGAAGGACAAAGAAAGCAGGAAATCACATCTGGTAACAGAAGTATTCATAGAAGAATAAAAATATTTCTTCCCCTTATTGTGGTCATTCCTGTTTCTTTGGAGTGGAAGGTGGCTGTGTCTTCACAACCAATGGTGTCTATGACCTTAGAGATCAGATACCTGAGAGTGAAGCAGAGATTAAAACAAAAGGCTTGCAAGAAGGGTCTGATCATCCATGGAGGGAGGAGAAGGTTCTTCATTTGTATTAATCCAATATTCAGGACCTGTGTGTCAGGCCCATTGTGCTAGCTGTCCAGGCTATAGCTGTGAACAAAAAAGTCTGATCTCATGGAGCTTAGATTCAAAAAGTGAAGATACGTATCAGGCGGTGACAAAAAGAAAAAGCTGGTGAGTATGCAGAGAGTGATTTTATGTTAGCTGTAATTTACATAGACTAGACAGAGCAGACCTTCAGATAAGGGAGCATTCAAGAAGTGAGTGAGTCACACAGATTCCAGGGTGAAGGGTCACCCTTGCAGCAGGAACAACAAGTGCAAAAATCCAGAGGCAATAATGTGTTTTTATGCTTTTCCCATTGAGAATGTGTTTTGATGGGATGAGGAAGGTCAGACAGATGGTGACTCACATAAGGCCCTTCCTCTTCAGGGTTTCCTTTTGTCTTTCCATTCAATAGAATTAAGAAAAAATAATAATCATCACTCTGATAAGGGTGGAAACTGGTGTTTCATATGAGTTGGGGTAAAGAAAGTGTTGGAACTTAGAATGAGAAGCCCTTGTTTGCCCCAAGTGTCTGACCTCTATCCAGCTCAGGACAATAAGCATCTTTCTTAACCTGAGCCTCTTGTTTGTTTGTTCTTCTACCTAGGATTCCATACATAGCAGGACCATCTTTGAAGCAGGGCTGGGCAGGCAGGAGTCAGCAGAGTAGCTACAATGACTTCAACAGTTCTGGTGGACATCCGAGATGAGGTGACCTGCCCGCTCTGCCTGGAGCTCCTGACAGAACCCTTGAGCATAGACTGTGGCCACAGCTTCTGCCAGGCCTGCATCACAGAGAACAGTGAGGAATCAGAGATGAGCGAAGAAGGGGAGAGCAGCTGTCCTGTGTGTCAAACCAGCTACCAGCCTGGAAACCTCCGGCCTAATCGGCACCTGGCCAACATAGCGGAGCGGCTCAGAGAGGTAGTGTTGTGCCCAGGGAAGCAGCTGGAGGTAATTCTTTGTGCACACCATGGAGAGAAACTCCAGCTCTTCTGTAAAGAGGATGGGAAGCTAATTTGCTGGCTTTGTGAGCGTTCTCCGGAACACCGTGGTCACCATGCATTTCTCATGGAGGAGGTCGCCCAGGAATACCAGGTGGGAGCCCGAGATAGGAGGAGGACAGGGAAGAGCAGGGTCCTTCGCAAGTGTTAACATGACATGGTGCTCTGATCCAATTTCTTTGTGGTCCTCCTGTTTACCAAAAGGATGAGTCTAGAAAATTCCTTCCTGGTAGATTTGGTCTTTTCCTTGTTGCACAAGATTGATTAGAAGGAGCTGTTGGGGGTAAAAAGGACTGAGGGTGTGAAATACATTGGCAGTGAAACTAAAGGAGTAAAGTACTTTGTGGTCAGGTTCTTTGCCCAGGAGAAAGATAACTGGCCAGTTCCTGTTGATCTCCATCCCTGTGTATATAAGAGCTTTGGCTGTCTCAATTTTTCACCCCAGGACAAGACAGCCTCTTCTGAGGTCAGCATAATTTCTACCTAGTTCATTGCATGTCTAGGTACTGAGACAATTTAGAGTTTGACCCTGTTGCTCTGGTGTGTTTCTTCCAGGAGATGTTCCAGGAGTCCCTGAAGAAGTTGAGGAAAGAGCAGCAGGAAGCTGAGAGGCTAAAAGCTGATATCAAAGAGAAGAGGGCATTCTGGAAGGCAAGAAAGATTTCTTCCAGGGGTATCATAGGAGCAGAGGACAAAGGAGTCCTGGTTTTATCTGTCCCTGAAATTATGCCTAGAAGAACTTCCCTTGCCCTTGTCCCTGGCTGCATCCCTTCCAGATCAGAGCACTTCCTGTGTGCAGGGGGTCTAAGGTGGAGTTATGTAACAAACATATCAAAAGTGAGCCCAGGTCTTTGAAGTAATCACATAGCAGAGGAACCCTGGCCAGAAGTAGCCCCAAATTCGTGATTTTGGATCTTATTTTAGTTTCAGTCCCTTTGCCTTCCTGGAAATTACAATTTAGTCACAGGCCAATAATTACTACCTCATTACACAAAATTGGAAGCAGAGGCTGGTGCAGAGCTAGGAGAGGCTAGGGAGGCTGCCTTGAATCTAATCCTTTTCAGGAATCAGTCTATATCTAGAAGGCTTAGATAAGGCATCCTGGGGCTATTGGTCTAGGAAGAACAGAGTGGAGAAAAGAAGGAAAGAGTAGCTTCCACAGATCTGTACCTGCAGGCATTTCCTATCTCAGTGAGGCTGGCCCAGGAAAGCAGTGCTGAACCTGAACTGCCAACACCTGTGGAGGAAACAGACCCTCAGCCCACCCAACAGGTACCTCTTTCTCTTCCTTGATACTGAAGAATCAGATGGAGCCTGAGAGACAGAGGATCCAGACAGAATTTAATCAGCTTCGAAGCATCCTGGACAAAGAGGAACAGCGGGAACTGAAGAAGCTGGAGGAGGAAGAGAGGAAGGGGCTGAGCATTATAGAGAAAGCTGAAGGAGAGCTGATCTACCAGAGCCAGTCACTGGAAGAGCTCATCTCAGACCTGGAGCATCGATGCCAGGGCTCAGTAATGGATCTGCTACAGGTAAGGCTCTTAATGGAGCCCCAAGTGAGAGTCAAGAAAAAGAGAAACCAACTTTCCTTCCTTTCTGGGAGATAGGACTAACAACCTGGTAGGGATGAGGAAAACTAAATCCTTTGGCCCCATGGTGCCTCTTCCCTACTGAACAGCAGAGCATGAGGTAATTAGAGAACAAATGCCATATTTTTATTTATTACTTATGAAGGGCAGTCTAAAAGTTTGATACTGTGAAAAGACCTGCAATATCCAGTGATGCTCTGCAGGAGTGTTTCTCAATCCCCAGATTGCCGTAGATCCCCAGGGAGAACATATCAAAGCCCACTCCACTTGAAAAGCTCTGTTTTTCAGGTATCTCCTATCCCTGTTACTATACTGAGAATTTGCTAAGTTTAGTCACAAAAAGATACATGCCAAGCTCAAGTCCTTAGAGGCTAGGTAACCACAATCCTCATTGCTTTCTTTCTTCTCTAGAAAAGAATCATTTAGAATGTTGCAGTAACAGATATTTGAACAGGTTTGGGGGCTGGTCTCTGGGCTATGTGTAGGTGGTTTGGAAGAGTACAAGGTATCCAGTCTGGTAAGATTTGATGGAGGAATTTGAACTCAGATTGAAACTCGAACTGCGATTGAGACTTAAATGGTTGGTTACTGCTTAGAATGAAGAGTATGACTACAAAGTTGAGGCAAGGTATCCCTAACTTGGAACCTTTAGGCTGTCCCTTATTTTTTGTTCCCCTTCTTGCTTTCCTTTCACTTTTTCTTTGCTGATGAACTAATTATTTCTTTATTTATTCTTGGGTGCTAGCATTTGAGTCATGGAATAGTAGTTTTCTACCCATTAGAGCTTTCCCTCACTCACTGCTTCATTTCATTCTTCTTATCACTCTGTCCTGTCTTTGGGATCATTGAGGTATACGCAGCAGAAGTTAGATAGTCTAGTAGGAGGCAAATGGTCAATTCTGCTGAAATGAGCCAGCCAGTGGGGGTAATAAAGGTGAATGGCAGGTGGCTGAAAGAAGGCAGGGGTGTGAGATGGACTGGCATGGTCAAAGAGGGGATGTCAGGTCTATGTTTGGTTGCTTTTAGGACAGTATTTTGTCTAAATTTGGGGATTAAGCAGCTGCTAGCATCTTTCAGGAGCTGGAAGACAAGATAGTCATTGAAGGAATACTTTTTTCTTATAAACATCTTGGGTTGGAGGTACTTGTATCTCACTTGCTGTTTTTTATTTATTTTTATTTTTTTAACTAATCTGCATGATGAGAGGCCTCAGCAGAAGCACAGGTTTGGGAATCATCAGT
Source organism: Glaucomys volans (assembly GCA_020662805.1). Taxonomy (NCBI): domain Eukaryota; kingdom Metazoa; phylum Chordata; class Mammalia; order Rodentia; family Sciuridae; genus Glaucomys; species Glaucomys volans. Next base: position 72,240 of record JAJEJO010001292.1, read on the forward strand.
ACATGTGTGTTAAAATCAAGGCAGTGGTTGAAGTCAGCAAAGGTCAGGTAGAAGGTTAGAGAAGATGAGGTTTGCTAGATAACCTTTTAAAAGCCTGTGAGTTTGCATCTCCAGTAGCCAGAGTAGAATGTAAGTGTCTCAAGGACATGAGGAAGGACATGTCTCAAGGAATCATGACTTCATCATTCTCCAGGGCCAGGCACAGTGCATGGCATAATACCACACACACACACACACACACACACACACACACACACACAAATAAAGGAGTAATGAATTGTGTCTCTGCGTGATGTCTTCACGAGTTCTAAGGGACAATCTACCCTGAGTTTTTTAAAAGTCTTTTTTGTGACTGTATTCCTTTTGCATCATGGAGTGATAGAAATGGGATGAGGACATGAGCTATAACTTCTTGACTTACAAACTGTCTTTTTCTTTCCTAGGATGTGAGTGATGTCGTGCAAAGGTATGTGTAGAGAACGTGAGCTGATGCCCTTATGATTTTTTTTCTTTCTTTCTTCTCCCTACCTCCTGTGGTACTAGAGATTGAATTCAAGAACATTCTACCACTGAGCTACACACTCAGCCTTTTTTATTTTGAGAAGGTTTTCATTAAGTTGCTGAGGGTCTCAATAAATAGCTGAGGCAGGCCTCCAACCTGCAGCCCTCCTGCTTGAACCTCTCAAGTTGTTGGGGTTACAAGTATCCACCAACTTTTGATTTCCCTTATTAACAAAAGATTCTTGTGGTAAATGGGAAAGGGAAAAATCTCTGATCAGGGAAGATTCAATACTATGATATCTTGAATCACTTGTCACATGAAATTCTGGGATCTCAAAATAAAGGGAATGGATTGGATTCCATGATAGGAGAATTTGAAAGATGGGAGGAAAAATCAATTGTCACTGAGAAGTACTGTCACTGATAATAAAGGGTTATAGTGTCAGTGACCCCCCTCAAACCCTGTCACATGACTCCTTTTCCACAAACCTCTGTCTCTGCTTTCATCCCTGGTTACAGCTACCTCAGCATGCACAGGAATGTTCTTTGTCTATACATTTTATTGAGGGAAATTCCTTTCTGTGTTGTTTGCCTGGGTTTGAGAATTTGCTCTTGGGACATGAGCCTTAAACTTGCCTTTCTCCACTGGCTTTGGGATAGTCCAGGCCTTTGTATCTAGTTCTCAGATATACATTTGTCTCAGTTGCAGTAAAAACACAGATCTGAGACAGGAGGAAAAATAGTCATGCCCTGGAACTGTTTTCTCCATCGTATAGCATAGAGCCTCATCCAACAAGGTAACAGCTAAAGTTACCCGCACACCAGCACCTTCAGGTTCCTTACAGACAATGAAGTACAGAGCCTGTTGTCATTCAGTTTGAAGGTGAGGACATCTTGTTTCTCCAGCTGGTGTAACATCCCTAAAGACTGAATCCTGAGATCCTGTTTTGAAAGCCTTCTTCCTGGGCTTCTGGCAGTGCTAGGGTCTCAACCCACAGATTTCTAAAGGAAACCTTGCATTTGGTACTCCTGAAGCCCCAGCAGCAGGCTCCTGGGTTCCACCTCTCTGCTTTGACATCCGCAACCCCTCCTGAAAGACCCTCTGGTTGGGTACTAATATTTTAAATATTATATTTCTTTTTTAGAGAAAGTAGGGGATTTCCCAGCCAACATTCTGCTCAATTCCCTACTCTCTCTAGGACGTAGAGAAAAGAAAAAATTACTGCATTTTATAAAAATAACAACAGAAAAAGAAACAAAATGAGGCTTAAAGAGGTTAAATCTTATCAAAATGTACACAGATGGATGGAAGCTAGTTTGTAGTTCTGGTGTTCTGGTCTAGACCAGGGTTCTTTGCAGAATGATGGTAACTTTCCTAAGGAAAGAGTTCATCAGTGGGCCTGAAAGGCGAGGGAAACAGAGTGTTGGAGGAACCCAGGGTCAGCAGTGGGGGCTTATAAGGTCTGTCCTCCCTAGGAGTGAATTCTGGACCCTGAGGAAGCCCCCAGCTCTCCCTACCAAGCTGAGAAGTATGTTTCGAGCCCCAGATCTGAAAAAGATGCTGCGAGTGTTTCGAGGTGAGCAGATATAAGGAAAGAGTTTAGATGTTGAATTACTATGGTGGTAAGAAATAATTAGGATAGAGGGTGTAGTTGCTCTTGGGAATGGTGGTGAGGAAGGAGGATACAAAGTGGGGGACGTGTTGTGCTAAAGATGTCATTCATGTTTAAGGGGAGAGGAAATGACCAGTTCATATCCTCCCGGCATTCCCTAGCATTTTTCTCAGTGTGGTAAGAGAAGAGATGTCAGACCCAAGGCTCCTGGTTCTGTACAATACTTTTTACTCTTCTTATCTTACAGAGCTGACAGATGTCCAGAGCTACTGGGGTAAGTGGAAACCATGGCCTCCTTGAGTCTGTCTGTCTGATGCCCTTTCACATGCTGCCCCACCCCAGATAAATTCACACATTCTCTCAGGTCTGAGGCATCAGACCCCCATGCCCTATCATCTAGTTCCAGTTCCTCCCAACCATCTCCTCTGTCCCCTCTTTGTGTCAAAGGACCCATATGCCCATTCTCATCTGCTGATGTACCTTTTCCTACAGTGGATGTGACTATGAATCCCCACACGGCTAATCTAAATCTTATCCTGTCAAAAAACCGGAGACAGGTAAGATTCGTGGGTGCCAAGCCATCTGGGCCTTCCTGTCTGGAAGAGCATCATGACTGCAGTGTCCTGGGCTCTCAGCACTTCTCTTCAGGAAAGTACTACTGGGAAGTAGATGTGACCAGGAAGACTGCCTGGATCCTGGGGGTGTGCAGCAATTCCATGGAACCTGCATTCTCTTGCAGCCAGTTTGCTAACAAGCAGAATGCCTGTTCCAGGTACCAACCACAGACTGGGTACTGGGTGATTGGGTTACAGCATAAACGTGAATATAGAGCCTATGAGGATGCTTCCACTTCCCTGCTCCTCTCTATGACAGTGCCCCCTCGCCGCGTCGGAGTTTTCTTAGACTATGAGGCTGGCACTGTCTCCTTTTATAATGTCACAAACCATGGCTTGCCCATCTATACCTTCTCTAAATATTATTTTCCTACTGCCGTCTGTCCATATTTTAATCCCTGCAACTGTGTAGTCCCGATGACCCTGCGTCGCCCAAGCTCCTGAGCATCCTGCTTCCCCCACCACAGCTGAGTTGTACCCTTCACCCTGAGGCTCATCTGCCTATGAGTCTCCTCTCTGATCATGTTTTGCGTTCTCATTCCTTTGCTGTTGAACATACAGCCAGTGGTGATGGTGATCATCCCTGACAGATGTTAAAGTAGGTTGGGGATAGCTTTCAACATTTTTTCATTAAGTTGACATGGTATTTGATGGAGAGATTTTCATTGATACGTGGGATCAAATCTAAGAAATTCTCTTCTATTAGTTGGCTATAAGTTTTTGTACTGAATGAAAAACTGAATTCAACGGATTTCCTGTAATCATTGAGATAACTGTGTGTCATTTTTATTGTTTCTGATAAGGAACAAGTGCATCATCTTGTTTCTATTGTTAAATCTACCACGAATTCCTGAAATAAATTATTATTGTTAGAGGCAAATAAATAATATGTTGTTATTACTCACATATTGGCTTAGGTCTTGTTTTCATTTGTTATGAAAGCATTTGGCCTGTAATTTTACATTCTTACCATTTCTTTTTAAAAGTACAGTAATGAGCAAAGAGATTGATGTGCAATTAAATATAGAATCAAGTGCTAAATACAAGCCATTATAATTTTAGTGGCTTTAAATTCAAAATGAAGAAAGAGCTTGTGACTTCATCCTTCCCTACAACCTCTGCCACAGACTTTAGACTTGACTTTAAAAATTGAAGGGTAAACAAACAAAAAATGAAAAAGAAATGTACCTTCCAAGTAAATTGAAGTAAAAAAAAAAAAAAAAACAGTGCAGAGGATGGTGAGAAGAAAATGATCAGTCCAATATGGACTCTTCTCTTGGAATGGGAGAAAAATGGAATGAGAAAATATAATTAACACACTTTGGGGGATGGGATGATTTTTTTTCCCACTTCTCCATGCCCCCTTTTCTTTATGCCCAGCACAAATAGCAGGTAAATGAGCTACTGTGATTTGGGGAATGGGTGCCATGTGCTTTCTTTTTTTTTTTTTTTCTTTTTTGTTTTTGCACTGTATGTTTTCTGAGCCAACTCTAAACATATTATGAGGTCAGTGTGAGGGTGGAAGCAACCATCAAGCTGGCTGTCTATCACTGCAGCCAAGAGCCACCAGTGGCATTGGAGCACCTTGCATGTGACCAGTCTGGATTGAAATATGCTGTGAGTGTAAAATGCATACTGGATTTTGACTAAAAATAATGTAAAATATCTTATTAAAAACCTTTGTATTGTATATTGCAGTGATTATATTTTGGATACATCAGGTTAAATAAAATTTATTAATCATTTCATCTGTTTCTTTTTCCTTTTTAATGTTGATACTAGAAAATGTAAAATTACATATTTGGCTCACATCATAATTCTACTGGACTTGACCCTGTGATGAAATTTCTATCCCAAAGGGAGCCCTGGTGTAACCGCCTATGGGCCAGGGTATAGATGTTCATTAAAGGCACACATTTTGATGACTCCCCTCCCCCCATCCACACACTAAAGCATCTTTATAAAAGGTAATAGTAGAGGAAAGAAAATCTCAATATATCCCAAAGGGTGGACTTTTGGAAGATGATAATAAGGGATCATGGCCAGAGAATATAATTCTGTTGTATCTGGCCCCCGCTTTTACCCTTAGTTCTGTTGGGCACTTAGAGCTCCTTCAAAAATTGAGGAAACACTGATTCACCCTCAGGACCAGCTCTGATGTCTGAGATAAGAGGAATCTGCTCATACTCGTTCTAGTATAGAATTTCATTTGGGAGATAAACCTAGGAAGCTCAAAGACCAGATACATATTCCTCATCCTGATCTGCATGTCAATTGGAAGAAATATGAAGAACATAAGAGGGAAGACCAGGGCCCAGGGGGCTGGTGGAATTTCAGGGAGAAATCTCCCTCAGTAATTATTGCCTTCCCACTTCTTTTCCCATGCAGTAGCTCCAGGCTAAAGGAGTCGACTGGGCTCTACCTGCATAGTAAACCTTTAATTTACCTAGAGAACCAAAAGAGATGTCAATGACCTTACAGAATTATAAAAATCAAAGTACCTCCTGGGATTCCGTGAGACCTGGGGAAGGTTTGCCCAAACAGACTTGAGGAAAATCATTAGGGTAAGTTGGCAACGTTCACCCTTTCCTGGGGGATGGTGGGTAGAGGTTTTCTGACCTTGGAAATTTTTGTTGTATTTGAGTACGTTAATGTACTATGAAAATGAAGTGAAATACTAAAGAAATTGATTTCTTGTTCATGTAAGAATTTTAACGTGATTGTTAACTAGTGGCAAGTATCATTTGTTCCATGTGGAATTTATGAGCCATGTAGGATCTCTCTCATCCTGTGGCTCAGTCAGACCCCAGGACAGTATTGTCAGCATTAAGATGGCAGAAGGGCAAATAGAGCTTCAAAGAGGCAAAGTGCTTTTTAAGTGCTCAGTTCATAGTTCATAGGAGTCATAATTTCTGCTCATTTTTTTTTTGTTGTTGTTGCTGAAAATAGTCATGTGGCCATGCCTAACAGAGAAGAGGTGTTTTTATTGAAATGCTTAGCAATTTGTAATCATATACTATCAAATCCCTCTAAGGAAGGAAAAGTTTTGTTAGAGACATAGTAGTCTGTTACAAGGGAACCCTAAACAACTCTTTCTTATTACTGAGGATTCAGGATCCCAGTTCTTTGTGGGGCCTTGTTCATTCTATCTCATAACCTATGGTATGGTTCTTAAAAGAGGTATCTGTGGCCTGAGTTCTAGGCAAGCAATATAGTTTTCCTATTTCCCAATAAGTGAGTCCTGGCTAGAACTGGCATTTAAATTTGGTTCAACTTAAAAGAATAGATTTGTGTGTGTGTGTGTGAGAGAGAGAGAGAGAGAGCGCTTTCTTAACACCTTTGGATACAATTTAGGTGCATTCCACATGTTTTAAGTAGATAATTTGATAAGCTTTGGTGAAATCAAAGACAAGATAAGAAAGATATTCATCACCCTTAAAAACTTCCTTCTGTTCTTTGGTAATCCCTCCATTTCCCACCCCACCACACCCCTATCTTCCAGCAAACACTGTTCTTTTTGTCATTATAATCTGCATTTTCCAGAGTTTGGTATGAGATGAATCATGCAGTATTATCTGTTTTCTTCTATTCACCAAGCTGGTGTCTGTATGGTGTGTATTGCCAAGTAGTGGATATTCAACAATTCATCAGTTCATTCATTTTGTAAGTGTAGGTTATTTCTCATTTTGACTGCTACAAATAAAGCTGTTATGAACGTTTGTTATAAGTCTTTGAATAAATGTGCTTTTATTTCTTGGCTTTATAGTGAAGCTGGATGTTTGGTAGTGAGTAGTTAATTAAAAAAATATATAAGAAGCTGTTTTCTAAAGTGATGGTGCCATTTTATGTCAGTCTCAACAGCATGTAGATTTCAGTCACTCTACATACTTGCTATCACTTGGTCTGATTTGTGTTTGATTCTGGATATTCTAATAGAAGTGTAATTTTCACTTCTTCAATGACTTGGAATATCAAACATCTTTTCATGTCCTTTCACTGTCTGTATACCTTCTTTGGTGAATTATTTCTTCAAACTTTTTGCTCATTTAAAAAATTTGGTTGCTTATTTTCTTGGTTTTGAGAGCTTCATACACTCTGATGACAAGTCCCTCATTAGGTATGAAATTTGCAAATATCTTCTTCTGATTTGTGGCTTGCTTTTTCATTCTCTTAACAGTGTCCTTTGAAAAGCAAACATTCTTGATTTTGATGATGTTCACTTGGCAGATTTTTCTCTATTTATTAGACTTTTAGTGTTTTATCTAAGAAATCTTTCCTAATCCAAGATCTCAAAGAACTTCTCTTGATTTTCCTCTAGAATTTTTTTTTTTAAATTTTAGATTTTACATTCAGTCTATGGCTCATGTTGAGATAATATTTTAAAATTGTGCAAGGTATAGAACAAAATCCACCCCCTTGTATGCATGGATGCAGTTGTTGCACTTCCACTTGTTAAAAGACGATTGATTTTCTCTCTACTGAATTGCTTTGCATCTTTGTCCTCTCTCCATTGATCATATGTGCTTGGGTCTCCTTAGACTTGTTCTGTTCCATTCATTTACTCATCTCCCTTGGCACTGGTACCTCATGTGCTGAGTATTGTGGCTTCATAATAAATATTGAAATCAGTGAGTTGTTTCATTTTGATGTTCTTTTGAATTAATATTAATTTGGGATCAGTTTATCAGTTCTGAATTATAGTCTGCTATAATTTTGATTAAGATTGCATTGAATCTATTGATCAATTTGAGTGGGAATTGACAGGTCACCAATTTTGCATATCCTGATCTATGACCCATGTATATTGTTCTATATGTTTTTTCTTCAGCAACATTTTATTGCTTTCAATGTGTGAATTTTGTACATCTTTGTCATCTTTACCCCAGTTCACATTTTGATGCTATTTTATTTATTCAATTTCTAATTTATTGTAAATTTTTACGCCGGGTGCGGTGGCACACACCTGTAATCCCAGCACTTGGGAGACTGAGGCAAGAGGATCGCGAGTTCAAAGCCAGCCTCAGCAACTTAGTGAGGCCCTAAGCAACTCAGTGAGACCCTGTCTCTAAATAAAATACAAAATAGGGCTGGGGATGTGGCTCAGTGGCCAAGTGCCCCTGAGTTCAATCCCTGGTTCCAATAAATAAATAAATAAATAAATAAATAAATAAATTTCTAGAATGCAATTATGTTTGTATACTGATTTTACATAATGAATCTTGCTAAACTCATTTGTTAGCTTTAGTAGTTTTTAATGCTTTCATAGAATTGTTTACATAGATGATTATGTCACTGAGAAAATCATGTATAAAATTTACATTTAATATAATCATAATTTTATGTGTGTATATATATATATATATATATACATATTCATATATATATTAGTTTGGTACCAGGGATTGAGCTCAGGATTGCTAAATCACTGAGTCACATCCCTAGCCCTTTTAAAATTTTTTATTTTGACACAGGGTTTTGCGAAGTTGCTTGGGGCCTACTTAAATTGCTGAGGCTAGCTTTGAACTTGTGATCCTCGTGCTTCAGTGTCCTGAGCCACTGGGATTACAGCATGTGTCACCATATTCAGCAATATACATAATATTTTTAAAAATCATTTATTGGGACTGGGGTTATGGCTCAGTGGTAGAGCACTTGCCTAGCATGTGTGAGGCACTGGGTTCGATTCTCAGCACTGCATACAAATAAAAGAATAAAAATAAAGGTCTATCAACATGTTTAAAAAAAATCATTTATTTACTCTTTATTTTTTGCAATGGAATTGTCTTATGTTGCCCAGGCCAGCCTTGAACTTATGGGCTCAAGTGATTATCCTGCCTCAGCCTCCCTCCCAAGTAGCTGGGACTACAGGTATATGCCACTGTGCCTGGCATGTGTGTGTGTGTAATGTATATGTATTTTATAGTTTGTTAGTGTGCTACACCATATTGCTTTATTTTCAAATGTTAACCCAACTTTCTATCCCTAGAACAAACCCCACTTGATCATGATGCATTGTCTCTTCCATGTGTTGTTGAATTTAATTACTAAAGTTTTGCTAACTATTTTTGCACCTGTGTACGTGAGGAACAGTCTGTAGTTTTTCATTTGTTTCTTTTAATGTCTTTTTCTGGGTTTTATATCAGAATAATGCTGGTCTTGTAGAATGAATTATGAATTATGCAGGATTCCCTCTTCTATTTTATGAAAAAACATGTATAGATTCAGCATTTTTCTTTTATGATTGAGAGAATTCCCCATTATGTTATCTAGACTTGAAGTTTTATTATGAGAAGTTTTTTAATAGTGAGAATCTCTGTTGTCTGTATCCTTTTAAATGTAGATGCTAGGTTCTCCATAGCCCTTTTATTTTATTTTCAGACAGGGTCTCACTAAATTGCCCTGGCTGATCTTGAATCTACTCCAGTCTTCACAGTGACTGGAATTGCAGGCATGCAACAGCTTGATATTTAAACAGAACCTACTCAGAAATGGTGCCCTCTACTGACAACACCATGAAGCCTGTAATTGCTTCCAGGTTTTCTGTTTTAAAGAAAAAGACCAGAAAAGAAAGGAATCTGAACTTAACATAAGAAGTCTAGTGGGTTATTTCACTTAGCGTGATTTTCTCCATTTCCATGTGGAAGCTAAAGCAAAATAAGGAAAGAAGGCTGTGGGAGAGTGGATTGCCTATCATAAAGACATAGGAAAGATGAGTGGAGTAGAAGTAAAAAAAAGAGGAAGGAAGAGAAAGACATATGGAATGAATTTAACAGAATCATGTCCAATACATATATAAATGTACCATAGGGAATTTCACCTTAACATACATGCAGAAAGTACCAATGAAGAATAAATAAATAGCTGGACATTGTAATCCCAGAAACTCAGGAGGCTGAGGCAGGAGGATTGCAGGTTTGAGATCAGCCTCAGCAATTTAGAGACGCCCAAAAAAACTTACAAAACCCCTGTTCAAAAATAAAAAAAAAAAAAAAAAAATTAAAAGGGGCTGGGGATATGACTCAGTGGTAAAGTGCACCTGAGTTCAATCCTCAGTACCAGAAATAAATAAATAATAAATAAATAAATAAATAAATAAATAAATAAATGGAAGATCAGTAGAATGGGGGAGGAATGGTAGAGGGAAGGGGGGAGGAATGGTAGAGGGAAGAGGGGAGGAAAAGGGAGGGGTAATGGCGATTGATATCAAATTCCTTGTATGTATAATTTTGTCAAAAGGAACTCAAATACTATGTACAATTACAATACTCTAAAAACAAAATGTCCAGAGGGTACCAAGCATGGGCCCTCACCTCTAGGAATCATTTCCAGGACTTTCCCCTATCAATTCTGATGATCTACGTGGCAATCATGACATCCTGTATTTCAGGGTGTTGGAACCATATGGGGTTATTAATAGTGGAAAATTTGGGTGGTCTCAGGAGATCTCCAGGCACCAGTAGTCTTCAAGGAAGGTTGTGAGCAATGTGCAGAGAGCAGTACCCACAGCCATCACTAGAGGGCAACCATTAGTTTGCCCTTGGAATTTGAAATTCTTATCTGTGGTGCACACTCATTTGTATGCGATCCCAGGGCTCTTCCATTTGCTAGAGGACTATGCTGGGTAATCTCTTGATCCTAACTCCAGCCCCATATCATTTTGGGTTTTTTTGTTTTTTTTTTTAAACTAGGCCCCCTCAGCCCTTCCCCCGCCACACTGCCTGTCTTGAGACCTTCATCGTTCCTGTTGGAGTGAATCATCCATTCTCCCTGTGGTGGGAAGAGGAGGATGGTTTTTCTCCTGAGGCTTGCTTTGCCACTGACACCATACACTTGTGTTTCTAGACCCTAAGTGTTTGAAATTATTCTTGGGAATATTAGAGAATGCTTCTGGGCATGCTCAGTTAGGTGTTGCACTGGACCAACTTAACTCTAGGGCACCTAACAATGCGTCAGAGTGACTGTAACCTTACCTGGTCGTTTGTAAGTTTCTCCAAAGAGTTTTAACTGAGGCAAACAAGAAAAAAATAACTACTTTGAAGATGAGTTTTATTTTGAAACAGGGTCTCTTTTAAAGGGAAGACAGGTTTCTCCTTGAGTGTCGGAGTTTGCCTTCATGGTGCCCGTCTTGTCTTGCTTAGTGAACCTTGTTTAGCTGCTAAGATCATCAAAGTTTCCCCTCTGCCCTGGGCCAGCTGTTCCTGCTGAGTCATTCACTCTCAGACTACAACTCTCTGGAAAATAATCAATGAAAATTAAAATGTCCAACCAAAAATAATCAGAAATGTTTCAGAAGAAAAAAAATTTAAAGGATGGACAAAATTATTTTCCACGTAAGTAAGGGTTCAGACTTATGAAGCACTTCTGCAAATAGAGGCTGGCCAAGACAAGAGCCCTGCAGGATCCTGCTCTGGGAGGATGGGAGACTGAGGAAAACAAGCTAAGGGACCTGGGAAAGCCCAGGCTTTGCTCCTGCACTGGGGTCAGTAGATAAATCCCCAGATAGTGTTATACTCCCCCAAAAGATTCTCAAATACCATCAAGAGGGAGAGTCAGCCCCACCCTAATCCCTTCCCCTCCCTATAAATGCTGCAGTAAAGAACTGGCGTGGGATTCCCCAGCACACCACTTTTAGTTGTATGGGTGGTCATAGCTGGCCAGCTAAAATAAAAGCTTCTTTTGGCTTTACTTGAACTTGGCTTGGATGATCTTGTTTTCCTCGGGTATAACAATAGTTCTCTGTGCCTTAGGGATATGACTCTTTTCCCCTCTTTCAAATTCACTATTTAACCATAATTCCAAGTACAATCCCATGGAAATGTTTGCAGATTCTTGAATGGACCAAACTTGCTCATTTTTCTTTCTGGATCATTGGTTCTTCCCGGTTACACGATTCAGTTGAGAGTGAAGAGCAGAGGAACTGTTGATATTCTAAGACAGATTCCTAAAGTGCTAATTTTTCTTCCTTTAACATGTGTGGATGTGTTATACCCAAAGAAAATAAAATCATCCAAGCCGATCACGTAAAGCCAAAAGAAGCCTTTATTTTAGCTGGCCAGCGAGGACTTCCCTTACTCCTAAAAGCGGGGTTCCGGGGGATGGCACGTTAATTGTGTCATTGCCAACTTTAATACGGCTTGGGACGGGATTAGGGCAGGGCTATAGGGCGTAGGAGGGTTTTGGGTTGGGCTATAGGGAGGGGGGATTAGGGTGGGGCTGACTTTCTCCTGGTGGCACTGGAGAATCTTTCTGGGAAGTATAACAGGTGGATAATAAAAAAGATAACAGAAAGAAGCTAAAGACAGGACATGGTTATATGTCTGTTGAATACATAAATGAGTTAAAAATAGAGGAAAAAATTTACTGAGCAAAGTAATTTTTGTTTGTTTTTGGTACTGGGGATTTAACCCAGGACACTTTATCACTGAGCTTCATTTCCAGCTTTTTTTTTTTTTTTTTTTTTGAAATAGGTTCTCTCTAAGTTGCTTAGGGCCTCACTAAGATGCTGAAGCTGCCCTTGAATTTGCAATCTTCCCACCAGAGCCTCCCGAGTTTCTGATTACAGGCATGTGCCCACCACACCCCGCATGAACAAAATTAGTGATGAAGAATTGGATGTCACAGAACTCATGAACTAAGTTAATAAACACAACCCAGCTAATAATTTAACATATCTGCAACTTCTTTAATGTAGCCAAAACATAATGATACCACCGTTTACTGGTGACAAATTCTGCTTCCTCAGGTGTTGAAGTATAAATCCAGAGAAGCACGCCAAGGCAAGCATATTAAGCAGGTTTTATTTAAAAGTAGTAACACAGATTTCTCCTGGGAGGGAGAAGGGGGCCATGGCTAATGTTCTAGAATCCCCAAAAGTGAGCGCACCCTACATCTTTTATCGGTTAGGGTCTTCTTTGTTCTGTTCTTTCCTGGGACCCTTATCTATCTCTTCTTCTATCCTATGTGATTAGGTCCCGGTGACACAGCAAAAAGGTGAGATGCAGACGGCAGGGGGGAGGGCCACACAGATTCAGGTAGGGGCCCAGGAGGCACTAATTAGCAACTCCCTGCCTGCAGCTTTTTGGGAGGGGCAGTTAAGCCAGGTAACCTTGGTGATCCAAAGGGCTCTGGAAACACTGACATTCCAATCTCCCAGGGGCGTCTCCAACTTCCCAGACTCTGATGGCCTCCACCCCTCAATTTGACTCGATTTCCTATTCTACACTAACTGCCTGCCCCCAATTGTGGTTTCATTATGACAACCAAAAATCTCTCTGGACACTGGAAAATTCCCTACAGTGCACATTGCTCTTCCTCCCATGGAGAAACACTTGTTAATGTATCACCCTCTCTGCCACGGCCTGAAGGACTACAGGCCCTTTGGCCCAGAGACTTCCCCGTTCCTCTTCCTGCAAGCCCCAAGAATTTCACTTTCGTTTCTCAGCCAGCTTCTGGGAGGGAGGGACTGCATGCAGCTGAGCACCTAGTGGTGAGTGAATCCTACCCTGGCTTTTCTCCACCACTTCAACCGGGAGTTGAGATTTCCCCACAGGGGCCTGAAGGTGTGTAGGGAGGCTTGTGGGGGCAGAAGGTGGGAGACGCTGGGAGGAAAGTACTAAGTGAAGTCGGGCGAGTTTTAATTCCTGCTCAGAGACTCATCTGCTCTGAAGGGAAGTAAAGAGTGCAGCCAGATGGCGGCTTTAAATCTGGGGGAAACTGCCTTGAAAGAGAGTGATGAGGAAGCCAAGGTCTTGTTTATTTCCTAGAGAAATGCTCGTTTCTCCAGGTGGGTCCATCCCAGTCGCCTTCCTGTTTTGTAGATTTGATTTTCTACATCATAAAGGGATTTGGAATCCCCTTGGCCTCTGATTTTTAAAAGGCCTCTTCTTTTGTGTCCCACTCTACGTCCTCAGAGGAGAGGGGTCCCTGTATTCCAGTTTGTGAAAGCCCAAGCTCCTGAGGTGGACTTGTTAGCATCTGATAGAAAAAAGCCGCCCGCAGCACGGCAGGGGGGATCCAGCTTTTCACCTGCCTCCTGGCGATCAGGAGAGGCTGTGGCTTTCTGGCCTGTCCCCAGCCCTTGGCCTGCCCCAGGACAGCTGGTTAGATGACCTGATTGCTGTCTGCTTCTTTGTTCGCTTTTATTTTGTGTCCTGGAGCTCCAGAACTCAGCTTGCTTTTCTTTGTATACACTTGATTACTTTGGTGTTTGGTCTGGTTTTGCTTCTGTGCTGAGGATTGAAGCCAGGGCTTCCCCAATGCTAGGTAAGTGTTCTGCCACTGAGCTGCATTCCTAGCCCTTTTTTTTTTTTTTTTTTTGGGTTCTGGGGATTGAACCCAGGTGCACTCCACACTGAGCCACATCCCCAGCCCTATTTTGTATTTTATTTAGAGACAGGGTCTCACTGAGTTGCTTAGGGCCTCGCTAAGTTGCTGAGGCTGGCTTTGAACTCAGGATCCTCCTGCCTCAGTCTCCCAAGTGCTGGGATTACAGGCGTGGGCCACTAAGCCTGGATCCTAGCCCTTTTTGTTTTTCTTCTTGAGGCGGGGTCTTGCTAGGTTGCCCAGACTGGCTTCCAATTTGGGATTCGCCTGCCTCAATAGCTGGGTCTGCAGGAGTGTGCCACTTCACCTGACTTGCTTATTTTTACTTCAATTTTTTTAGGGATTGAACCCAGGGGCACTTAACTCTGGGCCACATCCTCCAGCCTTTTTTTTTTTTTTTTTTTTCACATTTTATTTTGAGACAGGGTCTTGCTAAATTGCTTAGGGCCTCACTAAATTGCTGAGGCTGGCTTTGAACTTGCAATCCGCCTCCTGAGCTGCTTCAGAAGTGCATGTAACCCTGTCTCCTCCCCTGCATTGGAACTTGTTCATCATTCTTTCTCCTGTGCACACCTATCCTGGGAAAAGAGATATAACTAGAAGACAGTCCCAAGGAGTTCTCAGAGAGAGAGGGGAACTCGGCTCAGGACTAAGTGGGGTCCTTGACAAGAGCGATAGACAAGGATTTCAGCATATATCAGTAGAGGCACAAAGTTTATTTAGGATAGCAAAGGGTGTACATTCAAGGGAAAATGTGGATTACCTCAACAGTGAGAGATGGTTTGGGGACACCTAGCTGTTTTTAAAGGAAACTTTGTGAGGACTGGGTATGTGAAGGTGTGTAGGAATGATATCAGTGTGGTGATCTCAAGAGGATTATTGTAGTTTGGTCAGTCTTAGGATCCTTATACTGACCTGATCTTCATTATCTGATCAATATGATAGTGTTGGAAAGTCCCCCTAAAAAATTACAGGTTTCTCAAAATACCCCATTTCTCTTTACCTAATCCATTTATTGGTGGAGGGAGCTAATTAACAGTACTCATAGTCATCACAAGTGAATGGATTTATGTTTAACTTCAAGATTTAGAGACTTCCTAGGAATTTGGGAATGACAAGCTTGGGAGAAAGAAGCTGACTCAGGGAGTGACAACCCAGAAAAGCATGTGGAACTTGTGAATGAAGTTTTCATTTCCTTGTTCCTCCTTTATGTCTCCTTTCTGCCTTTTATTATTATTATTATTATTATTATTATTATTATTATTAATCCTACCCCACACCTTTGCATTGATTGTTACCTCAATTTATTACTGTTTTCTTTGCTCAGAACTAATCAACAAGAGTAGGCTGTTGTTCAGGAAAAACTCAAAGTTGCAATGAACTTGCTGTCTGTTACCCTGGGTACTTCCCATCTGTGAGCAATTGGCCTTGGTGGGTGTTAGGTGCATTCTGATACCCACCATGCTGTCCCACACTCCCACGTCTCAGAGGTGACTGTACCTACCTTGCTATGAATCTGCTTGACTCCTGGGGAGGGTTCACTTCTGCTCAGATGCTGATCCAGCAAAATATAGGCTAAAATGGGCTCACTCAGTTATAGAAAGCTCAATTCAAAGGAACTAAAGCAGGTTGCTGGTGTGAAAAAGTGCAGTGAGCATCCATTCAACATTTAAGAAATATGAAATACATGTAGGAGCTTACATTCTAATTAGGGAATGTCAATAAATAATAAGTAACTGGTAGAATATACAAGAAGATACCTAAGAATATGCAAAATATATCATTCATATACAATAGTACACAAGAAGATAGACTACACAAGAAGGTAACCAATATTACAGTTTTCTTCTTATTGGTCTTTTTATATATAACATTAAGATTCATTTTGACAAAATTATTAAGGCATGGAATATAATTTGTTGTTATTCAGTCCTTAGTACTTCTCCTTTCCCTCTCTTCCTTCACCTCTTCTCTTCCTGCCTCTGCCAATTGCTTTCCCTAAACTCTACTGATCTTTTTGCTATTTTTTAAAAATTAGTGTCTTGTGGATGTACATGATGGTGAGAGTCACTGTGAGATATTCATATATGTACCTAGGAAAATTAGATTAGATTCATTTTACTGTCTTATCCCATCCCTCCTCACTCCCCTTCATTTACTTTTTTCTACTTTTTTTTTTTTTTTTTTTAATCTCCCCCTTATTTTGGATTAGCTTCCACATATAAAAGAAATCTTTGACCTTTGATTTTTGGGGATTGGCTTATTTCACTTTGTATGATATGTATTTTATATGTGTGTGTATGTGTGTGTGTGTGTGTGTGTGTGTGTTTGTGTATATACAATTTTGTTTATCCTTTCATTTGTTGAAGAGCACATAGATTTGTTCCATAGCTTGGCTATTGTGAATTGTGCTATTGTATGGGTATATGGGTTCTCAAGAGACCTAGTGAAGGCCTTTGAAATTTAAATAATTTTCATAAATCCCTCCTTGTAAGAAGAACTTTAAATAGACTCTGAAGAATGTGAGGAATTTAAAATCTTTAATACAGGCTGGGATTTTCCCAGGCATTGAAAGAAGGACAGGGTTGGTTGGGGAAGAGTGTGCGGAGAGAAGAGCAGGTGGACTCAGAGGGATGCTGCAGTGAAAGGGGATGTGTAATCCAGACCTAACTGGACCATCATGGAACCATTCATATGTGGACTGTAACTGGCTTCTTTCATTTATCATGTTTTTAAGGTTCATACAAGTTGTAGCATGTATTCATTCCTTTCTAAGGCTGAATAATATTTCTGCATACAGACAGACATTGTTTACCCATTCCTCCTGTAATGGACACTTGGCTATTTCCAAGTTTTGGCTACTATAAAATATGCTGCTATGAAAAAAAAAAAAAAAAGCTAGCCTCACTCTGGGTTTGAGGAGAGGAGTGACTTACTTGAAGTCTGCTTTAAGAGGATTCCTGCAGGCAGTAACATAAGAACAGTGAAGAGAGCCAAGTAAGAAAGGCAATGAAAAGTATTAGCACCAATGGGAGAACAATTTCCTGAAACCTAGGCAGAATAAACAGGTGGCTTGTACCAGAGTGGTGGCAGGGGACATGGTTGAAGCTAACGTGAAGAAAGTACCCTCAACATATTCTGCTGGACTAGATGAGAGGAAAGAATATTAGGGGTTGATAATCGAAAATGGTAGTATAGTAAAAAGTGACTTAGGAATTCACTGACTGTCTAAAAACTTCAAAGGACAGCCTTCCCTAAAATCCCCTTCCTACACACACTCCAATTTTACTACCTAACCTACAGAGAGACACACTTTGATTTACAGTAGGGGAAGACGCAAGTGTTGGGTGCAATCACCTGACACCCAGGGTAGTGATAAGAAAAGACTACTGAGGTGTCCTAAATTTAATTACAAAGTGGAGTGGAGGTGGGAAGGGAGGAGAGGTGGCAGGGAGGTTAATTAGTTACAAACTACAGGCCACAAAGACCAAAGCACCATTTTACAATCATGTCCATTAAAACCTTAAATCCTATCTCAACCCTTCAAGGTACCATGTTGCCCACCTAACCCAAAGGCTTCCAAGCACGGTGTAATCCTACCCCTCTTTTCAATAGCCAATGTAGATTCAGTGTAAATCCCTCTGTCTGCCTTCCTTCCTTTAGTTTTCATTATAAAATTCTCTGACTTAGATCCAGCAGACGTATTTTCAACTGCCACCTAGCTTTATTATTCAGGTGGCCAAGGGAACTTGTCCTGGGACTACTTCTTGTTGGCTAGCATCTGTAATGGCCCAATAAACCCTTTTATTTCAGAGATCCCTGTCTCAGGAGTTTTGACCTACCAGTAGCCAGGTGACCTGGGCATTCTATGAGGCAGATGCCACTCATGTTTCCTTCTCTACTTCCCTGAATGCTGCTGGGCTTGGGTCTCTCTTGGGCATTGGTGGGGTCATTGCCTACATGTGGGATACTGATCCCCTGTACCTTCCACATTCTTTGGCCATTATGGTGGCAGCTGCTTCAACATCAACTTGCAGCCCAGCTGTTAACATGTGGTCACAGCTCAATGGTAGAAGGCTTGTTCCACTGCTTCCTCCTCTGTAGGTCCTTGAGGTTTCTCGGTTTCAGTAAGATACTAAGAGGAAGCAAAAAGCAAAGATAACAGAGAATCCCACATCTCTGATTGGTTCGTAGCCTCAGTCATAACAAGTGAGTATACATCATGCAAATCTTGCTAGTCACGAGACTTTAGTCTGATCTATTTGTAGTCATTGTAGCCAGGAGCTAATAGCATTTGTCCTTCACTGTTCATCTGATGCCCAGGTTCTGAGAGTGAGTGCCATCATGCCTCCCTTCTGCAGTGTACGCTCTGACTGCCAGCACTAGTTGCAGGACTGATTTACCATTCCCACTCACAGATGTTAACAGCACATACGCCCAAGTTCACTTGCTTAACGAGGGGATACAGGCAGGACATACAGCACCCAGCATAGAGAGGTCCTCATAATGGTGCAGGAAGTATTCCATCCCCATGGTGAAAGCTCATTTTTAAGAGAACAAGTAGATGTGTGGGAAACTAACATAGCTTATGTAAACCGCACTCCAACATACTGATTACCTTGTCAGAGTCATGAACACAGCTTCTAAGGACCTACAGGGAGATATTTTGTTATGAGTCACAACCCTTTTGTGCAAACAAGGTCTGTGCTTGCCAAAAACATAATTTAAAAAATAAAAATAGTAGGAGAAATTAATCCCAATGTCATTTGTATAGGAAGAAAGACCTTAGGCCTAAGGATCATCCTTTTATTTTCCACATGTCCAATCTAATTCCCAATCTTCTTTCTTTTACCTCATCTTATTTCTCAGGGTTTTTTTTTTCCCTGCTTCTCTGTTTCCTCCATCAACTTGTCCTACTTCCTCCCTTCCAGTGATGGAGAGTGTTGCTTTTGGAAAGAGACTATCACTGTCACTTCACTCAGGAAGTGTCACATAGCTGGGTCCTGCAGGATTGCTAAAGGCCTGTCAGCTTCCTGGTGACCAGTCACACTTACAACTTGAAATTGGAGATTCTGTCTTCTCTCAGGAAGAGAGATTCCATCTACCTAAAAATATTTCTCCTTTTCCTCATTCCATATTCCCTTCTCATCATTCCGCTTTCAATTCACCTTTTAATTATTTATGGAAAATATCTTGGCTATTCCCTTTGACATATTATTGGATTTCCTCAAAGCACATACCTCTGTACAGTAGTGTTTACCCTGCCTGTGATTTTATACTTTTACACCTTTATTAAAGTTTATTTAATTAGCTTCTGTCTTATTTAGTTGATCACCAAGTTTATTATTGCTAATGTTATCTGTTTATGTTCAAGTTTTGGAATATTGAATTTTAATCCATTTTCTAGATTTTAATCATTGAAGATAATCTATCTTCAGTGATAATTTGCTTTGCTGAATGAATAAATGAATAATTAGCATTCAATTTATGAATATGGATTGAAACATCTCTCCATCATATGGTCCATATGGTCTCCCTTCATATATTGAGACTTCTCTCTTCTGGCCAACAGTCATCCCACTGGAATTTATTTTTTTTAGCTATCTGAGATGGACATGGCTCTATGATTTATTTACACCATCTCACCAACCCTGCAAATTCACCTCTTTAGGTTCCTGTCAGCATCCCTGACATATTTTTATTATCTATTAATTAATTAATTAATTTTGGTACCAGGGATTGAACCTAGGGGTGCTTAACCACTGAGCCACATCCCCAGCTGTGGGAGAAGCCCCTGGCACTTGGCTGGCAGCAGTGAATGCCTTGAATGTGTAAGGGAGACCTGCATTCATGCATGCCTGACAGGAACATCTGTAGGAAGGAGCTTTCCGCTGTAGCAGGCCAGTGGAGCTGACCACTTCCCCAAAATTAGCACACCTGTTGTCAGGGTAACCTTAGGGGGTCCAGATTGGACCCTGAGTAAAACACAATTAGACATTAGTGGAAACGTGATTGGACGTGGTACAATCCTTACTTTGCATACCTGGATGTTACGTGATTGGGCACAGTTTCAAATCCTGATTAACATGAGGGTAAACAAGTAATAAATTGTAATTATCTACTTAAGGATGAAACATTCCCTAAATAAACGAACCAACAGAGATGCCGCAACTTGCCAGTTCTTTCACCGGTTCCCAGTGCCTGCGTCCTAGCATCGCACCGCTACCCCCGAGACTGAGTGAAGTCGAGGTGAACATACTTCACCCAGCCCTTTTTTATATTTTATTAGAGATAGGGTCTCACTGAGTTGGGTAGGGCCTAAGTTGCTGAGGCTGGGTTTGAACTCCACATCCTCCTGCCTCAGTCTCCTGAGTCACTGGGATTACAGGTGTGAGCCACTGCACCAGCCCTGACATACTTTTAGACCAAGATAAAATCCTACTATCTACAAACACAAGACTCCTCAATACTTGCCAACTTGTCTGAATTCCTCCATTTCTACTCTGAGATAGAATTGGGTATTATATTAGTCAGCTTTGGTTGCTATGACCAAAATAACTGACAACAACAAGATAAAGGATGAAATGCCTTGTTTTGACTCATGAGGTTCAGAGGTTTCAGTCCATGATTGGCCAGCTCCATTGCTCTGGGCCCTAGGTGAGGCAGAACATCTTGGTGGAAGAGCATGGGAAACTGCTCAGTTCATGGCACCCGGGAAGAAGACAATGATTGTGAGGGAGAATATAGGGACAAATTAAGTCCCCAAGGACACACTTCACCAACCAATCCCTACTTGCATATAGTTTCCACCTCACAGTGGTCCATTCAGCTATCAATGGATTAATCCACAAATGAGGTCAAAGCTTTCACAATCCAATCACTTCCCTAAAGCATCAACTCTGGGTATTGCTGCACTGGGCACTAAACCTTCAAACACGTAAGATTTTGTGATAGCTAATGTGAACCCAGTGATGCATTTGTTGTACAATAGATGAGTTAGAGCAGGGCTGCCTGATGAGGAACCACGTAAGGAAAGAGTTGAAGAAAGTACAAAAGTCATGCCAATATCAACATGACGATCAGCAAAGAGCAAGTACAAATGCCAAGAGACATTAATGGCTTCACTGGGCCACTGAATTCCATTTCTGATTTTTCTCTCTCCTTTTGGGTCTTCAAGAGTGTGGTCTTGGTCAGGCCTTACTGTGTACACAGTTAGAATCCTTATTTTTGCCATTCTCACACCATCCTTTTTTAATCTTCCTAGCCATCAGAAGGCTTTACACAAGAAGAGCTTCAGGAATTATGACAGGAGGAAGCCAAGGGAGCGATGCAATGGCTTCAAAAGTCCTGGTGAACATACAGGAAGAGGCGAGATGTCCCATCTGCCTAAAGTATTTAATAGAGCCACTGACTCTAGGCTGTGGCCACAGTTTTTGCGAAGCATGCATTGCTAGGAACAAGAAGTCAGTGACCAGCCCAGGAGGGGAAAACACCTGTTCTATATGTAATATCAGGAACTTATTCGAAAATCCAAGGCCTAATCAGCCTCTGGCTGACATAGCAAAAGAACTCAGGGAAGTCACGTTGAGCCCCAACATTGGGCAGAGTGGAGACTTTTGTGCACACCATGGAGAGAAACTCCTACTTTTCTGTGAGGAGGACAGGAAGGCCATTTGCTGGCTTTGTGAGCGTACTCAGGAGCACCGTGGTCACCGCACATTCCTCATGGATGAGGTAACCCAGGAATGTCAGGTAGGTCTCTTGATGGAGGGAGCGGAGCATTAGGTGGTCCTTGATAAGAAATTTCACCTAACTATTCTTCTTTACTCACATTGACCCATAGTCCTTGATCCTGAGATTTATTTGTCTTGTATGTCTCTTACCCTACATTCATCTTCTAATGTCTGAAGTCTATGTATTCTCTCCATTTACATAAAGATCCTAGGGTAATACAGTCTCTTAGCCAAGAGTAGATTGGGTGGTGATGGTAGGGTTCCTCCTTTTATTGTAGGTGGAGAATTCTTTCCAAAGTTTAGCTCTAACTGCTCCTCAGCAGGATGATCACTGGGGAACATTGTAGGTTGAATGTGGAAAGAATATCTCTTGCTGTAGGGTCTCTCCTCACTCTAAGGAAAGAGAGAAGCAGGCTGCTGTTGGTGAGATCATTAATTTCATCCCCCAGGAATAAAAATACATCACTTTGGATTTCCTCCCATGTCATAGATTTGAATCATCAATCTCACAGTTTCTGTAAACTCTAGTCTCTTCTGAAATCAAATTGGTTTCTTCCATGTTTATCCTCTATTCAGGTGTGGAGGAACCTCAAAGCTTGATTCTGGTGTGATTCCTTTCCCACAGGACAAGCTCCAGGCAGCTCTTAAGAGGCTGAAGAAGGAACAAGAAGAAGCTGAAAAGTTGGAAGCTGATATCAGAGAAGAGATAATTTCTTGGAAGGCAGGAGGAAACTTCCTGAGGGATTCTGACACAGGAATCTTGGGCAGGACCTTTGGTTCTAATCCAAGGAGCCCCTTCATCTTTGTCCCCTGATCCTGAATAAATCCAGAAGCCATTTGATTAGTTCCTTGTTGGGGATGAGGGCTGGAGGGTGGACATGTCATGGAACACAAAATATTTAGAATTGAACAGAAAGATGAATGGTATGGTGGGGAAGGCTAGAGAATACTGTATTCCGTTTCTCTTTTCCACTGAAGCTCCTACACTTTGCAGGAGATCACTGGACAGGGTTCCTTCAAGGTTCAGAAACGAGGAGCATGATAATGGGCAGTAGTGAGTGTCCTGGGTAGATTTCTACGAGTCAAGCCTCATGGAGTAGTGACTACCTAGATAATATTGTCTGAGGTCATTGCTTTAGAAGGTACTGAAAGGAAAATAGTAGGGGGAAATAAAAACCAAGTCTCCCAGAATTGCTTTCCTGCTTCTGTACTCCTCCTCCTGGCTTGAAGTTCCTGAAAAATGTTTTCCCCCTGGCTCCTAATATCTTACACAGAAGACCCTCAGCCTGACAGACTCATTACATCTCTCTCTCTCTCTCTCTCTCTCTCTCTCTCTCTCTCTCTCTCTCTCTGTCCATCTTTGCAGTATCAGGTACAGACAGAGAGAAAAAGGATACAAGCAGAATTTAATCATCTTAGAAGAATCCTGGACAGTGAGGAACAGAGGGAGCTGCAGAGATTGGATGGGGAGGAGAAGAAGATACTGGATAGCTTGGCGGAGGCTGAGGATGAGCTGGTCCAGCAGAGCCAGCTGGTGAAAGAGCTCATCTCAGATCTAGAGCGTCGGAGTCAATGGCCAATGATGGAGCTGTTGCAGGTAGAGAAATTGCCTCAACTGAGGTTCTGGAAACAAGTCTGTTACTTTGTTTTTATAGCTAATAATATTCTGTGTTGAATAGGAGTTATTAAAGCAATCATTCTTGCCTTTTTCCCAATCTAGCTCTGGGGTTTGTAGATGCCCTTGATCAGGATAAAGAAACTCCCTTCTGCTCCTGGTTTGTTAGCCTTTCCTCTTTTGCTTTTATCTTGAAAGTGTGTGGAATTTTATCAAATACTTCTTTTGGTGTATCCATTGAGATCATCATGCAGTTTTTATTCTTAATTCTATTAATGTGGTGTATTACATTGATTCATTTTCTTTTGCTAACCAAACTTGCTTTTCTGAACTGAATCCCATCATGATTATCATGGTCTTGATTTTTTTTTCTGGATTTGATTTTCCAGTAATTTTTTAAAATTTCTGTGTCTATATTTCATAAGGAATATTGGCTGGGAGCATGTTTTTTGTTTGTTTGTTTGTTTGTTTTGCTTTAACTTGTGATATCTTTGTGTGATTTTAGTATCAGGGTAGGGCAAGCCTCAGATAATGTGTTGGGAAGTGTTCCCTCCTATTTTTTGGAAGAAGTTGTGAAATATTGATATAATTTCTTTTTTAAGTCTTTAGCAGAATTCAAATGAAACCATGTGGTGATTTCTTGCAGGAAGTCTTTGACTTCCAATATAATCTCTTTACATGTTTTGTGTCTATCTATATTTTCTATCTTCTTGAATCAGTATTGGTAGCTTGTATATTTCTAAGATTTGTTCACTTCATTCTAGGTTATCTAATTTATTGGTGTAGAACTGTTTATAATATATAATTCTTTTTATCTCTATGGATTGAACCCAGGACCTCACACATGCTAGGCAAGCTCTCTACCACTGATCTATACCCCCAACCCCTTACACTTATTTTTAATTTCTATAAGGTCGGTAAGAATGTCCCAACTTTCATTCTTGATTTTAGTAATTCACCTCCTCTTTCTGTTTTTCTTTGTATGTCTATTTTGATAAAATTCCACACATGAAAGCATGTTCATTTTGTTGGTATTTTTAAATAACTCTGTTTTGATTTGTCTGATTTTCTTTCTTTTTTTTTTTCTGTTCTTTTTTTCATTAATCCTGCTCTAATCTTTAAACTTTTTCTTTTGGTTCTGGGGATTGCACCCAGCAATGCTTTATCACTGAGTTTCATCTCTAATCTTTTTTTTTTTTTTCTGTTTGAGACAGTTTCTGGCCAAGTGCTAAGGGTCAGTTGCTGAGGCTGGCCTTGAACTTGAGATCCTCCTGCCTCAGCTTCCAGAGTCACTGGGATTACAGGCATAATCCACAACCTGTGTTTAATCCTAATATTTTTTTTGATTTATGTTTTTTCTCTTCTTCCTAGGACATGAGTGGAATCATGAAATGGTACGTATGGGTGACAAGGAGTAGTGCTTTTGTGTTATAAAGGAAGGTTTGTAGCTATTAGAAATATCTCAATCAGAATGAAAAATGCCAGGGAAATTTGAACACTGTATTAGGAGTGTTCCATACCTACTGAGAACTGACCAGATTCTATGTTGGTGAATTTGGTGGTTGAAGTTCAGAGTCAGGGCCAAAAAGTTTATTAGGGATAAGGAGTTTCACACTCAGACTCCTGATACTTCCCTTATTTCATTTACCCTTGGTCCCTGCACACAGTTCTGGATCCCTTATTTCTTAAGAGCTTATCTTATCGCATAGAGAGCCCTGTCAAGTCCTAAAATAAGCCATAAGGGACATCTTTTTTTCTTTTCTTCTTCCTCCCTTCCTCCTCTTCTTCCTCTGTTTCTTCCTCTATTATTTCTTCTTCTTCTTCTTCTTCTTCTTCTTCTTCTTCTTCTTCTTCTTCTTCTTCTTCTTCTTCTCCTCCTCCTCCTCCTCCTCCTCCTCCCCCTCCTCCTCCCCCTCCTCCTCCTTTTTCTTCTACTGGGGATGGTACTCAGGTACTCAGGGGTGCTTTGCTACTGAGCTACGCCCCTAACCCTTTTGAAACAGGGTCTCATTAAATTGCCAAGGCTGTCTTCAAACTAGGGATCCCCTGACCTCAGCCTCCTAAGTCACTGGGATTATGGGCATGCACCCTCACACCTCAAGGGGACATTTTCTTTATATTTTATTTTCTTACATGAGAATAGAAGGAATCATGTTATTCTATAAGGTTCTCACTAGATTACTTAAAACAGACCCAAGTCTTGGGGTTAGTGACTTTGACTCAGGTTGCCAATAATTAACCTTTTTGTTTATATGCTTTAGAAGCTCATATGAAAAAGCTTAGTCCTTGTCTCTGTAGTTGCCAACCCACCTAGTAGCATCAAATTCCACACAGACACAAGAAATTCTAACCCTGCCCACTTCGGTGTTCATAGTTTCTTTGCCAAGTGTTTGTGACTTCCCCAAAGGATCTGAAATCTCTAATGTGACCCTGGGATTCAGGCTCTACACTGGCACACACAGGGCCCCATGTCACCACCACCCCCATGTCACCTGCAGTTTCACTGTTGATTTGGTAGGAAACCCACATATCTGGCCCTCCCTGAGAGACCCATTGAAATGAGAGGACTTTTCCACATCATGTAACTTTTTCAGAAGTAGCAAAGACTTTTCCTGTTTCATCTAATTTTGTATTATTTCCGTGAAGTATCAAGTATTACATTTTTAGAAGAGGGAACTATGCGCTCAAGAGGTACAGATCTTTCCAAGGTCACACAGCGGCTACGTGGGAGCATATTTCACACAGTGTATTTCTTTTGGCTCCAGAGTCAGGGCTTTCCCTTGGGTTCTTTAGGGAAGAGGTATCAATGATGTGGAAGGAGAGAAGGCAGTGGTGTTGGAGGGACACAGGATGAGCAATGTGGAGGTAAAGGTATTTTGTCATTCCTAGGGGTGAGATCTGGACTCTGAAGAAGCCAAAAACTGTTTGCAAGAAGTTGAAGACTGTATTCCGTACTCCAGATCTGAGTGGGATGCTGCAAAGCTTCAGAGGTTAGCAGAGCCAAGGAAGAGTGTGGACAGGGAATTTTTGTGGCATCAAGGGTAGCAGGTATAGTCTAAGAATGAGGATGGAGGAGAGGGGGGCAGTCAGAGAAGGGGTCTGCTGTGATACTGAGGATGTGATCAGGTGTGAAGGAGAATGGCTGGGCAACTGGCTCATCCTCTCATTTGCAGTTCACAGCTTCGTGATACTCCCCTCCCTCACCTCTACTTTGGAAAAGAGATAGGTATTGGTGCTTCTCGTTTTCTTTGCTTTTAATCAAAATCATTGTATCTTTTATTTCAGAACTAACAGATGTCCAGTGCTACTGGGGTAAGAAGTTGCAGGGTCTTCAAATCACTGTATTTGGATCACCTCAGAAGCTTGTGTTTAATGAAATCTTATCATCAGAGCCTCATGGGGTCTCATGTGCATGTACATTTCTCCAACATTCTGCCCCTCCCCTAATCCATCAATGCAGATTTGCACCAAGTGCATTTCCCAAGTACCCTTTTCATAGTGAGACCACATTAACCCCATTCCATGTCTGTCACTGATCTTTTTTCATTTTCCCTTGCAGTGGACTTAACACTGGATCCAGCCAAGCTAAATTTGAATCTTGTTCTTTCAGAAGATCAGAGACAAGTGACACCTGTGCCGATTTGGCCAGTTAAGTGTTGTAATTATGGCATCTTAGGCTCCCAACATTTCTCCTCAGGGAAACATTACTGGGAAATAGACGTGTCCAAAAAGACCAGCTGGATCCTAGGAGTATTCTGTAGAAAACGTCCTGTGAAGTTTGCTGTGACAAAAGGCACAAATCCTCCCAATGTTTTCTCCAAATATAGACCTCAGTATGGCTACTGGGTTATAGGTTTGCAGAATGAATTTGAATATAATGTCTTTGAGGACACCTCTGGCTCTGATCCTAAGGTGTTGGCCCTGTTCATGGCTGTTCCTCCTCATCGTGTTGGGGTTTTCCTTGACTATGAAGCAGGCACAGTCTCATTTTTCAACATCACAAGCCATGGGTCACTCATCTACAAGTTCTCTAAATGTTGCTTTTCTCAGCCTGCCTATCCATATTTCAATCCTTGGAACTGTCCAGCTCCCATGACACTGTGCTCACCAAACTGCTAGATTTTCTCATTCCCTCATCTACTACTTGTAGGACTCTGTCTAGAGGCTCATCTTCTGCTTCTCAGCACATCTGTACCTTTCATGATGTCTCTTCCTGATGGTCTCCCTTCTGTAGTTGAGAACTTTTATTCATGCTTGAGGTGCATAGTGTATCTGGCTCAAGTTAGGAGAGATGCTTTTCTACCCATTTATTCTTTCTCATATTCTCAAAGACAGACATCTAATCTCTCCTAAAGATGGAGACTTGTTACGCTGAGCATGGTGGTACATCTATAATCCCAGTGGCTCTGGAGGCTGAGGCAGGAGGATTACAAAGTCAAAGCCAATCTCAGCAATTTAGCAAGACTTTGTCTCAAAATTAAAATAACAAAAACTGGGGGCTGGGGATGTGGCTCGGTGGTTAAACACTCCTGGTTTGATCCCTGGTACCAAAACAAAGATGGATTATTGTTAAAATATCCAGGCCTTCCCATTTCTCCCTAGTTCCCTTTCACTAATTTGAAGAGGGTGGTAAAGCCTTTTAGCCAGCCATCCTTGTAATTTAGAACAATTCATGTGAATCACTCCTGTGACATGAGGAACAAAAACTAAGGGGTCATTGGGCAAATGTGAATTTGCTTAGGATACTCCAGGTTCATCAGCGAGTTGAGGAGAGAAAAATGTCCGCAATAGATTTTCCTAGAGTGAAGAGTCATGTTCAGAGGATTTAGTTCAAATCCTGTCCTCTCCTTAATAAACTGTGTAATGGTAAATAAATACTGAGCTGCTTTTTCTCAAATACAAATTAGGATTTCAAACTGCACCTAAATTAAGATCATTATGTGAACCTAAATGTCGATAAATATAAAATGTCTACTTGCTGTATATATAATAACTATAAATACTCACACTTATGATTACTGAAAATTTGTCAACCCCCACAACAGCTTGCTCCTGTAGAATAGTAACAACCGTTTCTTTTGGATTTTCATTTTGCAAACACCCAGGGTCTGCTGCCAAGTCCACTTCAGTTCTAGTTTTGTTTTATTAAACTTTTTGTTTTTGAGACTGGTATTGTTTTTAAAGTCCTTTATAAGGAATACATTTTAAAAACTGCAAAACAGTGAGCTTCCATGGTCTGTGCAATACAGGGAGCCGTGTCTAGATACAGCTGTTATGAAGGACAACAGTGAGGTGTTCAGGGCTTTTCCTTGTGGTAGAGCACTTAAGTGTACTACTGTTAGTTACCACTCCTTGCATCTTTTCTTTTCTCTCTGTGGAGTAGAAAGGAGAGCTGGGGAGATGCTGGTCAAAGGAGCCTGGGGCATTATAGGAAAACCATAGGTGTAAGGAAAAGTTTGAAATGCTCGGTCCATGTGACCATTAATGAAGCAAGAGTAGGTCAAGGTAATGGCTACAACCAAGCTGAATTGCTTCAGGCTGGGGTGCTCTTGCGGTAACAGACGTAGAGAGGGTGTATGCTGTGGATGGTTAAGACCCTGAGATTTGAATTCAGATAGAATTTCATTATCATAGTGATGTTGCTCCTTCCCCTTAACTAAGTTAACTAAATTAATTTAGTTAAATTAGTTTCTTTTAGAAAATAAAGTTACTGAGATTTATCCCATTGTGAAATTGTAGTAATTAAATAATGTTTGCAATTACTTCTACATTTCCTAGCACATATGCATTGATCCAGATGTCTATTTCCTATGTGAACTGAAATAATGTTAAAAATGAATATTAATATATTTTAAGTATTACTGTTGTTTCAAGAAACAGAAAATCTTGACTGAAGAATCACAAATACTGTTTAAATTTCTTCATTGCCTCATAAATGTTTTCATTGTAGAATTGCTCTTATTGTCTTCATATGCAGATTCTTTCATTTCTATTGTCTCATACATAACATTAGAATTAATTTTGACACAATTATAACAGCATGGAATATAATTTACTGTAGTTCAGTTCCCAGTACTTTCCATTACCCTTCCCTCCTCCTCCCCCTGTTCCCTTTCCTCTACTCTACTATGAACTTTCTGCTATTTACTTGTAGTATTTTTTAAAATTATTATCTTGTGGAAATGCATAATGGTGAGATTCACTATGGTATATTTATATATGTACATAGGAAATTCAGTTCAGATTCATTCCACTGTTTTTCCCATGCCCCCTCCTTCCCTTTCAATAAGGAAAAGTTATTCCTCAATCCCTCCCCCTCAATCCCTTTCCTCTACTCCACTGATCTTTCTTCTATTTTGACAGAATTCACTCCTCTTCCCCATTTATCTTTTCTCCCCCTTTATTTGGACTACCTTCAGTATCGTATACAGATTTTTAAAAGTAACAGTAGCAGTCTCTCTAAGTGAACATATTATAAAAAGCTGATTTGACATCCTTCTCTATTTCCAGTGATTCTCTTTTACTGGAAATCTTTCTATTTACTCAGCTTCCTCTCTTTTTTTAAGTTGCCAGTTTCCCTTACAGTTCATAGTAATAGAGGAAGAGTCCAAAGTCCAGATGGTCCCCCAATTATGATGGTTCAACTTAACAATTTTTGATTTCACAATGGTGCAGAAGCATACCCACACAACAATTCTGTTTTTTCACTTTCAGTACAATATTCAGCAAATTACATAAGCTGGGTGTGGTGGTGCATGTCTGTAACCGCACCGAATCAAAAGGCTGAGACAGGAGGATGACAAATTCAAGGCTAGCCTCAGCTACTTAGCTAGGCCCTAGTAAGCATCTTGGTGAGACCCTTCTCAAAATAAAAAATAAGAAAGGCTGGGGATGTGACTCAGTGGTAAAGCACCCCTGGGTTCAATTCCTCATACCAAAATAAACAAATAGCAAGTAGTATTTGACATTCTATCATAATATGGATTTAGGTTGCATGACTTTGCCTATCTGTAGGCTAATGTAAGTGTTCTGAGCACCTTTATGTATTAAGTGCATTTTCAACTTACGATATTTTCAGTTAACAATAGGTTTATCATGTTGTAACCTCATCATAAATCAATGAATATCTGAACTGTCCTGGACTCTTTTAGCAATGTAACAGATCAGTGTTTCTATTATCCTTAACTTTATTAATATAATGGACAAAAAGTTTGGATGTATTTCAGTTGTATAATTACCTTGTGAAATAATTACCATAATTAAGCTAACTAACATATCTGCCACCTCATATAATTATCATTTTCTCTTGCTTTTTCACAGTAAGAGCACTTAAGACTGACTCAGCAAATTTCCAGTACAAAATACAGTATTATTAATTATAGTTACACTGCTGTACAGGAAGTTGCAAAATGAGTTGCAGAACGTGCATCTCATGTAGCTGAAACTTTAGTCCTCTTGAACAACATCTCTCCATTTTCCTGCCCACAGATACTAGAGGACACTATTCTTCTCCACTTCTGAATTTGGCTATTTTAGACGCCACCTAAAGGAGATCACATAGTACTGTCTTTATGCATCTGGCTTATTTCACTTAACATAATGTTCTCCAGGTTCATCCACGTTTTTGCAGATTGGAAGGTTTCTTTCCTTTTTTGTGTCTAAATAATATTATAATGGGGCTGGGGATATAGCTCAGTTGGTAGAGTGCTTGCCTCATAGGCACAAGGCCTAGGGTTCAATCCCCAGCTCTGCAAAAAAAAAAAAAAATCATAACGTATGAACATAAAGGTATATGTGTATACATACAGTACAACATATAGTTTTCATTTTTAGTTTTAGTTTGATTAGTGTGTCTGCACATTTAAAATTATCCACATATATCAATTGTACAGATTATTGGGACTTACTGTCACATTTCCCTATGTGCTTACATCACACATTGATACCGTCTACACTTTGTTCTACCTTCAACCCTCCTGGCACCCTTCCCAGTCCCTAGTAATCACTTTTCTACTTTCAAGTTGAAATTTTTTTGGTTTCCACATGCCATACTTGCCTTTCTGTGTCTGGTTTATTTTGCCTAACATGATATTCTCCAGGTCAAACCATTTTTCTGCAAATGACAAGATTTTATTCTACTTTATGGCTGAATTATTCTTTGTATAGGCTATTTTTCCCTTGTCCATTTATCTTTCGTTGTTGTAGTGTGTGTGTGTGTGTGTGTGTGTGTATTGTTATCTTTATTTATTCATTCATTTATGGATGCTTAAGTTGTTTCTATATCTTGGTTATTGTGAGTAGTGCTGCAAAGAAAATGAAAGTGAAGATATCTTTTTGAGATCCTATTTTAATTTCCCTTGGATATATTGAGAGAGTCATGGAAGTGGGATGGCTGGATCATATGGTAGTTCTACTGTTATTTTGTGAGGAACTTCTGTACCACTTTCCATTATGACTATATTGGTTTACATTCCCATCAATAATGTGCAAGAGGTCCTTTCCTTCACATCATCACCAATTCTTTTATTTTTTATGTTTTTGAAACATAAAAACAGGAATTGAACCCAAAGGTACTTGACCACTGAGGCACATCCCCAGCCTTTTTAAATATTTTATTTAGAGACAGGGTCTTGCTGAGTTGTTTAGGGCCTTGCTAAGTTGCTGAGGCTGGCTTTGAACTCGCAATCCTCCTGCCTCAGCCTCCTGAACTGCTGGGATTATAGGCGTGAACCACCATGCCCTGCCCCACCAGTCTTTTTTCACCTTTCATTTTTTTGATAATTGCCAGTCTAATACATAAGTGATATCTCATTATGATTTTGATTTGTGTTTCCCTGATTAGTAATGTTGAGCTACTTTTATGTCTTCTTTTGAGGAATGTCTGTTCAAATTCTCAGTCTTTTTATATCAACTCGTTTTCTTCCTGTTGAGTTAGATGTATGGTTTGCAGATATTTTCCCTCATTCCACCCTTTGTTGATCTCCACCCTTTGTTGATTGTTTCCTTTGCTGAGCTAAAGCTTTTAATATCGTGTAATCTCATTTGTGTATTTTCTTTGTGTTACACAAAGAGCTTGTGTTTGGGAGATATAAAAAAAATTCACTGCCTAAACACAGCGTGGAGCTTTCCCTCTAGGTTTTCTTTTAGCACTTTTACAGTTTCATGCCTCTTGCTTAATTGTTTGATTCCCTTTGAGTTGAATTTTTTCTATGGTGTGTGTGTTTGTGAGTTTTTGTTACCGTAATGAAATACTTAAGAAGAAATGTTTAAAAAGAAAATAGATTTATTTAGTTTGCAGTTTGGGATTCTGAAAGTTCCAGCAGCAGCATTGTGACAGCTCTAAGAAGGGCTCCTGAGCTACATTCCATCGTGGCAGTGGACATCACAATGGCAGGAGTATGTTCAGGAGCAAGAGATAACATCGTCAGATGAGAGGTGAAAGAGCAATTCAGAGTTCAGGCTTGCTTTGGCAACAACTTGCACTCATAGGAACTAACAGGAATACCACAATAACTGCCCTTTTTTTTTTTTTTTTTTCTACTAGAGATTCAACCCAAGAGTGCTTAACCACTGAGCCACATCATCAGCCCTTTTTATTATTTATTTTAAGACATAGTCTTGCTAAGTTGCTTAGGATCTCACTAAGTCACTGAGGCTGGCCTCAAATTTGCCCTCCTCTTGCCTCAGCCTCCTGAGCCAGTGGGATTATAGGTGTGAACCACCACACCCAGCAACAATGCTACAACTACTTAATCCCTCCCTTAATGACCTAAGAGGTTCCACTATGCCCCACTTCTTGAAGGTTCATACTATGTCTTATTATCACCAAAACAGGGACAAAATTTCTACCACAGGAGTCCTTGGGGCACAAACCATGTTCAAATGGCAGCGTGAGGCAAGGCTCCAATTTTATTCTGCTGTGGGTATCAGTTGTCCTGACGCCATTTATTAAAGAAGCTCTTCTGTCCTCATTTTGTTTTCTTGGTACCTTGTCAAAGATCAGTTGGCCACAGATACAAGAATTTATTTTTGGACTCACTAGTCTGTTCCATGGATCTGTTGTTTTAGACAACATCGTACTGTTCTAACTATAGTAGTTCTGTTATGCATTTTTTAAGTCAGGAAGTGTGATGCCTCCAGCTTTGCTCTTCTTACATGAGATTGTTTTGACTATTTGGAGTTTTTTGCTGTTCTATAAGAATTTTAGGATATTTTTCTGGTTCTGAAAGAATGCCATACCATTGGGAGTTTTTTAGGGAGCACATTAAAGCTGTCGATCACTTTTGATAGAATGAACATTAAATAATATTAATTCTTCCAATCACAAATATAATATAAATTCCCATTTATCTTTGTCTTCTTTACTTTTCTGCTTTTGTGTTTAAGAATTTTCAGGGTATAAGTCTTTCACTTCTATGGTTAATTTTATTCCCACGTATTTTATTCTTTTTGTTGATATTGTGAAGGATGAGGGCTTTTTCTTAATTTTTTAAATTTAATTTTTTTGGATAATTGCCGTGTATGTATAGTAATGTGACTGAATTTTTTTTCCCCTCACTATTGGAGACTGAATCCAGGGGTGTTTTACCACTGAGCTACATTATCAGTTCTTTTAAATATGAGTTACTATGTTGGTCAGATTGGCATTGAATTTGCAATTCCTCCTGCCTCAGCCTCCTCAGTATCTAGGATTGTAGGCACATGCAACCATACCTGGCTTAATGTCATTGATTTTTTTACACGTTGATTTTGTATCTTTCAATTTTATTGAATTGTTTATTCTAACTTTTTAAAATTTAAGATTTATAAATATATGATCACTTTTCCTGAAAACAGATATACTTTTAGTCCTTCCTTACCAATTTGGATACTTGTTTTTTGAAAAATACCTTTATTTTGTTTATTTAGGGTTTTTTTTTTTTTTTTTTTTTTTGTGGTGCTAGAGATCAAACCTAGTGCCTCACATGTTCCAGGCAAGTGCTCTACCACTGAGCCAGCCCCCAATCTGGGTACCTTTATTTCTTTTTCTTATTTAATTCTTGTGGCAAGGAATTCTACTATGCTGAATAGAAGTGTCAAGAGTGGGAAAAGCTTTTAGGTTTTCCCCATTGGTTCTTATATTAGTTATAGGTTTTCATATGTGGTCTTTACCGTGTTGAAATAAGTTCCTTGTTTACCTAACTTGTTGAGTTTTTATCCTGAATAGATGCTGAACTTGTAAAATGCTTTTTCTGCATCTATTGAGCTGATCCTTTTCTTCATATTGTTAGTCTGGTTTATCACATTTATTGGTTTATATATGTGAACCATCCTCACAATACCAAGAATCATTTCCAGTTGATCATGGTATATAATCCATGTAACATGCTGCTGAATTTGGTTTGCTAATATTTTATTGAGGATTTTGCTGCAAAAATATTCATGAGGGATATGAGTCCCCCTTTTCCCTCATTTAATTCAATTCGTTTTATGGTTTATTACTGCTGTGTTTTGTGACTTTCTGTGATTTAGGTAATTTTTATTTTCTTGGTACTTTAGGTCCCTGCAAACTCTGTTCATTATTTTCAGACTATACAACTTTTAATGATCAACTTTTAAGTTCTGGTAGAATTTCTTTTATGACTTCAAAATATTCTTAGTTTCATCCTGTTTCTTTTTTTTTTTTTTTTTTTTTGAGTTCCAGTATTTCAATTAAATAATAGTTCTTTTTCTCTGACATTTCTTATTTATTCCTTTTTGTAACTTTATAATGTTTTTCATCTTTTTCCCTGGCTATATTAGTTATAATATGTCCTTGCCTATTAAGTCCAACATCTAGTTAATTTTGGTGTTGGTCTCCATTAACTTCCTTTTTCTCTTGGGTGTGGCTCATGCTGTCTTGTTTCTTTGTATTTTCAGTAATTTTATAGTGTATCCTAGGAAGCATGAATGAGATCTAATGATTTTGGATTCTGTTTATTTCTCTGAAGAATACTTTTTCAGGCAGTTAACTGGGTTTCACTCAAATTCTAAATTCTCTACTGCAGCATGTACCACCAGAAATTTCTGTTCAGTTCCGGTGGGCTATTCTGGACTGCTTGGCATGTGCACTTCAGAAATGTGGTTGCAGGTTACAGATACAGTTTGGGACTTAATTCTCTGTGTCTCTCCTTTACAGATAGTCTCCTATCACTTTCCAGCTTGTCTGGTAGTACCAAATCATTCTTCATGTTCTTCAAATGAATAAGTCTATGTGTTGCTGAGTTTTAAGTATCCCACCCAGTGTCAGTTGATACTGATGTTTGCCCCCAATTGATGTTTGTTCCCTTCTTCCAACTATTATACTG
>JAJEJO010001292.1:107973-145114 GCA_020662805.1 Glaucomys volans
GTTTGCCCCCAATTGATGTTTGTTCCCTTCTTCCAACTATTATACTGTTGATTGACACATCTTTTTGTTACTTTATAGTCCCTTTAGGTTAACTGACTGTTTTCATTTGGTTCAGTTTCTTTCTTTTCTTTCTTTGTTTTTTTTTTTTTTTTTTTTTTTTGTTGTTGTTGTTGTTTGTTTGTGTGGGGTTTTTCTGTACTAGGGATTTATTTATTTATTTATTTATTTATTTATTTATTTATTTATCTGAACCAGGGATTGAACTCAGGGTCACGCGGCCACTGAGCCACATCCCTAGCCCTATTTTGTATTTTTTTTTAGAGACAGGGTCTCACTGAGTTGCCTTGCCCTTGCTGAGGCTGGCTTTGAACTCAAAATCCTCCTGCTTCAGTCTCCCGAGTTGCTGGGAGTACAGGCGTGCGCCACCGTGCCTGGCTTGTACTAGGAATTTAACCCATGCGTGCTCAACTACTGAGCCATATCCCTGTCCTTTCTTTATATCTTATTTAGAGACAGGATCTTGCTAAGTTGCTTAAGGCCTCACTAAGTTGCTGAGTCTGACTTTGAACTCATGATCCACCTGCTTCAGCCTCCTGAACCTCTGGGATTATAGGCATGCTCCACCATGCTCAGCCATTTTGCCCAAAGTTTCCAAAGGTGATTTTTGGGTGAGATGTGCTGTTCATAAAATGGATACCTCCATTAGTACATTAATAAATACATTAATACAGTCTAGTGATTCTGGAGTAAATTGAGATAGGACAGCCTCAGACAGTAAAACCCCTGGACCACGCTATAATTTGTTAATTTGGCATACATAGAGAAACTGCTGTTTTTGGAAATGTTGAGAAGAAATTGTTTTTTAAAATTATCTGGAAAATGTGAGGAAATAAGAATCCCCAAAGAAGAAAGGGATTACCTAAGCTGATTTCCTAGGAAACTCTTTAATGTACCATATTTGAACCAGAGAGAAATTAGTGGAATATATATATACACATATCTTTATATGTATATGTGTGTGTGTATAGATAGATACATAGATATAGTTATATAGTTATAACCAATGGCTAGATTTTTTCCCAGAGTGATTGATTATATCATTTGATTATACCATTTTGGATGCTCATATAATTCACCAAGATGAAGGTGTTGTAGAGTATGATGGCTTTTATAGAATAAATTGTCTTTCCAAATTCATATGTTATGGTCCTAATTACAAATATAATTGCATTTGGATAAAGGGTCTTTAAAGATGTAATTGAGCTTAAATGCAGTCATGAGGATGGGGCTCTAATCCAATATAACCGTGACCTTTTAAGAGGATGGAGAAACACCCAGGATGCATGCACACAGAAGAAAGGGCATGCAAGGACATAAAGAAAGAGTAGTCATCTGCAAACTACAAAGAGAGGCCTCAGGACAAATCAACCCTTGGACACTTTGATCTTGAACTACCAGCCTCCAGGACAGTCAGAAAATAAATTCTTCTTATTAAAATCACTTAGTCCATATTTGCTTATGATATCCCTAGAAGACTAAGATAGATTTGGAGTGCTACTCTAACAAATCCCTAAATATGTGGAAGCACTGGCACTGGATGATTGATGAAGGCTGGGAAAATTTTGAGGTGCATGCTAGCAAAAGCTTAGATTTCCTTAAAAATTTTGTTGGTAGGGATATTGATGTTACAGGTAATTCTGGTGACACTCATAAATGAGGAACATGATATTGGAAACTGGAAGAAAGACAATCTTTGCAATAAAGTGATAAAAGCTTTCTAATAGTGTTCTAGTGTTTTTTTTTTTTTTTTTTTTTTTTTTTTTTTTTTTGAAAAGTAGCAACTGCAAGTGATAAACTTGGATAGTTAGCTGAAGAAATTTTTCAGCAAACTCTGAAGGTGCAGCCAGATTTCTCCTTACTACTTAGAGTAAAATGTAAGTCGGGGGAGATATATTGAAGGATTGTTAAGGGAAAAAAACAGAACTTGAAGATTTGGAAAAATTCTCAGCCTATCTATATTTCAAAAAAATGAGAAAGCACATTTTAATGAGAGCACCAAGGATGTATGTGCCTGGAAAATAATTTGATATTATGGATATTAACCACACAAGTAACCAGTCATCATAGCTGAAATCGGGAGCAGATATGGTGCTGTGCTAGCAGAAACACTACCAGTTGGGACTGAAGAGGACAGAAATAAAACAAAAAAGGAGTATTGGATATCTGGGCTTCACAGGATGGGACAACAGAGCTCTTCAGTTGCAAACATGTATTGTCCTTCATGAAAATGGAAAAATGAAACTAAATGTAATTCAGAGATCAGCAGAGCTGCCATTCCCATGATGAGCCCAGAGATTGTTCGCCTGGGGAATGAGGCTGTCTTCTCAGTTTCACTGGACCAGCCTGCCATGCCACAGATCTCAGGGATGAGGATGCTGCTCAAGGCCTCAGGGCCTGGGCCACAGCCTTGGACTAAAGGTGTGAGCCCACTTCTCCAAGGTGTCTATAAAACAGGATTGTTACCACAGTGGGTCCAGAAGGTTGGGCTGCCTTCCCAGTTCTTTATGTATTCTAGGTATTCATACTCTGTCAGAAGAGTAGAGAGCGAAGTTTTCTCTCATTTGGTAGGTTCTTTTTTCACATCCCTAATTTCGTTTCCTTTGCGGGACATCAATTTTTTAATTTGATGTCATCCCATTTACAAACTCTTGGCATATTTCCTGAGCTTTTGGGGTCCCATTAAGAAAGTTGCTGCCTGTGCCTATGTGCTGGAGTGTTGACCCTACATTTTCAATTTGATAATAAGTGAACCTGTATCGGGTAGTTTTGTTTACTTGGCTGGACCTTGAGAAGCCCCAGTATTTGGTCAAATGCTTTAAATGTTGCTTTGAAAGTTTTTTATTGTTGTTGTTGTTGTTTTAATGAGATTGATGGTTGAAACAGTAGAGTTTGAGTAAAGCAGATTACTCTCCATAAGGTGGTAGGCTTATGTAATTAGAGGTTCTTCCCTCAAATGGGATTTTTGTCTCCAGACTGCCTTTGCATTGGACTGGAAACACCCATCCTCCCCAGTCTACTCAGCAGATTTTTTACTTCCCTGATTTCGTATACATGAGACAGTTTCTTACAACAAATATCTCTAATTCTGTTATACAGAAATATGTCCAAGAATGTACCTATAGAATTTCAGGGAAAAAGCAATACTGAGAAGAAAAAGAATGTCCCACTTCTTTTGCTGAGAAGATGTGAGTTATCTGGGCTGGGAGGACACACAATTCAGTACAGGCATGACAGAGGGGTATAGAGACTGTAGGCACTGAGGATAAAAATGTACCTGGCATTGGAAAACATGGGGATATTAGGAGTCAGGATGAAAAGACTGTGTAGCATTATGTTTGGGCAAAATGGCAAGTCACTGGCATCCTGTCCAAAGCAGTGCAATGTCTATTGAAATGAGGATCTCAGAACCCCAGGTTGACAAACTTCTGATCATTATTTGGTGATAGCCCTAGGAACACAGCCTGCACATTGTCCATGGACAATTCTACAGGTTGAAGAGCTCATTCAGTCCTCCCACGGGGCCCAGTTCCTGGCCCAGTACAATCCCAAGGCATCAGAATGCTGCTCAGAGGTTCAGAGAACTGATACACAAATGGACAGCAATCCAGTTGTATTTCACTGGACTGTTTGAGTCCAGGATGCCTCTCCAGCCTCTTACTTAGAAGAGAGACTAAAACTGAGATTATTTATTGGCTTCCTATTTTTTTTTTTTTTTCTTTCTCCAGAGGTCTTTATTTCTGGGGTCAGGAGTCTGTGTCAGAAAGTGGACACCCTGCAGTATCTCTCCTTTGTTGTTTGCACAATTACTGGCTTTCATTTCCTTGTAACTATAAACTTCATTCTGAACTGGGGTACTGGGCATTTTGGTAAATTGAAAGACACGAACATCCCTGGAACGTCACTTATCAAGAACTTAAGATAGTACCAATTGCTTCTAGTGAGTGAGAGCCTCAGTCATCAAAGCAATGGGGTGACAGAAGCCAAGGTCTAAGGGAAAATTCATAGGTTTGATTTTCTCCAGTTACCATGGAGGACGAGTACGGAGGTGGGGGTACACACGCGCGTGCACACACACAGACACACACAGATGGGAAGGGTCTAGGAATCTCTCTCATCAAAATTCACCCAAAGATGAACTTGGAAATTTCCATGGCAAAAGCATTGCTGAAACAGACACTACTTGACCAAACAGCCGCCGCCTTCTTTTTTATTTTTTTCTAGCTTAGAGTTTAACTGGGGAAGAATTGGAAATAAAAATGTCAAAATACATGGGGATCCCACTGTACCCTGCAAGAACATTCACCACAGAAACAATTTGACTAAGGGCTCACTGAAGACCAGGCTATTCCTTCATCACAATAAGGGCAAAGAGAACATTTACCATACTGTTGTTGAGAAATCTTCAGATGTACTTCTATCTGTGTCACTGATTAATATACATGAAAATTTATCTAAAACAGAGAAAAGGACTTTCAATGAAACAATTAGTACAGAAGTATGAACAAAAGACTGAACGGGTATGAAGTTAACTTTTTTTATTACACGGAAGCACTTATCTACAATTTGTTTAAAATTTAAAAATCTGTGATCCTTTAGTTAGTTATCTTATGTCCTTTTTTTTTACGTGCTAAGAAATCATTTATTTAAATTCATAGATGAATCTAAGAAAATCTATATAATAAGGAAATAGGTGAAAACTGCCTATGAACCAAACTACCAATCAAAACACAAAGGCAAGAGTGACACTAAAAATCTTTACTGCTGAAGTCACTTGTTGTTTAAACCAAGAACAAGCTGGGAGCACTGATTGTCACTTCTATGTGTCCACATTTTGGAATATGGAGCTAATATGAAATTTAAAAAAAGAAAACAGTAATAACATTGAAAATAAAATGTATAATCAACTGCATTTACATTCAATCTGACAGTGTATCTAGAAAGGCAAAAGAAACCTTAAACCAAATTTATAACCTTGACCCAGGAATTGCACTTCTGCAAATTGAACCTATGGAAATGAAAAGCAGCTCTATGGAATTACACTATGCATTCTTAAGTAAGAAGAACAATTGCAAACTAAATTGCATATTATAATCCTGCTTTGTTAGCAATAAAAACATGTTATAGCAAATCCTATACACAGGTACTTTAGCTATTTTTTTTCTTAAATTGGGGATAACGATTTTGAAAGTGAAACTAATACATATTCTTAAAAATTGTTTATTTTAATCACTGTGAAAAGGACCTAAAAACAAATAGATATCAGGCTATGGTATTACTTTTTATTAGTTTTTAATTTTTTCTTTCTTTTTTTTTTTTTTTGGTGCTGAGGACTTAATTCCAGGGCTTTGTGAATCCTAGACAAGAGCCCATCATTGAGCTACTCCCAACCCATGGATCACTTCTTATCAAAAATGACACAAGTTACTAAAAGTATCCTATTGTTTAATTTTCACAGTATTACATGGAGTAAGTTTCATAAGGTTTATTTATTTATTTATTTATTTATTTATTTATTTAAATGACAGTCTGAATCCCATAAAATTTTGTTTCATTTACTTGATAGGGACCACCATATGGCAGCACCAGAATGACAAAAACAAAACAAAACAAAACAAACAAGCAAAACACCTGTAATTTTGAAAAAGTAAAACACATAATATATACTTGGCATGTAAGTGGCCTTGGTAGTAGTATCTGGGGCCTAAAAATGAGACTCCAGTAGAAAGTCAATCCTAGCTCCCCTTCACGCAACCTCTTTCATGGGATATTGATACAACTGATACTTTCTAGTAATTAAAAGAACAAATACCCACTCAGACACCTCGTAAGATATTTTGTACTTCGTTTATTTTCTCACACTGATCCAAAGTATTAGATGCAATGTTTAAACCAAAATTATTATAAAACAATAAGCACATCAACGTTTTTTGTTGCTATTCAAGGTTACACTTCTTTAGTGAGGGGCTCCTATGCATAGCCCTCAATGATACAGAAAGGTGGTAGAAAACTTTTCTTCATCTTCTGTCAGTGGCAAAAAAGAATGGAGTTTTAAAGATTTGGCAGAGGTGTTAACTCAGTGATGGGATTATTTAATGAGGAATCGTTCATTTTCCCTTGGAAGCATGGGAAATGATGAATTAAGATTCCCTAAGGAGAGATAAACAAGATATTGGGATGAGTCCTCATCTAAGGATTTATGTATTCTTATATATACTTATGAGTGAAAAAGACTTCCCAATGGAAAGGCTGAAGACAGCAGGAAAAGGTAGTTAAAAAAATGGTGCAGATGAGCTCTGGTGCATGAGATGAACACCGGGGCCAGAGGTACTGCACAGATGGGGTGAGGGTATAAGAATTTTCAAGAGCTTGGTCAGTATAGTATCATGGGCTCTGGACACCTCTCAGGACTGAAATAAGGAAAAACTTCACCAGCAAAGGAACATCTAGAGAATTTATAGATGAGAAACCCATGGTTTGTAACATTGTAAAATGAAAGTTCACAAGCCTCATAATCTAGGAAAACTCCAATACGTTGTGGAGGAACAGTCACAGAGAGGATCAAGGTCAAGGGTTTATGGGCAGCATTCTCCCCAAAAGCATTATATTCAAATCCGTGAAACCCTATAACCCAGTAGCCACATTTAGGTTGATAATTGCTTTGTCCAGGGATACATCCAGATTCGAAATATCTTCCATCACATAACCCCAGACACCAGGCACTTTTCCTGGACACATCTACCATCCAGTAATGTTTTCCTGATGTGATAGCTGGGTATCCCAGAACACCTTCATGATAATTCCCAGGGCTGCATGAATATAGGGTTACGTATCTTAATTGTCTCTGATCCTTAGAAATGATAATATTTGGATTGTTGCTTGGAGACAGCATCAGGTGAACTGTAGAAAAATTACAGGGTCATGTGAGAGATATGGTTTAGCTTTATTTGTAATGTTATAAAAGGAATCCTGGGAAGAACTTGAGAACTAGGAGAAACTGTTCAGAAGTCATAGAGATAGAACATTGCAGAAAAAAGATATGTGAGTGACTGTCGGAAGGAGATACATGGATCTTAAAACATGAGAACTATCAGAGAAATCAATTCTGAAAGATGTTGAGAAGAGTATGTCTTATGATACCGTAATTTCTGCTTACCCCAGTAGCGTTGAGCATCTGTCAGCTCTGAAATGATAAAAATTCATAATGTGAAATGTAAACAAAGGTGTCAGCACTGAAATCCATCTCCTCTCAGATTAGGGAAGGGAGAGGGGTTATCATAGGGCAGTGAACTGGCAAGTGAAGATGAATGGCCACTCCCTATTAAATATGATCACACTGTGAGCACACAGGGTCTACTCTCCCTTGTTTCCTCTACCCATACCTAGAAACCGCACCTTCTTCCCTGTAAGATCCATGCAGGTGACCAAAAAGGAGCCAGACCAAAAGCGGCTGAATAAAGCTTTATGGGGATTGGCTCTCTGGTGAGTTTCACAGGCCCTGCAGGGTGGGGGCCAGGGTGGAGGGCTGGGGAAGTCGCCCACGACTCCGGCTGCTGGGGGGTTTTTATGGCCCAGAATAGGCGGGGAAGGCTTAGGGGTTCAGTGCCCTTCCGGATTGGCTGGGGGTCCCGCTGAGTGACAGGCGGGTGCGAGGTGCCACCGGGGTTCATCTGCCAAGGTCTGATTGGCTGTGCTCTGGTGCGAGCGCAGGCTGTCTGGGCTGCCCGCTGCCCGGCCCCTCATCTAGCTGCCTGAATCCGACCTAACGTTCCGCATCTAGCTCCTGACTCCACTAGAATCGCACAGCCACAGTTAACCTAGCTCTTCTCACCTTTGGACAACTGCAGCATCCCTCTCAGATCAGGAGCTTGGAATACTCTTCTTTGTTCCTTGGGGAAAGGTTTTGGCTTCTTCGGGTTGAAGTTCTTATACCTAGAAAGGGAAAAGTGGACCCACACTTAAGACCGCGTGTCCCCTCGCCCCGCAACAACACTCTGTTCCCATTATTTCACCCCATTGATGCACTTGAACTCTCCTCCCCACGGATTTTGAGAAGGGGTTGAAAGACTACTAACCCTGAACTCCTAAGAAATATTTCATGGTCACCTCCCCACTTAATTTCTTTGTGATCTTGGTGGGTCTTAACCTCTCAGAAGCACAGATTCTCCATTCTAAAACGAAACAAGTTGCTCCTCTCTCTACTTCCTAGAACTCATGGGGAATGATGAAATACTGGATTTTAAGACAAAACTCTGGGGCCTAAGAAAAAAGAATATGAGAAAAAGTCACTGCCATGAATGTGTGTTCCTGGGGAAAATGTTCAGAAACTAAGACTGAAGGTCTTGGCTCTTGGGTGTTTGAGAAATAAGAAATATAGGAAATCATATCTGGAGATGTGCAAAGTTTGTTGCCAATAGGGAGACCCTCAGGTGACATCTGAGGTTTCATATTCTCTGGTAAAAATGACAAACATTTGGCAAAGTCAATACTATGAACACCAAACTAACTATACTCTGAATCTGACATGTCTGGAAAGGGCTTGATGCTGCCAAGCACATGTGCCCTTTCAGATGCCACCTTTCCATAAGTATGTGATCTGCATGGATGAATTGTTTGCCCAGGGTCAAATATCGTTCCCAGAATTTCAAGCCTGTTCGTGAAAACCTAAATAGAAATCACAAAGAAGTGCCTGGTCTCCTCTAATCCCAGAAGAAAAATATAAATATCCAGGAATTGTCCCAGTGAGTAATTCTGAGTACTAATTAGATAAAGAAGGTAGATCTTGCCTACAATAAATAAAGCACCCATTAAAATGCAACCAGAGGTAGATGTAGGCACATGAGGGGAATACATGTGGGTACCACCTGGGGCCTGATACTGGAATACCTTATCCCCAATGTAACTACTGATTCAAACTCTGACTCCCACAACCCAAGTCCCCACATAGAATCCATCTAGTCTACAGCATATTCAAACCCTGCTTTGTGACTAAAAATTTAAGATAATACTACAACTGAATTTCACTGACCTGGGAGATGTTATATTCTAATTGAACACCAGATAATTCTACTCACTACAAATCTTTTCTTACTATACAAAAGAACCATCCCTGGTATCCCACACA
This sequence comes from Glaucomys volans, assembly GCA_020662805.1. NCBI lineage: Eukaryota > Metazoa > Chordata > Mammalia > Rodentia > Sciuridae > Glaucomys > Glaucomys volans. The sequence goes on from JAJEJO010001292.1 coordinate 117,155, forward strand.
TACCTTCTCATGATATCATTCGTATTCTAGGAAGAAGGGGAAAAAAGCACATGTTAAGAAATCATAGACTATCCTCACTCACCAAGCTTCTTTACATGTCACCAGAACCTGATGTGCTGAGAATAGAGATGGTCCCAGTGTGATGGACAAAACAGAAGATAAATTCAAGCCAGTCATCCCATAGCTCCCCATGAGATAATTTAAATAATACATGGTTCTTTCATTAATTTGACAGACAGATAAACTGATATACCATTACTGGCCAGGTATTTGCAAGCTCTGGAGAATCAAAGTTGAGTAAAACACTGAAAGAAAGAGGGAAATGCCAGAATTCCACATAAGGCAAAAATAATTCTTCAAAAATGAAGAGAAAAATATGTAATCCCAGATGAAAATTTGGAGTGCGTTGTTGGCAGATGAGCTTTATGATTTTCTTTTCTTTTTGCTTTTTGAATTTATTTGGTTGGGGGAACCACTGGGGATCGAACCCATGGTCTTGCTTAGTTGGTGAGACTGACTTTGATGGAACTTATGATCCTCCTGCCTCAGCCTCCCAAGAAGCTGGGATTACAGCATGTGCCATTTTGTCTGGCAAAATATTTTTTAAAGATCCTCAATTGCAAAGAAACTCCTTCAACAAGTGGGTCAAATTCATAGAAATAAACAGTAAGAAAATGCTATGAAATGTCAGTTAATATAAAACACTCTGTAGTTCATTTTTCAAATTATTTCTTAATAACTTAGAGATATATGATTAACACAATAATTACTATATTGATAGTTTATATCAAATATGCATGTAATATGCATAACAATAAGATCACAAAGAAGGAGGAAGGAAATGAAGCATTAGGGGGAATTTTCTATATTTTGTATTCTTCTTATTTTATTAATATTAGTATTAATTTTTTTCTTTTTTTGCAGTGCTGAGATTGAACCCAGGGTCTTGTGCTTGCAAGGCAAGCACTCCATGAACAGAGCTATATCTCCAGTCCAAGTTTCTATATTTTGAAGAAATTAAGTTAGTATTGATGTGATGCAGACTGAGATAGAATAGGGTGCATATTGTATTCACTAGAGCAACCACTAAGACAACAATAAAAGAAATGAAAGAAAGCTAGAAAACCAGGAAGACTAAAGTTCTACCCTGGAAAACATTTACTTAACAAAAAAGGAGCCAGCTAAGAGAAGAAGACCGAGAAACTACAGAAGAAATATAGAACACAGAGAGCATAGTGGTAAATTTAACTACAATTATATCAGTAACTATGTTGAATTCTATAGTCTCCATATCCCTATCACAACATTGTCAAATAGATGCAACAAAGATATAGCAAAAATAAATGACATAAACAGGTTAATGATAGATGAAAATCAAACAAAAAATTATCTTTAATTAAGAGCTAGAAAGGTGATCAAATGTAACTAAACTGACCAAAAGAAAAAAAAAAAACAGCCAGGTAATGCACGCCTGTAATTCTAGGGACTCAGGAGAATGAGGCAGAAGGATCACAAGGTCAAGGCCAAGCCTCATGAATTCAGGTGGGCCCTCTCAGCCACTGAGTGAGACCCTGTCTCATAATAAAAAATAAAACAGGCTAGAGATGTGGCTCAGTGGTTAAGTGCCTCTGGATTCAATTCGAGGTACCAAAAGAAAGAAAAAACAAACCACCAAAATCAGGGACTATTAATGTGTGCACTATAGAAATTAAAGGATTGAAGATGGAAATTTGCGAGACGAAGGAAAAAGAATCTCCATAAGCTGACCCCTGCAGAAAAAATAATTGGAACAAATATCTGTACCCTGAAATACCTTTGGGAAAGCTAAGAAACCAGGTGAGAGATGAGAGCATCTGGGTATAGCAGAAATAAGAAAAGACACATTGAAGCGTGTAGGAAGGACAGTTTTACTGTCCTCATCCATGTTATCCCTCTCCCAATGTCAGGCAGCACCGTGTGAAAAGTCAGATCTTCCACATGGAGGAAAGAGTGAAATGAGCACCAGACTTGCCTCAGACCCCAACATTAGGCCTAGTACAGTACCAGGCAGGCTTCTCTGGCCCCAGACTCCAGACTGGTACTCATGGACTTAGCTGTCAGGACTGCCCTGGTGCCAGGCCTTTGTGCCAGACTTGTTCTGCAGTCACCCCACCACCAACCAGGCCAGCCTCAGGGGACAGGCTGCAGATCATCCACTATGCTGGGCTAATTCCAATGGCCTCAGGTTTTGTACTGCTCCCAGTACCACGCTGTTCCATGGCCATGTGCTTCCAGGCCAACACCAGGGTTGCCCCTGCAGCACCAGGCTCCAGGTTGATTTCCCTAGACTGAAACTCCAAGTCCAATCCTATACTACACAGGATCCCATAAACCCAAGGCTCTAGCGCTGTTCAGCAGACTCAGTCTTCAAACCTACTCCAATGTCAGGTCAAACCTATTAGTCCCAGACTATGGAACAGCCTTAGTGCTACACTAGCCCCTACAGAATCAGGTTTAAGTCCTGACCCTGGGACAGGCCTGACTTAGACGCCCTAAGTTATAAACTACCTCCAACAATATGCCAGCCCCCTATTGTCCCAGGCTTCAGGACTGCCCCAGCACCAGGCTGTCCTGATGATTAAGGCTTCAGGGGCACCTTGCAAACCAAGCCTTGAGGTTAAACTCTGAGGATACAGCTCTAAACCCCATCAATTCTAGGCCAGACCCTGAAGCCCCAGGCATTGGGCCTGCACCAGTGTCAGGTTGACACCCTTAGTCCCAAACACAGGCAGACATCTACTGACATAGGCTGTAGGCCTTCTCAGTGCCGGATCAGTCCCCAGGGCCTCATCCTCCAGACTAGCCTCTATGATACCATGCTCCAGCAGATTTAGATTCCAATCCTGTTGAACTAGACCGCAGCACTGGACTGGACTCTGACTTTAAGATTTCCCCTTTGTACTCAGGTCCAAGGAGGGTATTTAAGGTCCAGGACCCAGGCCCAGACTCATGGACCTAGATTCTATGCCAACACTTGCACACTCAGCCTCTGGTTTATCACCAGTAAACATAGTCTCTAAGTCAGTCCCCATGTTCTCTGGCTCTAAGGCAGTCCCACTGGCTCCATGAACCAGGTCAGCACCTGCTCTAGACCTGCCCCCAGGGGCCTGAATTCCACAGTGACTCTAGAATCAGGATGGTCCCAGGCTCCTCACTGCTTTCTGTTGCCCGGCATTCAGAGGACACACAGTACAAATCTGCTACAGACAAGTCAGGGTCAGGCCTACTCCAACAAACTCTGTGCTAGTTTGGACTCCACAGAAGCCTTAGAGCATTTCCTGAAAATTCAGTCTCCAGGCCAGTCATAGACTAGACCCATGCTATGAACTTAGGTTCCAGGCTTGCACAGAGTCAGGACAGCACAGTGGAATTTGGCTTTAAGCCTAATCTAGTGGACGTGGCATAGGCCCATCCCAGTACTTAGCCAGATTTTGACGACTTAAGCTTAAGTATAAGGTCAGCACCACTGGACCCAAGACATATAGGTTCCAGGGCTATTCACATGGACCCAGTCTCCAAGCCCATACCCCCAGGCAGGACCTATTAACAGGTCCACCCCAAAGGCTTCAGGCTTTAGGTCAGACACTATGGACTCAGGTACCAGGCCTACTCACCTGCTGATCTAAGTGCTGGGCCAGCTGCCCGGGAATTCTAGTAACAAGCTTGCTTTGGGACCATGCCAGATAGCCTGTCCAATATCTTTTCTAATCATAATGGTTTAAAATTAGAAAGTAACAACAGGAGGAATTTCAGAAAAGTCACAAGCACATGGAAATCAGCAACATGCTCCAGATTAACCAATGGGTCCATGGAACATTTAAACAAATATTTTTAGACAAATGAAAATGGGAATACAACATACTCATACTTATGGATGCAGTAAAAGCCGTTCTAAGAAGAAAGTTCATAACAATAAATGTCTACATCAAAATGGAAAAAAGATCCTAAATGAAGAAACTATAAGACACACCTCAAAATACTAGAAAAATAAGAACAAACTTGACCAAAATTTAGGAGAAGGAAGGGTATAATAATGATCAGCACAGAAATAAAAAAATAAAGACTAGAAATGTAACAGAAAAGATCAACGAAACCTAGAGTTGTTTCTTTAAAAGTAAGCAAAGCGGATAAATCTTTAACAGAACAAGAATAGAAGAGAAAAAACTTGAATAAAATCAAAAATGAAAAAGGAGGGACTGGGGATGTAGCTCAGTGGTAAAGCACTTGCTTAGCTTGCCTGTGGGTCTGGGTCTGAACCTTAGCACAATAAATAAATAAATAAAATTAAAAAGAAGGAAGGACAGAAAGAAAAATGAATGAAAACAAGGATCCATTATAACTGATAGCACAGAAACACTAAAGATCTTAAGAAACTACTATGAAACATTACATAACAACAAATTAGATAACAGAGAAGAAACAGATATATTCCCAGACACACACAATTTACCAAGACTGAATCGGGAAGACAGAAATCCTGAACAGAACAGTAATGAATAAGTAATAAAAAAATCTTCCATCAAAGAAAAATCCAGGACTGATAGCGTCATTATTAAATTCTATCAAACATTTAAAGGAGGAGCAATCCTTCTAAACGCTTCCACAAAATTAAACGGGATATTTCTGAATTCATTTTATAAGGGTGGCATTACCCTGACATCAAAGCCAAATAAGTACTTTAAAGAAGAAATATACAAAAATCCTCAACAAAATACTAGCAACCTGTAATGAGCAGCACGTTAAAAGAATCATTCACCAGGCTAAAGCAGTGTTTATCCTAGGAATGCAAAGATGCTTCAACATCCAAATTCTAGATGTGATGCATCACATTAACAGAATGAATTTTTTTAAAAAATGATGATTTCAACAGATACAGAAAAAGCATCTCATGAAGTTCTATATACTCATGACACAAATTCTCAACAAATTAATTACATGAGGAATACGCATCAACACAATAAACGCCATATATAACAAACTCAGAGCTAATATCATATTCAACAGTGAGAAGGTGAAAACCCTCCTAAGATCAGGAAAATGACAGGAAAGCCCATTCTTACCATTTTTATTCAACGTAATACAGAAAGTCTTAGCTCAAGCAATTAGGCAAGTTAAAAAAGAAACAGATATTCAACATGGAAGTTAAATTTTCCCTATTTGCAGACAACAGGATCTTATCCAGTGAAAACCCTAAAGAGTTCACAAACACATGCACAAAAATCTTAGAATAAATAAATTCAGTAAAGTTGTAGGATGCAAAATCAATATACAAAAGTTCATTCAATGTATGCTAACAACAAACTATCCAAAAGAAATGAAGAAACCCCCATTTATAATAGTTATAATAAAACAAAATACTCAAATTTAACGAGGAAGTAAGAGATCTATACACCGAAACCTATAAAAAGTTGATGAAAGAAGTTGAAGCTAATGAAAGAAATTGAAGAAAACACAAATAAATGGAAATACATCCTATGTTCATGAGTTGAAAGAAATGATACAAAAGGAACTGTAGAATATCTCAAATTCAGCAAAAAGAGCAAAGCTGGAGGCATCACACTGAGTTTAAAATCCACAACAAAGCTATGCTAACCAAGACACAAAACAATGGCAATGAAAACAGATACACTTGCCAATGGAACACAATAGGGAGCCCAGAGGTTGGGAGGGAGAATGTTTTTAAGATCAGTTGATTTTCAATACACTGTGTACCAAGAGTACACAGAAGGTCCAGGCACATGCCCATTATACCAGTGACCTGGGAGGTTGATCAGAGGTTCAAGCCAGCCTAGACAACTTAGCAAGATCCTGTCTCAAAATAAAAAATAAAAAGGACTAGGGATGTACTTAAGTGCTAAAGTGCCCCTTGGGCCAGCCCATAGTGCTGGGGGTAGGCTTGAGTTTGTAGAAGAGAAAGGACTGTCTCTTGAATAAAGTGCATTGGAACAATTGAATATCTACAGGCAGAAGAATGAAATTTGACAATATATCACATTACGTCCAAAAATCAATTGAAAGTGGATTAAAAAAACTTCAACATAACATGTGAAACTATAAAAGTACTTGAAGAAAACATAATGCAAAACTCCATGACATTGGTCTGAGCCATGACTTTTTGACTTAACCCCAAAATCCTGGCAAACAAAACAAAATTAGACAAATGAGATTACATCAAACTAAAAATCTTCTGTGCAGAAAAGGAAATAATCAACCAAATGAAAAGGAAGGCTACAGATTGGGAGAAAATCACATATTTGGTAAGGGATTAATAACAAAATATAAAAAGAACACATATACACATATAACTTAATAGCAGAAAAACAAATTTCCAATTTAAACATGGACAAAGGACCTGAACAGACTCTTCTCAAAAGAAGACAAACAGACTGCAGGTATATGAGAAAAATGCTCAAAATCTTTAATCATCAAAGAAACACAAATTAAAACTACAGTGAGATATCACTCCACATCTGGTAAGAAGGCTATCATCACCAAGGAAAAGCAAGCATTGACAAGGACCCAGAGAAAGGGAAATCTTTGCACGTTTGTGGGAATGTAAATGAGTCCAGCTATGATGGCAGATGATATGGAAGCTCCTCGAAAAATGAAAAATAGAAGTACCATGTGATCTAGCCATCCAACTACTGGGACTATTTCCCAAGGATATGAATAAGTATGTCTCTATAAGGTATCTCTCATGTTTACTAAAGCATTGTTCACAGTAGACTAGCTTTGGAATCAACCTAAGTACCCATTGAAGGATGACTGGATAAAGACAATGTGGCACATACATACAAAGGAATACTATTCAGCCTTAAAAAAGAAAGAAATCTTGTCATTTGCAGCAACATGGATGAACCTGGAGGAGTTCATATAAAATGAAACAAGTCAGGCACAGAAAAACAAATGCAGCATGTTTTCACTTAAATATGAGGACTGTACAGGAATTGATTTCATATGAAAAGAGTGAGAATGGTGGTATTTGGGGACTAAAGGGCAGGGAGAATTGCGTACATATTGGTCAAAAGATATAAGTATGTGACAAATAGATACATTTTTTTCAATTAAAATAAAGTCAACGCAGAAACATAGACATTAAAAGGATTATAAAGAATTCTTATGATTAATTAGTACTAATATTTAAGAATCAGATTAAATGAACTTAATTCCTATAGGTCATAAATGACCAAAAATAGAATCAGGAAGTATAAATCTAAATAAGCCAACACCAATAAAAGAAAGTTTAAAATTTTATATCTCTCCAAAAAGGACAGAGTGGATGGAGATGGTTTCACAGGCGAATTTTACTGAATATTTAAAGAAGAAATAATACCAGTCCTTTTCATTTTTTTTCAGGAAATAAAGAAAGGGGAAAGTCTCAACTCATTCTACAAGGCAAATAATAAAAACATCTCTTGTAACCATTTGTTTGTCAGCAACGAAGCTAAGTAATGAAAAGATGCTTAAAAAATGTTCAACAGCCAGGCGCGGTGGGCACACCTGTAATCCCAGCACTTGAGAGGCTGAGGCAGGAGGATCACGAGTTCAAAGCCAGCCTCAGTAACTTAGCAAGGCCCTAAGAAACTCACTGAGACCCCGTCTCTAAATAAAATACAAAACAGGGCTGGGGATGTGGCTCAGTGGTCAAGTGCCCCTGAGTTCAACCCCAGTACCAAAAAAAAAAGGAAAAGAAAAAATGTTCAACACTAAATCACAGAAAACAGGGGACTAGAAAATATCACTGGATATAATAGATCTTCTCTCCAAGGTTTAACTTTTGAACTGCACTTCATAAATTAATAAAAGTGGGATTTTTTTTCCCTTGCTAGTCATACATTTAATTACTCCGTAACATTTATAACTGATTTGGGAATGAGGCACTTCAGGACCCAGAGAACTTTACCATCAACACTAGAAAGAGCACAGCAATGTAGAAGGGATCAATTTCCATCTTTTTCTGCATCTTAGATGCTGGGACTACTTTTAAAGTCTTACCTGCAGCATCTTGACTGCTGACCCTTGCAACCGGTGTTGCAGAACTGAGATGAAATCTCTCACCAAGTGGTTCTGCTGGTTCAGCTCATTTTCCGACTTTGTCAGACTATTCAGAATATCTTCCTCCTCCTTCCTCAGCTTTTGAATCTCAAGCTCCTCCTCAGAGTTCAGGATGTCTCTCAGTTTTTCAAACTCTACCTGGACATTTTCTACCTCACTCTGTATTTTATTCTTTGGGCGAGAGAGAGAGAGAGAGAGAGAGACTGACTCAGTCTATCAGGTGGGACTAGGAACCATCAGAATCATTTTACCTGGGGAGTTCTCACAGGGGAGTCTTGGAACCAAGGGAGAGATTCTGAAAGAGGCTTATTTTTCCCTTTCCCTTCATGACATTCTGAAACAAAGACCTTAAGTCAGCATTTCCCAGACTCAACCGTGGCTGCAGTGGGATACCTGGGTGTGCCTCAGTTTCCACACGCTGTCCAGGACACTCATACCTCCTGTGCTGCTCCTCATTCCACTCTTTCTTTGGGGGGATAAACAGACTTTATTGTAGTCAATGCCTCTGTACTGAGACACAAGATGTGCCTACATAAGCACAAGTTGTTACATTTCACAACTTCTAAAAGCAATGTCAACAATCACAGCAATCATGCACGGCATGGTCAATAATCACATTTTAGAAGCATTTTCAACCACTCTAAAGAAATGCTTATAACATTGTTATATATAGAACTTTTAATAAACTGCAAAACACTGATGGACTTTTCCAGTATGAGCTACAGTGTCAACACAAAGGGAAGGCATAAATGTTTAATTTATGAAATCGGAATGTAATATTTACTGTAAAGAAAAATTAAAAAGCTTTCCAATAAAGGCCATTACTGAACCAACATGAGCACAACTTGAACCTTTGAGTTCATTCATCTTTTCAAGTTGTCCTCTGAATAACTTCAGTTCTAAGAATGGACTTTAGTATTATGAAGTTTGCCAATAATGCGGATCAACTGTCTCTTTGCTTCACACTGTGGGAAACTGCTCATGTCATAATATTGAGGGGCAATTTCCACCAACCATTCTGGCTTGACATCTGTACATGTCTGGAGATAATTCTTTGTTGTTAGAACAAACTCATTATAAAGCACCCACTCAGGCTTGTGGTCAAGAACCGTAGAGGGGTGCAGCTGAACCACCTGGTTATCTCTCACAGTCAAGTAATGCCCTGTCCGTTCTAAATGTGCCACCTGCATAAAATACCCAGTAACGAAAGCTTTTCTTATGTTAATATAATACTCCCTGCTTGTAAAGTCAGTGCTTCTGCGAGGCAAATTAAATTTGTCCATAATTCGAGCTAGCTGCTGGCGTACGTTGTCTGCGGAGCTGAGGGACTGGTAATTGATGAAGTTGTCATGACACCACTGAACTGACTCATGATTCCATTTAAAAGCATGGTAGACATTCAGCAGTGTCAGATGATCTCCATTTGTGTGAGCAAATCTCATCTTGGCCTCATCTGCAGCTTTCTTGGCCTCCATGGGGCGAACAAAACACTGTGGGACTGACAACATGGCAGTAATAGACAGGACTTCATTAGAACAGCTGTAATCACAACTTGTAATCACTGCTTTAGCGAGCTGTGGATCTAGAGGAAACTCTGCCATTATGGATCCCAATTCAGTCAGATCTCCGTCATCATTTAAAGCAGACAGATAATTCAAAATTTCTAGGGCTCTCATCAGAGTTTCAGGAGGTGGTGGATCTATAAAATCAAAATGCACCAAATCATCAATACCAAGTTTCTTCAACTGCAACACAACTGATCCCAAATTAGAACGCAAAATCTCAGGGTAGGTGCTATCCTGCATTTCTGTAATGTAAGTTTTTTCTGTGTAAAGCCTGAAACATTTCCCAGGTCTGGTACGTCCAGCTCGACCAGCCCTCTGATGAGCTGAAGCTTTACTAATAGCTGTCACCTGAAGAGACTCAGCTCTGATTCGAGGATTGTATACCTTCTGTTCTGCAAATCCAGGATCAATCACAAACACCACACCATCTATTGTCAATGATGTCTCTGCAATGTTAGTTGACACAACTACTTTTCTTCCAATTGCTCCATTCTGTTTTTTTGGAGGTGGAGGTTCAAAAATGCGTTGCTGCTGCTGGGGTGGAAGTGTAGAGTACAGTGGAATGATTTTAATGTCACCAACTTCAGGACCCAAATCATCAACCTCATGCTTTATTCTTTCACAGGCTTCATCAATTTCCTCTTGACTGGTTAAGAAAAGTAGAATATCTCCCTCCTCTTCACACATATGTATCTGGATTGCTGTTCGAATTGCTGCTTCAAAATAATCTCTTTCTGGTTCTGGAGTATAAAAGATCTGAACAGGATGTGTGCGGTCAGGAATAGTTAATAGAGAACAGTTATCAAAGTAAATCTGGAATTTTCTCATATCTAGAGTAGCACTCATAACTATAACCTTTAAATCTGATCTGTGTCTTATGGCTTGTTTTAAAACACCCAAGAGAATATCTGTAGCGAGTGTTCTTTCATGAGCCTCATCAAGAATTATGACTCCATATTGCTCCAGGAGGGGATCATTCATGGCTTCGTGAAGTAACAACCCATCAGTCATATACTTCAGGATGGTTTTTGCACTACTGCAGTTTTCAAATCGAATGGAGTAACCAACTTCCTGGCCCAACGTCACATCCATTTCATCAGCAACTCTCTGAGCCACGCTCACTGTAGTCACTCTCCTGGGTTGGGTACAGGCAACTCTTCTCTTGGGTCCTGGTAATGATCGCACGTACTCCACACACCACTGAGGAATCTGCGTTGTCTTACCAGACCCAGTCTCACCAACTAGTACGAATGACTGGTGTCTAGCCAGAATATCTGTAAACCTATGCTTGTATTCCCAAACAGGGAGCTGAAGTCGTTTCTTGAGCATATCATAGTATCGAGGTGTATGGGGTAAATTGGTGAATGGATTAATGCACTGTGGAAGTGATGTGTGTCCTGCACGTCTAGTTTGTCTTGAAAGAGCACAATGTGTCGGATGAGCCGAGTGGGTAGCTTTCAAAGGTGGTAATCCAGCACTGATCAGCATAGCATTAGTTGAAGCTCGCAATTCCTTCTCCTTTTCTTTCTGCCTTTCCTGCTTTCTATCTTCTCTATCATGTTCTCGGCCTCGAACTTTAGACGTATCTTCGTGATCCTGTTCTCCATCTCGTTCTTTCCCATGGGCTCCTGCAGGCTTCTTGCCAGATGGGTCATCCTCCCCCAGGTCCAACTGGTGCCACTTGGCTATCTTCTCACTCTTCAAGTAAGCAGTTAAAAAGGAATTAAAAAGAAAAAAGCTGGCGACTGTATCGGAGGACAGGTACTTAACTCTTGGGGACCCCCACCTGTCCTGCTACAACCTCCTCATTCCACTCTTGAACCCCCTGCTGAAAGCTGAACTCTTAGGGCAGAACTATGACCCATTGCCAAGAGTCTTCCTTCAGTAGACTCAGAGACCTAAAAAGCACCGCATCAGTGGATCACTAGAGTCCCTCCTTCTGAATTCACCTCTCCAAACAGCTGTACTCATTTGTGATGTACCCACTCTCCAGCCCCCACCTCACAAGGGAAAGGACAAAGAGGATGAATCAAATGCTTCCAGGCTTATGGACTGCCAGGGAATAAAGAGGAAGTCTTTATTCTCAAGGTCCTGCCCAGAATTCTAGCTAACTCCCTCAGAAAGTATTTCCTCCTACCTTCCAGAAAGTTCTCTTGGTTTGGATGTCAATTATGTTCTTTTCTGCTTCTTCCTTGGCTTCTTCCAGTTTTTGCAACATTTTCTGAAACATCTCCTGTGAGAAAAGAATCACACCAGAGCCAAGTGAGGAATTTTCTCAGCACCTAACAGATGAACCTGAAAGAAATCAGGTTGATCTCAGAAGAAACTAGAATTTTCAGAAACTGTGTGAAGAGACAATGACAATCTATGAATTGGAAGAAAACCTGCAGTGGCAGATGTTTCTCTAAGTCTCTGGTAATCAAGTTACCAACTCCTCATCAAGAGTAGTTTCAATGTTTTTGCACTAGATAAGAATCTGATCTTGCAGCAAGGAAAGAACTTATATTTCAACCCTCTCATTCACTGTTCTGCTCAAAGGGGTCTTCAGAGCTTTCCCTGGACACTAAATCTCCACCCATCCAGCACAGGGCACAGTATTTTTTGTGCCTCCTATCCAAGAGTTTTTACTCCAGGCTTAGCAATTAAGTGAAGTGTAAAAACATCCTTTAGGCCTCAGAAGGTAAGCAGGGGATGGAAAGAAATCACTGGTGTCAATTCCATGACTCCATGTAATTAGATGGGAGTGCAAACTGGAGACAAGAGCTCTGTCCTCCTCCACCCTCATCTCATACCTTGTACTCCTGGGCAACATCCTCCAGGAGGGATGTGGGGTGTTCACGGTGCTCCTGAGAACGCTCACAAAGCCAGCAAATGACACTCTTGTCCTCCTTACAGAAGAGTAGGAGTTTCTCTCCATGGCGTGCACAGTGATATACCTCCTGTTCCTCCTCTGGGTTCAACTTGAGGCCCCTGAGCCTCTCCACTATGTTGGCCACATGCCGATTAGGCCGCAGGTTCTCAAACTGGTAAGTGATGCGACACACAGGGCAGTTGCTCTCCCCTTTTTGACTCATCATGGCCTCATAGTTGGAAGTGATGCAGGCCTGGCAGAAGCTGTGGCCACAGTCGATGCTCAGAGGCTGTGTCAGGAGATCCAGGCAAATGGGGCAGGTCACCTCCTCCTTTACGTCCCCCAGGATTGCGGAAGCCATGGAATCTGCTTTTCTGCTCCTGTTTGTCCTGACTTCTGAGATTCCTCCTGCTCAGATTCCTGCATGATTGGAAGGTTAAAAGTGGGCAGAGTAAGAAAAGTAGGAACAGAATGTATACTGCTATGTAGAAATAATAATGGACCAAGACCAAACTATTGAAATAAGAAGAAAAACAAGGGAAGGAGCTTGGCAATATGGTAAAAGGTCTTTTCGTAATAATGTCAGGTACTTTACTCCTAGTTCATGTCACATGATAAATTTCATGTATGTAACAACTGTTATTTTCCTTTTACTGAAAAGGAGGAAAAATGGAGGCCTTTTCTATCAAGATTTTTGTGTAACCTACCATCTGTCCTTGCCTTTTTTCCTCAGGCCAAAACATATCCTCAGGGTTAAAAGCACCAAACCATTTATGCCTCAAGGGTATTGCTCCCTTTGCTATCAGTATGACTCCTTAAACGTTATCACAAGGAGCTGCTCTGACTACCTTATCTAGAGTCCAAACACTACCATCTCGATACATATTCAATGATTTCTTTCATAATCAGCACATAATAAATGAAAATGAGTGTGTGCTCATTGGGAGTATGTCTGAACATGGTAAGTTATAATCCTTTCCCAAGATGCATGAATAGTGAGCGACAGTGACTTACTCTCTTCAATGTGATTTATTGTCAACACATTGAGCTAAGATGAACTTATACTTTTCAGGGTCCGCTATGGAGAGCCGTGACGAAGGATGGGAGACCAGTGACTGAGATTGGGGGTCTCTGATGACCTCATGGCTGTGGCATGTTTCTGTGCAAGGGCACAGAATGTTCAGCTGCTATGGCAATACCCTGCATGAGGAGGCTCTGTGCGAGTCCTATCAGCTCCGACCTTGATCTCAGGCACATAGCTCTTGGGAATAGAGGAATTCTTATGCTAGACAACCACAATGTTTCACCAGCTCCGCTTCTCCAGTTCCTGCCTGTTTACAGTAACTTTTAACAATGGACTTTCTTGAAAGCTACACAAAGCTCCTAACATTGCACTTTGCAACTGTGGATTGCAACTGTGGAAAAGCTACATAGATGTCCTAGTTTCTGTAACTTTCCTCAATACAAAAAAAAAATAATGGTTACATAGTCTTTAACTTGATAATGAGACATATATAAAGATTGCTGGTGTAACTCTTTACATTTGCATCTCCATCAGAGAGCAGAGTTACACCGAGCTATACCTGATCCCAGCTTAATCTTCAAAATCTGTGTTTGTGAGTGTTTATTTTTCTAATCCCCCTTCTCCCCTTGCCAAAACTAGGAGTTCAGCTGCGCTGGGTGTGGCAGTCTTCCTTTAGAGGGCTCCTCTCTTCATCACAAAATATCAGTTTAAAAAAATTAATCAGTTTAATTTTAAATATCAGTTTAGAAAATTAATCGAAGACAAAAAAGGTGACTGCATAGACAGAATAGCCAGAACAATGGGAGTATGAAAGTATGTTCCTGACCACTAGGTGGCTCTGGGTAATTTTATGTTTGTACATGTTATGATTTTTACCTTGGCCTGAACACTTGCCAAGGACATTGATAGAAGACTAAAGGTATGTATGCACATTTGTGCTGAGGAGGGAAATGATATAGGTATGGGATCACACATGCCAGAACCCTGGAAAACAAGCCTAGGAGAAATGGGCATTAGTCTTACAAGTCCCAATGTATTAGAGGCAATCATTCTACAAAATATCACTGACGATGTATTAGTAACTAGATTAAAATCCAAAAACATAAAGATGAGTCCAAGCACAGTATAAACAACTAGGGACTTAACAATCAACTGGACATGCATAGCAAATTAAATAATCAGAAAGAGTAGACAGGACAAACACTCCTAGAGAGAAGGACAAGTTGCTGCAAGGCTAAATAAGGGGGCAAACAAGATTATCCAAGAATTCCAAGATGAAAACATAAAGGTTTAACAGAAGCCTAAAAAATATGAAGGGAACATGGAATTAAAAAAAAGGACAAATGTGTTAGGTAGAAGAAACCACACATGAATCGAATAGCCCATGGAAGATATAGCCTCTTGGATGATTTTGAAATTGCTAGCATGGGCTGAGTGTGGTGGCATTTATCTGGAATCCCAGCAACTTGTGAGGCTGAGGCAGGGGGACTACAAGTTTGAGGATAGCCTCAGCAACTTAGCATGGATTTAAGCAACTTGGTGAGATACTTTCTCATAATTAAAAAAAAAAAAGGCTGGGTTACCAGTACCTAAACAAGCAACAAACAATATTGCCAGATATTGCTGATGTACAGAGAGTTGTAGGGCTTTGGTATCACATAAGTCTGCAGGAAACAGAAAATGTGACACCTCTCAATTATATAACACTTAGGGACTATTTTCTAACAATAAGGAGAAAATATCAGTTTAAAAAAGTATCCCATGTTCCTGCAAATAGAGCTTTGGCTGAACCATGCAACTGTGCTTCCTGGGGCCAATCTGCCCATCTCTCAGGGAAACAGAGCCTTGTTGAGCTAGGCCATCCTGCCCTTTGGGCCAAACAGCAGGGGTGCCCCACTTCCTCAGAACCAAACTCGGGAATCTGAGCTGCTGAGGCACTCAGCCTCCCCAAGGCATGGAGTCATCTCTGTGCCATACACTCGCGGAGGCAGGAGCTGCAGCAGCTCCCCATCTTCTCAGGGCCTGGTGTCATCACTGCACTGTTCCTGCCTCCCAGGGTCAGAGCCGCAGCTGTGCTCCCCCCATTCCCAGGTCCTTGCTGCTGCAGCATCATGGCCCCCAGACCCTGGGCTTCCACAGAATCCTACTGTCTTGGTCCATATTTGTGCTGCTAGGAAAGAATGCCTGAGACTGTGTAATTTATTAAAACAAAACAACAACAGCAGCAACACATTTATTTCTTGCCGTTCTGAGGGCTAGGAAGTCCATGAATGAGAGACCTGTGTCTGGGGAAGCTTTCTTGGCATCACCCTATGGTAAAAAGCAGAAGGGAACAAGCAAGCGTGAAAGAGAGATGGAGTATGAGAAAAGTGGGAAGAGGCCAAATTCATCAGCACCTCACTCCCATGCTAACTCTCTCCTGCAATAATAGCATTAATCCATGCACCTTTTAGAGGGCTCACCTGTCAACAGTCTTGCACTGAGGATTAAGTTTACAACATATACATTTTACCATGGATTCAAGTGTTCATCCTACTCCCCCATTCTACCTCAGGGTCAGAGCCACAGCAACAAGCCCTCTCCCTGGCCTGAGCTGCATGGGTACACCTTAGGGTCTCGGGCCAGGATTGTGAGGGCGATCTACATCTACCAGCACCCTGGTTAATGAACTCATGTACCAGAAGTTCACAGGTGCCACAGAAGTTGGTTCCATAAGTCTCTAAGCCCAGGATCCTGGCTCTGCAGCCATTCTGAATGTATATGCCCTGGAACTCAGGTGGCTGCCTAAAAGCCACACCAGACATGTCACCAAAAGGATCTCCCATAGGACTTGCCACTGTGGGGAATATGAAAGTAGGAGATTCCCAAAAGTCCTGGGCACTGAGGACCCTAACCAGCTGTGCTGCCCTGGCTATTGCCACCAACCTCCACAGTGCAGGTCACTCAGACTTTCCCAGCACTGATCACAGCTGACAGAGCTACATGAAGACTATGCCATTATGCCTACCTAAAACCAGAGCCACCCCACCCTGCTCAAGTGGCACTCTTGTAGTCATCTGAAGTGAAAAACTTTTTCCCCACATAAGATAATCTGCAAAGTTCGGAAGAGACAACTGTCACCAAAGCTGCAGACACCCACATGTGTACTCAAGAAATGTGAAAAAGCAAGGAAACGGGACCCTACTAAAGGAAACTCCAGTAACTGACCCCAATGAAATAGAAATCTACAAACTACTCTGAAAAGGATTCAAAATAACAATGACCAAAGGAGAAAATCAGCAAACTTAACAGAAGAACCGCACAGAAATTTTGGAGATGAAAAATTCAAGAAAGGAAATTAAAACTGCCGGAGAACTTCAACAGCAGATTAGAGCAATCAGAAGAAAGAATCTATGTATTTAGGAACCTGGGTGTCAGGTGCACACCTGTAATCCCAGATACTCAGGAGGCTGAAGCAGGAGGATCCAAGTTCAAAATCAGTCTGTGCAACTTAGTGAGACCCTGACCCAAAATAAAAAGGCTGGGGATGTAGCTCAGTGGTAGAGTGCTTGCCTAGCTTACAAAAGGCCCTGGTTTTGACCTCTAGTAAAGCAAACACACAAACAATGACAACAAAACCAAAAAACAAGTGGGATTTATCTGCGGCATAAAAAAACGAGTTTAGCACACACAAATGAATCAATAGGACACAATCATATTAACAGAACAAAAGATTAAAACCACATGGTGACTTTAATTGGTACATGAAAGCATTTGACATCCTTTCATAATTAAAAGCTATAAAAATTTAGGTATCAAAGGAAATCTCCTCAGGATAGTAAAGGCCATAAATGAAAACACCACATCATATAACATAATTAATGGAGGAAAACTGAAAGCTTTTCTTTGAAGATCTGGTAGAATACATGTTCACATTTGTCATTTCCATTCAACACAGTACTGAAAGTGTTGCCGAAAGCTGGGTCCTTGTCCCTGATTCCAGTCCAATAATGGTTTTGAGAAAAAGGAAAAAGAAGATTTATTGCTTTGCTTTGGGACTCTCGTCCCAAAGGTTGTGATTCTTCTGCCCATTGGAAGGAACAGGGGTTTTTAAAAGGGGTGATTCAAAGGCTACATTCCACATGTTCTCTGTTGGAGTTGTAATTCACTTGGTAAAATGGGAGATAGTTATTTCTGAGATTGTCTGCTGCCATCCCAAAGTCTGGATTACTTCATTCCTGTGGTGGGTGAGTGCTCAAGGACAGATAATTCAGTCTAGGCTGGGGAAGAGAGGTAATCTTTTTCCCTGTGAGATTAGGGAGAGGGAAAAGCAGGCAGAGAAGAAGAAAAGGAAGCATATCTGTTTTAAAAATAAGTTGCAGTGGCAGAGCAGCAAGGGCTATATTCAAAGCATAAAATGGACCACTGTTACAGAATTACTAAAGAGAAAGAAATAAAAGCACGCAAATAGGAAAGGAAATGATGAAATCATGTGTATTTGCAGATGACAGAAAACTCCAAAATACTACACAAAACTTCTTAGATGCAAGAAGTAAAAGGAAGAATCAATAAATAGGATGGATTCAAACTGAAAAGCTTTTTCTCAGCAAAAGAAACAATAATGTAAAAAGAGAGCCTACAGAGTGGGACAAAATCTTTTCCACACACACTTCAGACAGAGCACTGATCTCCAAAATTTATAAAGAACTTGCAAAATTTTACACCAAAAATGCAAAGAACCCAATCAATACATGGGCTAAGGAACTGGGCAGACACTTCACAGAAGATGATATACAGGTGATCAACAAATATCTGAAAAAGTGCTCATCATCCTTAGTAATTAGAGAAATGCAAATTAAAACCACCCTAAGATTTCATCTAACTCCAATTAGAATGGCTATTATCAGGAATACAAGCAATAATAAGTGTTGGCATGGATGTGGGGAAAAAGGCACACTTATACATTGCTGGTGGAGTTGCAAATTGGTGCAGCCACTCTGGAAAGCAGTATGGAGATTTCTCAAAAAACTTGGAATGGAGCCACCATTTGACCCAGCTATCCCACTCCTCAGTTTATACCCAAAGGTCTTAAAATCAGCAAAGTATAGGAATGCAGCCACATCTATGTTCATAGCTGCTCAATTCACAATAGCCAGATTGTGGAACCAACCTAGATGCCCTTCAATTGAAGAATGAATAAAGAAACTGTGGTTTATATACACAATGGAATATTACTCAGCCATAAAGAAGAATAAAACCATGGCATTTGCTGGTAAATGGGTGGAGTTGGAGAATATCATGCTAAGTGAAATAAGCCAAGACCAAAAAATCAAAGGCCGAATGTTTTCCCTGATCAGTGGATGCCGATACATAACGGGGGAGGGGGGACAGTTGTGAGGTGGGAATCGTTATGGGGGGGATAAGAAAAGAATGGGGGAAGTATGGATGGTGTAGAGGAAAATGGGATGGGAGGGGGTGGGAGAAGGAAAAATAGTAGACTGAGACAGTATTACCCTGTGTATATGTAGGATTATATGAATTGTGTGAATCTACATTGTGAAAGAAAAGATACATGCCCTGCTATATAATTATATCAAAATGGGTTCTACTGTCATGCATAATTAAAAAGAACCAGTAAAAAAAAAAAACCTCTTAGAACCAGTAAATTAATTTAGTAGTCACCAGATGCAAAATCATCATAGAACAATCAGGGGCATTTCTTTACACAAATAATGATTACCCACCTACCTTCCTAAAAAAGAAATTAACAGGGCTGGAAATGTGTAGCTCAGTGTGGTAGAGTGCTTGCCTAGCATGCCCAAGGGTCTGGTTTCAATCCCCAGTATTGAAAATTAAGAAAGAAAACATCCCATTTATGAAAGTGAAACCAGAGTTTTATGATGAGACAAGATTTTCCACTTTGCCAACCAATCTCCTCTGGGTTCTTGTCTCGCAAATTTTGCAGAATAAAATCCACAGACCATCATGGAAGGGAAGAGTAAAGGGAGCAGGATTTATTTAAGCATAAAAAAAAAAAAAAAAAAAAAAAAACCCCCCACCCTGCAGGAGGCAGCCTGATAGCAGAAAAAACCGTTTTGTTCTGGAGCAGAGCATGGAACAAAATCTATGTAAAACAGATATTCAAAAAGGCATGCTGGCTACCAGTGGGTTCACTTCCATCCTTCTTTCTTTAACTTCTATCTGGGTTCACCTCCACCTTCTATTTTCTACCTCTGGAACAAAGAAGGTGGTTGGAGGTCTTCCCTCAAGGTCTTTTACATTTAAAATAGGCCTTGCTGATGCACATTAGTAGATCTACCCATTAGCCTCCAGGTGTGGTTGAATGGGGCCCATTACCCAGACTGCCTGATCATTTACAATCTACTTTATTCTATCCTCATTCAAAAGTATAAAAAAAAAATAATAATTAGGAGTAAGTGTAACTAAAGGCATGAAATATTTGCACAATAAAAACTATAAAACTAACGCAAAAAGTGCAGTATTGACATAAAAATGAACACACAGATAAATGGAACAAAGCAGACAGCCCAGAAGTAAACCCAAAGACGTATGGTCAATCAATTTTTGACTATGGAACCAAGAAGGCACAATAAGGAAAGAACAGTTTCTTCAATAAATTGCACTGGGAAAAAAGGATTTCCACATGCAAAAGAATGAAAGTCAACCCTTATCTTAGACCCTATATAAAAATTAACTCAAAACCAATAAAAGATCTAAAAATAAGGCCTGAAACTGTGAAACTACTAGAAGAAAACAGAGGAAAGGCTCTCGGACATTGGCCTTGGCAATACTATTTTGAATACCATACTAAAAATCCAGGCGACACTTAGTATGAGGTTCTCTAGTTCTATCCATTTACAAGCAAATGCCATAATTTCATTTTCCTTATGACTGAATAAAACTTTTCTATATACCACATTTTCTTTATCCATTCATCTGTTGATAGGCACGTTGGTTCAGAAAGTCAAGGGTTGAACATTGTCTCTCATATGCAGACGCTAGACCAAAATGATGGGAAAAGGTGAGGAGCTTCCCATGAAAAGAGAATCAGTGGTGTAGAGGAAGAGGATATAGGGGAAGGGAGGAGGGACAGGAAAAGGGAGGAACCATGGAATGAAACTGACAAATGGTGCTATGTCCATAGATGAATATACCACAGTGGCTTTCACCTTTATGCATATTGATAAAGCACCAGATAAGTAGAAAACAATAAATAAATAGAAGGAAGACCACTAGAGAGGAGGAAGGGGTACAGAAGGGAGGAGTAAAAAGGGAAGTAGTGGGGACCAAAATGAACAAAATGTATTTCATACACATATGATTATGTCAAAATAAACCCCACTCTAACTACAAAGCACTAATAAAGTATTTTTTAAAAAAATCCAGGCTACAGTGTGAGGCCCTGGGTTTGATTCCCAGCACCAGAGGGGGACAGGAAGCCCAGGTTACAGACTCAAAAAATAATCATACTGAGAGGTTCTGCACACCTACAAACAATCAACAAAATGAACATGTCTTCTGACTGGGAAAAAAAAATATTTGGAAGATATACATCAAGTAAGTGGTT
The DNA here is from genome assembly GCA_020662805.1 of Glaucomys volans. Taxonomy (NCBI): domain Eukaryota; kingdom Metazoa; phylum Chordata; class Mammalia; order Rodentia; family Sciuridae; genus Glaucomys; species Glaucomys volans. The sequence goes on from JAJEJO010001292.1 coordinate 138,256, forward strand.
AAAACCAAAAATAAATGAAAAACTCGTATAAATATGTCAGGAGCAGAAAAACATCCTGATTTTAAAAATGAATGGAGACACAGATATTTCTGCAAAGAAGACATAAAACTGGCTAAAAGGCATATCTGAAAAGGTACGAGACATCACTAATCATCAGGGACATGCAATTCAAAACTCTAGTAGATACTACCTTATACCAGGTAGGATGGCTTTTATCAACAAGATGACAAATAACAAGTATTGACAAGGTTAGGAAGAAAGGGGAACCGTTGTGTGCTGTTGCTGAGGATGTAGCCTTGTGACAATATGAAGGCCCCCAACAAAATTAAAAACAGAACTACCATAGGGCCCAGTAAGTCTTCCAGGGTACAAGTCCAAAGGAGACGAAATCATGGTCTCATAAAGATATCTGTACTGGGGCTGGGGATGTAGCTCAGTTGGTAGAGTGCTTGCCTCTCAAGCACAAGGCCCTGGGTTCAAATCCCAGCACCGCAAAAAACAAAAAAAACAAAAACAAAATTCTGTACTCCCATGTTCATGGTGGCATTATTTACCATAGCCAAGACAAGACTTGGGAACAACTGAACTGTCTACTGGTGCACAAATGGATAAATTGTCATGTCCATCTGTCCACCTATCCATCTATCATCTATTATTAATGGTATATAATGCAGCCTTAGAAGAGGAGCTCCTGTCATTTGGCAGAACAGGGATGAAACTAAAGGACAAACTGGTTCATAAAAACCTAAGCAACTTTCTTCTTTTGTGATTGAGGTAAAACTGCTTTTCTTGGCTTGATGAAAGTACCGATGCTATGTGGAAAGAATTACTTTCCCTAAATAGAACGGGAAAATAAAATTGTATTATACCTCATTTGCTAACCACTGTCTTCTAGTACCATTTGAGGCCTGAAACAGAAGAGTAATAAGTCAATTCTAAAATACTGTGATTGAAGCAAGTCAGAGAACCCCACCCAGAAGACCCTTACCATAATTAAGAAGAACCCCCCACTATACTTGTAACATATAAGTTCCTCTTCATTAGAAAGCTTTCTATCAGCAAAAACTGCATGCAGAAGGACATTGTGGTTGGTAGTTTCCTCTTTTTCCCAAATGCCAGGTTTGCAGGAAAAAAAAAAAACCTTGAGAAACCTCTGTCTAGAAATGGAATGAAACGAACTTGTTATATGAACCTCTTAGTCCTCCCATAAAGTTCAAATAATTTCTATACTCATTATTCAGAGGAAGAATTCTTAGGTGTGAGCCACCTCTGAATCCTGCAGTCAATAAACCTACTTCCTGAAAATTCCTCAGGTGTCCAGCCTCTTCTGTCCCACTTCATGATACATGGCATGACAGAGATGCAACACTTAAGTTCAGAAGACAGGTGCCTTCCACTTACTGACTTCTGACACCAAGTGACTACGGAGGCTTAGACAGGAAGATCACAAGTTCAAAGCTGACCTCAGCAATTTAACAAAGCCCTAAGCAACTTAAGGAGCTGGTCTCAAAATAAAAACTAAATTTTAAAAAAAGGGGGACAGGTGATATGTGGCTCATTGGTTAAGCGCCCCTAGGTTTAATTCCTTATATATAAAAAAAAAATTAAAGAAAAGAAAATGAAAACAAAGTTTTACAGGGTAATATTTCTGAAATTTCCCAGGAGCTCCACCAGCTCTTGACTTAGCTGAGCTCTGCTGCAGGCAGATAAGGGTCAGGGGAAGGAAGAGCAAAAGTGGTGACTTTTTAAAATTGTTCCATGTTTTCTCACACGTTGACTTTAGAACAAAGTGAGAAAACATACAACCCTTGACTTTCTTTGTTTTTAAGAACTGTAGTAATTCCGTGTCTGTGTTGGGGCTGTGAAATGGGCCCAATGAGTACATAGGAGACCACAAAGCCTCCAGGTTTCTGAACACGGGTGATGGGAAGGGATCTGTAAGCATCAGATCTCACTGCTACCCTTTCCGTTTTAAAGATCTCTCTGGCTCTGCCACTGTTGTTGGGAAAGGGCCCATCTGTCCCTGGAAAAAAAAAAGACTGGCACTCTTTACCAAGGTGCAATTCAAAATTCCAGACCAGGAAGGCGACAGGGTGAGGCTCAGCCTGGACAAATAAGGTCCCTCCAGGAAGCAAATGGCCTTTCATCCCTTTACAATCATCTTCTTTCAAAGACAGCCCTCCCCCAGGCTGCTCTCAGCAGGAAATACAAGTTGGGCCTCGAGTCGCTTCCAGAACAGCTTCCTGGCAAGAAGTTAAACTCACCTAAGCAAATGCGGGTTTCCTTCTAAAGTCTTCCAAAGTCCGCTCTCCGCAAATTGCTCAGTACACCTTCAGACACCCACGCGAAGTGGGTTCAGCGGGACAGGCAGATGTGGCTAGGATTTCCTCGCCAATCCTGCCTCCTGCTCAGACCCTGCCTCTGAGCTTTGCGCATCACCAGAGAAACGAAAGTTAAATTCTTGAGGGCGGAGAAGAAAGGGGAATAGAAACCGGGCCAATTGGAAGCCTCTGCCCCGGCCCCTTGGGGTTCCCCCCCCCCCCCCCATGAGCCTGCCCCTTGCAGCGCACCTTCCCCAGGAGAAGGGACAGTTCAGAGAAAATGCATGACCCCCAGCCCCCACCCACTCAACTTACTTGCCTTGCCACCATTATGATTAGTATAGTTCTGAAATACGATTGATGTTGACCAGCAGTTGCCTGCTGAGTATCTTGCTTTACTATTGTGAATTTTATTTCTCAGATTTTTAAAAAACTATAATTATTAGTGGATGCTAATTGTACAAATTATGGGTTCGATTGTGACATTTCCGTACATGCATGTATTGTTTTATTCATGTCCACCCTCCCTACTACTCCCTTTTCCCCTCCTGTCTCTTCCCCCTCCCTCTGGTCCCTTTCCCCTTGACTCCCTTTTCTCATGGATCTCAGGATTTTGCTATGACATATTTTATATTAACCCAACAAAGTACTGAAGTTAGAAAAGGTGCTCCTCATGGAAATTCTTCCATGTGCTCTCGTGTTCCTGATACCTTAGCTGGGTTTGCTTTCAGCGGGCCGCTGTGGCCTATGGAGAAGGGGATGCACGGTTAGTGATATTTAGAGTACTGGTATAATTCCTTGATCTGGACGTGGGGATTTTACAGGATGAATGAATCATGAAGCCACACATCATTGCAGTTGCCACACCATTAAGATTCCCAAACTCAGAGAGGATGCAATGCTAGAAATTTATCTAGAAAGCCATGCACAAATATTACAATATTACACTTAACAATACTTAAACTACTAAGCTTCAAATAACTCTTCATCTCCCCCTGTTGTCTTCTCCAAATTATGTATTTCATGCCTGAGCAAAGCCAAGCCTAACTCTCCTCTGCTAATCTCTGCAGAACTGGTCCAGAAGACTGGGCTGTGGCCCATCAACCATTCATAGCTTTCTAGGTTCCTCACTGGAACTAAAATCTAGTAGAGGCAAAGATTCAGTCAGCACTCTCTGAGTGAATAAATGAAAATGTGTGAGGAGAGAATGATGAAAAGAACTGCTGTGGGCAGCCTGCTATCACTGAAGACCCTCATTGGTAGCTCCAATCCCCTCTCCACACTGTACCCCTCGATTCTACATTTCGCAAAGTCAGGAAAGGAATTTCTCCATTTCCCCCCTTTTTCTCACACTGACTAGGAAGTCATGCATATAAAAGTGACAGTTAAATAGATATGCAGGTATATAGTTATAAGTGCAATTTCTAGTTCCCTACTTCAAATGTGAATTTCATTCAGAAACATTCATAGGCACACCCAAAAAGAATATTTAATCTGGGTACTCCTAGACCAGTCAAGTCAATAAACAAAAATAAAATCGTGTATGCATTGTAAATCAGGGCCTTTTGTGTCACTGCTGGAATTGACATAAAAAGGTGTAGAAATAAGTAGGAATAAAACAACCATGCTGGATGAAAATTAAGGTGTCTGACTCAGGATTGATATATACTTGTATATAAGTTTGAGCCTAAGTCCCTAAGACATAATTCCAAATATTAAAATCTCAAAAAATCAAATCCTTAAAGTCTAACATCCTGAAAAATCAAAATTCCAAAAACATGTTCTGGAAAAAAATATAAAAACTCTTTATGAGACATTTGTGTACATTTTTAAAAGGAGATTATTTAGAAACATAGAACACTTGATAAACCGCTTCACAAATTAAACTATGCAATGATAGCATACATAGTTTTGTAAGCATGATCACTCAGGTATACCTACAACAATTGGACAGGTGTAACAGTGATGGGAAGATGAAATGTAGACCTGTCGACGTTCTGTAGTTACTCTCCTGCCCATTGAAGATTGAATGGTGCCAGCACACAATGGACCTTCCCCACCGAGACCACTCAGATTCACACACTAATCTCTCTAAAAACACCCTCACAGGCTCAAAAATAATGCTTTATCGGGTTTCTGGGTTTTCATTCCAACTAAAATGATACAACCATCCTGCACTACAGACACTAATCCTTTCTCCAGAGTTTGATTTTTCCATTCTTCATGTACAGCCTCCCCCTACTGCCTACAGTGGGAATTGCAGTTTTCAGAATTTCAGCTTTCAGGATTTCAACATCAGGGTTTTAATCTTTTGAGATTGTGATTGCAGGATTTTAGATTTCAGAGATTTTTATCATTTGGGATTTTCACTTTGGGGATTGTGGTGTTTAAGATTACGGCATTCGGGACTGTCTTTTCAGATCACTCATGCACATGCAGGCGCGCTCGCGCGCACACACACACACACACACACACATACTAATGAATATAATTAAATGTACATACATGAACATTTTCCCAGATACTCTATTAAAAGTATCAGAAGAAGGACAAATTTGTACGAGGAGGTTGAAATAGTTTAAAAACAGAGTTTCTCCTTATGGTCCTAATGCTAAGGAGCAGGAGAGACAGATTAGTATTAGGTCCTTGTTACTCCAACATCAGTGCTCATTGCTTTGCACCACACTACCATGCAGGAGGCAGCAGCCTGACTCTGAAGGAGCTGGGAGCAGAAGGGACAACCTAGGAAGTGCTGAGCTGCAGGAAGAGCCTGGAGCACCTTAAGCAAAATCCCAGAGACCATGAAACACAATTTGACATTCTGAATCCACAGAGCCATAAAAGAGGCAGGAGAGGGTCATAATGATGGACAATATGCTGAACAACTTCATGCCTAGCATGCTATTACAGAGAACATGAAGATAATACTTTTAGTGTGGAGGGTAACCATAGTAATTGGATTGTTAAATGCTTGCACTTGGAAAACAGAATTGTGCATGATGAGGATATCAGCACAGAGTGGCCCTTAACAACAAATTAACCAATTTCTATAGGATTCAATTTCTTATGTGTAACATAAATAAAAATAACAAAACTTACCTGAGGTGATATTGTGGGAATTAAATAATAGAATATTTGTAATAACTTGTGCTATTTCCTAGCAAATAAGCACTGACCCAGAGCTGTGCCTATTATTTTTCATCATTTTTCTGATTTGAAATAAATATTTTAAAAATGAATATTTGCTTTTTGTATACTTATTTTTAAAGTAGATGATTTTGTTTAAGGAAATTTAGTAATTTATGTATAGAGTCACAGCCCTTAACATTTGTTACCAAATTATAAAATGAATGGTATATCACTGTAAAATATCTTTGTTCTCATCATATACATAGCCATGTAATCTGATTTTATAATTGTAATAACATCTTTAATATAACTCAAATATGGTATTTGAAAGTTGTATTCATTTTCTATTGCTTCATGATAGGCTATCATAAAACTTAAGAACTTAGGATTTAGCTTTGGTTAACTCACAGATTCTGTGCATCAGAAGTGTGGCAGCAGTTTAGAAGGGTTCTCTTTTCAGAATCTCAGCAGTGTGTAGTGAAGGTGCCCACTGGGTCACAGTTTCATCTGGAGGTTAAAGGAGAAAATGGTCTGCTTCCACAATAACTCAGGTTAGTGGTAGATTTCAGTGTCTTGTGCTTATTGAATGGAGGCAGTCAGCTTCTGAAGACTGTCCAAAATTTCCTGATACACATATTTCTCCCTAGGTAGTTCACTGGATGGCCACTGCTTCTTCAAGGCCAGCAGGAGAAAGGGAGATACTACCCTGGTATGACGGTGGTAAATAATATGGCATAATCACAGTGCTGGCATCTCTTCACCTTCGCCACATCCTATGAGAAATTCAGAAGTTCTGTCCATCCTGGGGCTGGGGGGAGGCACAAAGGCATGAACATCAGGAGGCAGGAGTCATTGGGGGAGAAAGGGGGCTTCAACACAGAGGGATTTGGAGAAAGATGGGGAAATGGTTCCCTAGCCACAGCTTAGATCCATGCCCTTGGGCATGACCAGAAGATTCTGACCCTGATCAATACATTGCAGTTCAATAATTTATTGAAACTTCAGCAGGGGGAGAAAGCATGTGGAGCCCCCTCTGGGATCACTTTGCCCAGAAGCCTGAAAAAATCCCTAGAGATTTATTTAGATCCCCTTGAGAGGTAATCTAGTAAGCAAGAGTGGCACAGTGTAGGGTACCTTACAACAAACCCCCAGAGTGCCCTGCCAGCAGCCCGCTGCCCTGCAGGTAGAATGCAGCAGCCAGGCCAGGAGAAGCAGCGACAGCAGCCTCCACACGTCTGTGGGCACTTCCAGGAAGACCCTGGGGAAGCCCAACTCAGCTCAAACAGCTTGCCCGAGAAGCCCTGGCTGTGAAGCACCTGGGACACTGCTCCACACAGCTTTCCAATCTCTCCCTCCACCCCAGAAAACATGTCCAAATCCTGATAGGCAGCTCTGTGACTCACCTGGTG
>JAJEJO010001293.1:0-171703 GCA_020662805.1 Glaucomys volans
GCTTGACATTGAACCTCTATTCATCTTTCAGCCATTCAGACAACCCCACCGACCAATGTTCCTCTAACCAAGGTGCATACAGACTCATCCTTGTCATTCACCCAGGATCCCTTCCTCCAGGTGGGGCCTGTGAATCTGGCTCTCCTTTCTTCTCACACTGGTGGCTGTCAGTCCCCACTTGGCACTCCACCCACTCAGGAGGAAGCGCATACTGAAAGCCGTTCTGGGTGTGAAATGGACCAGGCCAGGGATACACATGAACCTAAGTATATTTCTGCCTTCTGGAGGCTGTGCACCACTGATCTGCAGGGCCTGCTTTGCAAACCTCAGATCACAGCACGGCTGTCCTCTCCACATTCTCCAGTGTCCATTCTCCATGACCCAGGAGTTAAGGATCTGTTTAGAAATCAAACAAATAAGTTCTATGACATGGGCACATGTCTCATTTATTGAGCCTTCATGTCCTCATCTGTGAATTATGATGTTATTAGTATTATGCAGTATTTTTTGAGGATTAAGAATAAATGCATTTGTAGAAGTTTAAGTCAACTTTGGAAATAGGTCACAGCAAACACTACATGAAAATGCTATTTAAGGATAAAATGGAATTTGTTCATTTGCATGATTGAAAAATCCAAGGAGTATTCCAAATACAGGAATAGCTTGACCCAAGGACCCACATGCTGTTACCAGGATGTGGACTTTCTTTATCTCCTTTTTTTCTGGATCTGTTTAAGGATCCACATGTTGGCAAAAAGGCAGACAAAAGGCAGGTCCCATCCTCCCATGTTCCAGCCCAACATTTAAATGAAAATCCTGGGCCTGATACCTACTAGTTGAAGATTCCCAGCCCAAATTTATTGCTAATACTAAGGAATGGAATATGCTAATTGGATTGAGTTTGTGTTCTGAGCCTGCCCTTTGCAGATAAGGAGGGGTCAATGCCACCCGAATACCAAGTTCTAAGAGTAGAAGAGGGGAAGTCAGTAGAATAAAATTTGACTGTACTATTTTACCAGGAAAAAAAGGTGAAAAAAATGTAGTGGCATAAAATACTACGTTCACTACAGTATGCAAAGCACCTGTCACCATGGGTATAATATGGTAAGTGTTCATGAATGATGTCCTTCATCATCATCATCATCATCGCTGTGACCATCATCATGGGCATTAAGTTTCAGCTGTGGATATCTAAAATACTCTTCTTGCAGAAGCGCCTGCCCAGTGCTGAATTGAGAGAAGTATTATCTATGGCAGAGATTTCTCATTCAAAGCTGCCAAAACCCTCTTGAACATTCTTTCAACATTTTGATATTTTCTCCATTAACTTTGATGGTCCTAACTACCCCACACAAAATTCACCCAAAATTTACCCACACCCAACCACCACGATTCAATTTCTTCCATTCCTCTGACCTTTGAGAGTCTTTGATTTGCAAGAGGGTTGAAGAAGCAAGAGAGGCATGGAACATCTTTTTTCCTGGTGCTATATGGTGGGTTATTAGGGAAGTTTGAGGCATGACTCTGATTTCTGGGTGGCTTCAGACATTGCTTCTAGTTCACCCACCAGAAATAATTCCCCTAGCTATTCCAAATATCCTGTGAATGTTTAATATACCCTTAACAAATTCCATCTTACATAAAGCAAGTAGAATGGTAGATATGGCAACAAATACACAATACACTGTCTCCCAAATCCCTCAGCACCCACACTGCACAAGCTTGCATTATCATCCCCTCTACCTAAGTTTATCTTCTTACAGAATGTTCCCCATGATGTCAGCGGGATGCCTTGTAAAGAAGTAAATAGTCAAATACCACCAATCCTATACATACTGAATAAACTCATGACTGAGCTTAACAATCAATTGGGGAAATATTACAAGTTTAAAATGTGAAAGGATTAGAAAGTTATCTCATTCATTCTATGCAAGGGATAAATAAAAGGTTGAAGACCCAGAAAAGTCAATTTGTCTTGGAACTTACTCTATGTTTCTAGTTGATACTGTTTACATCAAAATGATCACAAAAATTATGTGCATAACATCATCACATCAAATTTGTCAGATGATATGAACTGTTTTTGACATTTTAGAGTTTTATTTTGTTTGCTATTATTTGGAACAATTGACATAACTTTGGACATCCATTTTCCTTTTCCTTGAGACTTTGAACTTCATGATGTTCATTGTAAAGAACTTCAACCAGTGACATAAAACAAGAACCTTGTCCATATTTATCTTCTAGTGGCTCACACCACTGCTGGCATAGAGTAAGATACAGAATTAAGAGCATAGATCCTGGAAGTGGGCTCCCTGAATTTGAATTCTGATCCTGGAACATTCCAGCTATGTAATTATATGCAAGTTATTCTCTTTATGCATCAATTTTCCACCTGATAATTGGATAGGATGATAGTATTCACCTCATAATGTTGCTGTGAAAATGAAAACAGTGAATAGTCATAAAACATTTTGAACATTGTATGTTAGTACATTAGAATACTACATTAATTTTATTTTTTAAAAAAAGATATTAATTTGCAATTAGCTCTGACGACATTGGTGTGTAGCTGCCAGTCCAGTCTCCCTCAATCTAAAATTGTGCCATCAATTTGTTTTTCCCAGAGTACATATAACTTTGCATTTAACCTTGTCAAATTGCTTTCTGGTGACACTGGCTTAGCATCGCTTTCATTTCCCTTCACTGTCTGCACCCCACCCACCCATCCTGTCCCGTAGATGAGAACAAGAGAGGTAGAAAAGAGAAAAAAAAGAAGTACCCTGCAAACCTACCACTCAGTCTTCTGTCATCAAGATTTGCCTGCATCTTAACATTGGCACCCAACCAAATTTAAGTGGCTCTAATTACTTTTAAATGGAGCCTACAGTTAAAATTTGACAGGCACATAAACTTAATAACTGATCTGCAGACAAATGACTACCGAACTGATTTTTAACTGCCATGCATAAGCTTGGGAGGTTGTTGTCCAAAGTACCCAGTAAAATGAAGTAAGAATCAGGGCAACGGGGACAGTTGTGAAGATTACACTGCATGTCCACAGGTGGAATTAAGTACTGTCCTGTAAATGGACACAGACACAATTCAGGGAAACAAGCCATCCAAATACATCACTTGAATCCTGTTTGGCTGTTCTGACGTAGAAGAGAAAAAAATCAGTTGGGGCACCATAAGATACGGAACTACAAAAATAAACGTGCTGTCCCTGACATCTGTGTTTACACATGCGTTATGTTAAGCAGCAGTGATTTTCCCTGTGCTTAGCCAATACCAAGATGGCATCTTGCATTTTTATGTTTCCTTTAACCTTCATCCTAAGGGCTACCACTGACTACCACTTTGCTTCCAGCTTTTACTTTCTGCATAAAGGAGTTGATAGAGCCATAGCTGGACAATGTCAGAAACATGGCTTAGAACCAACCTGCTCCCTTATTTTGCTACTGAAAGTGAGTCTGTGCTGACTACTCTTTAATGAGGTCGTCCCTCCCAGCACCCAAGGTAGACATTTTCCCTCTCCAGAACCCCAGAGCAGGTTTGAATCAAAGAAATGACACATGCCGTGGCCAGATGTTTGGAGAGTAAGAAAGGGAGCTAAGTTCACACAATTGTTCTGCCTTCTCGCTTTCCGCTGAGGTTCTTTCCTGTGGGCTGCAGGACCCATTAACAGACGGCCCAGCTCTGAGCTTGATCATGGGCAGCCTGAGCCTGCACTTCGGTAAGAGACTGCTAACAGGCGGCCTTCCTTTTCCTGTGCAGCTGGTGTTTGCAGGAGGACATGATTTGGAAGTTGATTTATTTACCCTGTCCTTTTTTTTTTTTTTTTTAAATGAATGGACGGTGTCTGTTTGTTGAAACAATTAATGAACTCTAGTGATATGATTAGAATTTTTTAGAAAAACATCCTTGGGCTGCAGGTGGAAATCTAAGGACTTGGACTTTTGGAATGTTCATAATGGAGCTGTCTCACTCTGCACAAAATCAGAAAGTGTTTTCAGCTTTAAAAACAAGTCGATTGATTCCTGTTCATTACCCTACAGCCTTTGATGAATGAAGAAAATCACTTTCGCTCGTGGAATCCGGTGGGCTGCCATTCAGGTCCCTTCATTTTGTCTCAACCATCTGTGGAGACTTTGAGGATGTTCATAAGGCACCTCGACTATCAAGAGGAAGAGAATGTTCCAGAAAGGACCTCCTCCTGGACTAGCTTCTCCTCCCAAATCGTTTTCAAAAAGCCTGGAAATTTGAAACCTAAGAAACGGAAATGACTGAAGTAAACAGGGGCAGGTCAGAGAAGAGATACTTCCCTTCTCTAAAAAGTTTACATTTTCTTTCTTTTTTTTTTTTTTGAATAATAATGAAAACTCACACCAACTTAGAAGACTTTAAAGTAGTATTCAGTAAAAAATAATTCTCTCTCCCACTCCCACCCACCATCAGCCACCAGGTTTTCATACCAGAGACAGCTGCTATCACATTTCTGGAGAATTCTTCCCGAGGCATCTCATGTAAATACACACATTTGTATACATGCCTCTTAGATACACAAATGATAATACCGTACAATACACATTGTTCTGCACTTTGCTTTTTTCACTGAACAATGCGTCAGACAAAGAGACTTTTTCTGCCCACGGAGCTATCAGGAGACAAAAGCCATTCTTCAGTCCAGTGATCTGCATCTGGTCCTGGTTTATTGTACTGACAACAGAAAAGGTGCCAAGTCAAACTCTGCCTCAGTCGCAGGTACTCCCGGCCCAGAGAGTCATATTCAGAACCTCAGCACTTGAATAGCAAGAAGCATGGAGTGGGTGCAGGAGAAAGGGAGGGGACCATGGTGGCTGGAATCCTAGGAAGCCGCCAGTTGAGTAGAACACACTTTGAATGTGGTCTTGCAGAACAAAAAAACCATTGGTTCCTTTCACTGCCTTAGTAAGTAGAACTCAAACTTAATACGTATCACAGCATCATTTTGGGTAGTTAAGGATCTCTAGGACAGAGATGGTACCAACATTCCGAACTCAATATGAGGGAGGTGGAAAGAGAACAGGCTTTGGAATTGGGCAGACCTGGATGCCAATACTGTCTGTAGTAGTTATTAATTTAAACAAGCTGTTTAAGCTCTCTTACGAGTCTTGATTTGTCTTTATGTAAAATACAGATACATATCTTAAAGAGGGATGGTGACAATGTGTTTAAGAAAAGCAGATCATGTAGGAGTCTGCCATGACTGTGCTAATGCTTCATGGTCATCCATCCCCAGTTCTCTGTGACTTGAACCATGAACCTTTGGACACACTCCCGAGTCAGTGCACTGTGATTTGGCTGTACTCAGTTGCTCTTGCCTGAGCTTGTCTGGCCTTCAGGCTTTGAGTCAGGTTCAGGTCTGCTCCCCAGGTCTTGATTTGAGGTCAAAGGGCAAAAATTACCCCAGATATGCTGTTCTCATGGCAGAAGGCAGAACCTCAGGGGTGCTGACAGGACCTTCCCATGCCTCGTGTGGCCTGGGCTCATGACTAGCACATCGTTACTTCCACTCACAGTGTATTTATCCAAATGTCACATGGCCAGGCCAAAGTAGACGAACCACAGCAAAGACCAGTAGGCAAGGAAGACTTACAAACAATACATACAGACCCCCAGTGCAGCACCAAGCACCTAGAAGGCTCACATAAATGTGAGCTATTATCACTGTAGGATCCCACAGGGAAGGTATGAGATGGTAATGAATTTATGATAATTCCAAAATGAAAAGGAATGATTTTTAAAACATTTTTCTAAAGTCAGTTCATTTATCATTTTGTTCTTCCCCTAATCAGAGTTGGCATGTATGACGTCTCTGTAAATACTTTTCTTTTAAAAAGAAGTTCCCTCTGAGCAGATGTACCCCAGGCCCAAGAGCATGGCAGGTTACCTCACAGCAAGGTCCCCCTTCATGAGGCCAGTATAGCTCTGCAAAGAGCCCATGCTTGGAGGCTTGGAGAGCTCAAGGACAGCAGCCCTCAGCCAGGCACATTGTGTAGTACACAACCTGCCCACCATATGCCTCAGCTCTCCTCCTGAGAGTGGAAGGTCACCTGGGAGTCTTGTCCTGGTTCAATGACCCCATCACTATAAGCAATGTCCTTGAAATTTTGGTTCACAGCTTTCTTTCTGCCTTCCAAGTTATGAACTAAGAAAAAATGGAATTTTGGGGACACAATGACACCTATTTCTCAGAAATCCTGCAGCTTCTCACATCTCATGTCTGAATCCAGGCCTAGGTGACCTCACAGCTCCCAGGCAGCTATAGGGCCTAGAAGCTGGGATCGCAGAGGAAGGTGCAGACTTATACAACTTAATTTCTTTCATCCTGATTGACAGGATAAGGACAGAAGGAAGAGGAGGAAATTCTAAAGAAGCTTTATAAGGCAGTGACATTATAAGCTTGTGGATAGATAAGCAGCTTGCAGGGAGTAGGGTGCAAGGCAACAAACAGGGGAGAGAGATGCAGAGAGCCCCCCATGTTGTGGGCTTGGTGGGGTGGGGGTGGGAGGCCTTCATGTCTACACATTACAACCGCTATGAGAAGAGATGTGGAATTCAGTCCTGAATTGCTTACTTGGAAGGTTAGTTAGTAAGCAGTTAGGAAAAAGTGAGTCTACTGAGCAAAATAGGAACTCTTCCCCAAAAAGTATTTGGACACTGGGAATAGAGGAGAGAGGGAAAAGGAGGTGGTGGAGGAGAGGTGGGAAAGGAGTAGGGGATAGGAAAGCATGGGAGGGGAGGTGAAAGAAGACAGAACTGTGTTTGCTTTACTCCCCAGTGTCAAGCACAAGGTCTGGCCTGGAGAAAGTGTCCACCCCTATGACAGTGTGTGAGTGGGAGAGACGAGGTCAGAGAAATTGCAACATTGATGCCCATGATCTCACTAAATCATCTCCCAGCAACAGGGGAGGTCCTCTCAAGTCCCACTATGTGGTTCCATATCTTATTTAAGAACCACCCACAAACTCTTTCTAGTGCAGCTCATCAGTCCTATCCAGACTTCCTTGATCTTTGTTCTAGATTTGGATGTTCTCTCTTCTGTCTTCCCCTCTGCAGGCAAAGTGAAGGGAAGCATCCCTGGCCCACTTGCCCTCTCTCTTCGGTTTTCCTGTTTCCCTGCTTGTAAGAGTCTGTTAGACACTTCCTGTGAGGTTTATTTGCAGTCTGACCTGTGAGTCTTTGAAATACTCTCTCTTGTGGTCTCTCACTCCAGTGACACCCAGAGGCCTCCCTTCGCAAGGCACGGGTAATAACAGCCTGTCTGGAGATAATAGTTGCCAGGTTCTTTTCACCAGGGCTGTCTGCGTGGAGATTTCTGGGAAGAGCAGAAGTTCCCCATGTGAACTGTCCTCAGACGCTCTCCAGAAGCAAAGCTTGTCCTTCCTGATTCCTTAAAATATTGCTGGGTCTTAAAGACTAGCACCTGGACAGTCACACTTAGGAGTCCATCTTACCACTCAGGACCTCAGCCTCCATCTATCCCAGACATTTCCAGGTCCATTCAGGACCCAGCTGCTGGTGCGGAGATTCAACATTCTGGGGATGGCATGTTTATTTCGAAACAATCATGTGGCTTGATTTGATGTAGTGAAAGAAATTAGTGCTTGCTGAATACGGCCCAATTATTACTGCATTAATTCATCTAGATTAGCAGCTGACATTGGCTGGGAGGCACACGTCAGGACATTTCAATACATTTGGCTGAAAAGAGCTGCTTCTCTGAGGCTGCAGAACCTCCCCACCACCACTTCAAAGCCAGATGATGACTCCATATTTGGAATGACTTTCACATCAAGGGTATAGGGCTTCATTTTAATGCTAGCTGGAAATGGACAAGTCGAAGCATGGTTGGGAGATGCCCCCAAAGTTGAACATCAACCTGGCACCTTTGAGAGCTGATTTTTCCCAAGTCCATGTTCTGACCAGTAAATGACTCATCAAAGATGGAAGAAACTAGAGGATACTCCTAAGGAAATACAGCCAAATATCTTTTTGTGGATTATCAGACTCTGTGTGTGAAGCTACACCGTGTGAAGGAGTTAAGTGTGCTCTCTGCTACACCTAACAGTGGCTTAAATGAATAAAGGATTCTGTTCTCACTGTTGTAGTCTGAATTGGGTCCTATGAAGTTCATATGTCGAAACCCAAAAACCACCAGCCCAGAATGTGACTATCTGAAGACATGGCCTTTAAAGAGGTTATTAGATTAAAATGAAGCAGTCCCCTTGGGTAGACCCTTTTGTTAGTCAGGATTCTCCAAGAAAACCAGAACCAATAGGTTGTACGTGAGTGCACACACACATACACACATGGTGGAGATTTGGCTCACATAATCATGGAGGCCCACGAGTTTCAAGGCCCAAATCCACAGGGTGAGTTGGCAAGCTGGAGTCCCAGGAGAGCTAATGGTATAAGTTCTGGTCTGAAGGAAAGCAGGCTTGAGGCCCAGGAAGAGCTGATATTCCAGTGAGAGTCTGAAGGCTGGAACAAAGCCGATGTCTAAAGGCCATCAGGCAGAAAGAATTCTCCCTTACTCAGGAGAGAGGGAGATTTTTGCTCTCTTCAGGCCTTTCTCTGATTGGGCTAGGCCCAGCCACATTAGGAAGACAAATCTGCTTTACGCCATCTACTGATTTGAAAGTTAATGTCATCTAGAAAAAAACTTGTTATGGTTTAGATATGAGGTGTCCCCCAAAACTCATGTATGAGACAATGCAAGAAGGTTAGGGGAGAAATGATCAGGTTATGAGAGCTTTAACTCAATCAGTGAATAATACCATGATGGGATTAACTGAGTGGGAACTGAAGTTAAGTAGTGTGTGGCTGGAGGAGGTGGGTCATTGCCTTTGAGGTATATATTTGTATCGGGTGAGTGGAGTCTCTCCCTGCTTCCTGATCATCATGTGAGCTGCTTCCCTCTGCCACACTCTTTTGCTATTATGTTCTGCCTCACCTCAAGCCCCAAGGAATGGAGCCAACTCTCTGTGTACTGAGACCTCTGAAACCCTCAGCTCCCAAATAAAGTTGTCCTTCTCCAAAATTGTTCTTGTCAGGTATTTTAGTCACAGCAGTGAAAAAGCTGACTAAAACAGACCTCCCAATGAATCTCAAAACAATGTTTGACCAAATATCTGGGCACCTCATGGCCTAGTTAAGTTGACACATAGTATTAACCACCATAGCCTTCATCCACTCAGACTGGCATTTTTATAATAAGGGATAATTTAGATGCAAAAGAGACAGTAGGGAGGTGTATGCACAGAGGACAGATCATGTGAGGACACGGGGAGAAGACAGTCATCTGTAAGTCTAGCAGAGAAGCCTCAGAGAAAACCAAATCTAATGACAGCTTGAACTTGGACTTCCAGCCTCCAGAACTCTGAGAAAGCAAAGCTCTGTTGTTTAAGCACCCAGTCTGTGCTATTTTGTCATGGTAACCCTAGCAAACTAACGTGCTCATACAGCAAGAGGTCAAAGGGCAGACAGCTGCTGGGCTGGTTCTACAGTCCAGTGGTATCTGTCTTTGGAATTCTTTGGGGCTATTATGCCTTGGGCCCATGATCACATGATGGCTCAAAACTACAGGCAGGAAGAAGGCACAAGAGGGTGAGAGGGAAGGCTCTCTCCTGGTTAACCTTCAGGACAGAAAGACCACGCCAATGCACACCTCTCTGATCATATTGGCCAAAACTGTGTCCCATGGCATCTATGACCTAGAAGAGAAGCTAAAAATAAAACCTGAACATTTTCAGACTTGAGGGTCAAAGAAGGCAAGGAGGAGAGAGTTGGGTTTGGATGCTGAGTGAGCCATTCTTCCTTGTGTGCTATGACTTGGTTATCCCAAAGACCTTCATGCCAGCATGTTTTGCACACATGGACACTACAGCTTTTGCATTTAAAATGGTTGTTTGAGGCTACCTATCCTTGTTAGGCATGTTTTATGTCCCTTCTCAGATTTCCCTGGGCACCACTATTTCTGGATATTCAGCTCCTTGCTCCACCTCCTGGAGGAGACCCACCAGCTCCACCTAGGCCTGGGCAGTTCCCTCACTTGGGGCTCACAGGTGCTTGCCTGGAAGGTCAGACCCTCTCCTGAGGGACCTCCACGTACTGAGACTGATGAGTCACATGGCCTTCCATTTATAGTGGCTTTTGCCACTCCTAATCTTTGATAAAACACTTCACCTCATTCTGGTTTCTCAAGCAGCTCCCAGCAAGGCCCCATAAATGCCACATAGAAGTGGGAGGAATTCCTCTATGGAGCAAAATTTGACCACAAGTAAATGGGAGGTGAGAATAAGGTAGATAAATTCCCTGTTTCTTTCCTCTTGGAACTTCTTTGAGATAAGGTTTCTCTGTACATGCTGGTTGGAAGCATCCCACATGAATGAGTAGACACTATTAATTTCTTGTGACTGCTAAATCAAATTGCCATAAACTGGGTGGCTTTAACCAGATTTATTCTCTCACAGTTCTGGAAGCCAGAGGTCAAAATCAAGGTATTGGCAAGACCTCAGTTCCTCCAAAGACTCTAGGGGAGGTTCCGCCCCTTCCAGCTTCTGGTGGCTCCAGGCTGCATCCCTCCAATCTTGGCTTCCCTGGGCACATCCCCTCAACTGCTTCTGTCTCTTGGATCTCCTTTCTGTGTCTCTTGTAAGGACACTTGACATTGGATTTAGGGACCACCTGGATAATCCAGAATGATCTATTTATCTCAAAATCCTTAATTACATCTGAAAGACCTTTTTTTCAAATAAGGTCCCATTCACAGCTTTCAAAAAGTAGGAAGTAGCCATATTCTTTGGCCACTATAGACACCCTTGCTGAACAATGAACAAGGCTATGCCTTATCATGGCTTGTCATGAAGCTGTGGCCAATAGAGTAGCAGGCCCACCTCACCTGGCTCCCTGTTATCATGATTCCTTTTCTCACTGCCTAGAGCATACACTTCCCAAATGAAGTGTCCCTTTTCAATCCTGGCCTCAGGCTCTGGTTTCCTAAAGATGAAGGTGAAAGGGATCCTTAAATAATAATTTTACAGATCATGGTTTTCTTAGGTCATTCAAGCTGTTCTAACAAAATACCATAGACTGGGTGTCTTACAGACAACAAATATATTTCTCATAGTTCTGTAGGCTACAAAGTCCAAGATTAAAGCATTGGCAGATTTGGTTTCAGATGAGGGCCTCACTCTCTGGCTCATAAATGGCACCTTCAAAATGAGTTTTCACGTGATGGAAGGAGCATGCTAACTCTTCGAGGTCACTAATTCTTTATAAGGTCACTAATTCCAACAATGCAGGCTCTACCCATAGGACATAATTACCTCTCAATGACCCCACTTCCTACTACCATCACCTTGAGAGTTAGGATTTCAACATATGAATTTGGGGAGTAGGGGTACAAACATTCAGATCCTACCAACAGTGTATCCAGAGCCCAACCTTTAGTATTAGATCTGAATTCAAGTGCAGACCCTGCCGACTACTAGCTTTGTGACCTTAGACTGGTCATTCATTTATAATCTCTAAATCCATTTTTTTTTACCTTCAGATAAATGTTATAATAATTCTTAGTTGCAGGGATGTGACAGAGAGTAAGTGAAATTACGTGTGCAAAATGCTTTTGCAAAAATGCCTGGCATGTAATAGGCACCTATCGTACTGTTACCTATCTTGCTTATCAATACCCAAGTGGATATTAGCAAAACATTCCCTCCCTCTGTGCAGTAAGCTACCCTGCTATGGTTGCAGGAAATGTGGATGATGTTCTCATTTCCACACAGCTTGCAAGAGGCCATGGTTCCTTTTTTGGTTCTCATCATGTGCATTTGAAGAAGACAAACTCTTCCTGTAGAACTTTATGTCAGTAAAGTTATTTCGCTGAAATAACCAACAATAAACTTTGTTATTTCGCTGAAATAACCAAGTTTTCTACATCTTATGTGACTTGTCTCCAACTCACTAATCCATTTTATTTCCTGCACTTCCTCCTATGGGTCCTGGGCCCTTACTTTGCTGGTCTATTACCAGTGCCAGATGGACTTCACTTCTGGTTGTACTCGAACGTTCTCCCGCCTTTTTTTCTTTCATTCATGAGCCATGCACTTTCAAAAGGCTAAATGCTTTACAGCATTGTCGCATCTAAGCACCAGAATAGAATGATGAAGAAGCAGGCAGACTCTGCCTCTCCATGTTTATAAATTGGAAGAGAGGAAAATATGTTATCCTAGTGAAATATGCTCAGCTTCTGAAAGGAACACCACTGGGAGATACAGGAACCAACAGCAGAGAAATCAAAACTGATCTGCTTACCCAAACCTCGCCCTACTGCAAGGCCCTTCACCCAACATTACGGCTCAAGCCAATCAGAAGACTGGTCCTCTGGGTACTTTACTCCTGTTGAAGGGCTCGTGCCTTGTGCTAGACTTGAGCTAAGTACATGATGTTTACAATGGTGGGTTGGATTTTACTCCAATCTCATTAAGCAAATGATTCCCATTTGATAGACAAACTGAAACTTAAAGACTCAGGTGAATAGACCTTGGTCTCAGTGCCTCTCTCTTTCTAAAATCCTCTTCCCACAGATTATTGCCTGGCTGTCCCCTTCCTTAGATCTTTCAATGTCACTTCTTCCAAGAAGCCTCCCTTGACTGCTCACTCTTAATGAGCCACCACTCTGAATCACTTTTGCCCATCCCTGTTTTCTTCAAAGCCCCTGTTGCTCTCTGAAAAGACTTTTAATTTTTTTGCGTGCTTATTGTCTGCCTACCTCCATTAGAATGTCTAAGACCTATAGGAACAAGAAAGGTCACCTCCTCTAACTTAGGTCACGTGTGTCCTTGGCATTTATATATCTGGTACATAGTGGCCTTCAATGAATGTTTGTTGAATGAATTAATGAATATAACCAAAGTCAGACAGCTAGTCAGTGAAAGAGTGGAGCTTTAAACCTAGATGTCTTTCTTCAAAGTCCAGGATTTAATTCCTTTTATAGACTTCCTACTGTTCATCTTGCTTTAGTTTATTTACTTTTCTGCCTCTGCTTCCTGCCTCTGAGGGCAATAGCAACTATGTCACAAACGTCTTCGGATCTCTTGTGGCTCCTGTAGGGACACTGCTTTGCTCCCCAGATACTCCGCCCATATTTGCGGAGATAAATTGAATATGTTTCCATGACAACAACGGAGGAGGAAGAAGGACTCCGAGGCCCTGTATGATTTTCCTCTCCTCTCCGTGGAGATTAGCATGACAGATTGTGGACGATTCCTCCTCAGAGCTCCCAGCAGGCAGGTCATCAGGCCCGCCCCAGGACCCAACAGGTCATCCATGGCCTTGGGAGGGAGGTGTCACCCTGATACTGAGTCAGCTGGCTCTCCACAAAGTGTGGTCACAGCTTCCAGCCTGAGTAACTCACATCCCAAATGGATGGAGATTTCAGCCCAGTCTCCATTAGAGGATTGAGATCCAAGCCCTCGAGAGCATTAGAAGAAAATGGAAGTCGTTACACCCCAGAAACTTGCCCAGTCCTTTACGTGTCAAGATTCTCTTCCACTAATGAGAGTGGCAGGGCTCTGCAGTGGGAGGACCTCCATCCTCTCCCATGGAAATAGACATAGCTCAGCAAAAATGCCCCTGATGCTTGGTGGCTTCCCACTCTGTCTCTGGCTCTTGAATTTTCACCTACTCCTTTAGCTAAAAAATCAATGGGCTCTTACAAACCTCCCTATTCAGCCCCTTCATCTGCGCTCATGGAGACATGCAGCAGTGCAGTGTTTCTTGGGGGCTTGCAGAAATTCACTCTGTTGTCATCAGAAAACTCAGAGGAATAAAGAAGTCAAAATCAGCTCCCATGCCCTGTGCCAGTTAAGTCAACTTGAAGGCCAAGGCCCTCCCTGGAGCCAAAGGGAAGGGAAAGCATGGGCATCAGGAGGTCAGAGAGCTCGGGTCTCCTCCAGGGGACCAGTCACAGCCATGACAACCCTTTCTCCTTCCCCACTCTTTCTGTACTGGGCAGAGACTTAGACTAGGCAGTCTACTTCCTAGATTGACAAAGAAAGTGGCTGCCTATAGGGTGTGATTTGACAGCAGCTAAGTATAACTTCCCTCCCTCAAGTCATCCCCATTGCCTGAATTTTCTTCATTAGCCAAATTCCCTTGGGTCTCACAGAATTGGCATTTAAAAAACGCTCCTGAAATTCAAACTCTCCTAAAAAGGCTAATAATCCACAAGAAAGGGTCAGATAGTAGATATGTGTGGTATGTGGACCATACAGCCTCTGTTGCAATCACTCCCCTCTACAGTTTAGTGCAAAGCAGCCAAGGACAGGCGAGAATGAATGGCAATGGCTATATTCTGATAAACGTTTTTTACAAACCCTGACATCAGGCTGGATTTGGCCCAAGAACCAACATCTACCACACCAGCACTAGACTGTCAGTCAGTAACCTTTTCTTACCACCTCTTGATCTCCGGGCCTTTATGTGAGTCACAAGACGTGAGGCGATAGTCTTTGTTGAAGTGCTTATTAGCTAACAACAGTTCAAGAGAAGCTCATTGATAATTGATCTTACCAAAAAGAGATGAGATGAAGAATGGAGTGCATTCCAGGACTGAGGACCAAGGAGGCAGGACTCCAAAAATCATATTAGCTAAGTTGACACTTCTAATCAAACAGATTCTGTTGGTTATGCTCATAAGACCCCAAATCCCACAACTTGCTGAGATCACTGTATCCCCTATTTTGATGATGATAAGCAAGGAACCTAGAGCATGGTCACTCTCCAGCTTTGGCCCTTTGTTACACCCCTTCACTCCAGAAAGATATTTGCTCTTGCTTCATATAATGAATCAGAATCCTTGACTCAGCTCACCTGCTGATGCCCTCAGGTAAGAGGTTAGCAGTTCTTCACAAAGCCAGCTCTGCAATGCCATGTCCTACTCATCATCTTTCCTCCATTAAGGCAATGCATCCCTGTGACAATCATAGAATCTAGGATCTACCTGTTGGTGTCTTTGATGGAAGTGATGAAAACGAATCTCAGTGTTGATTTTAGGAGATGAGAGCTACTGATACCTTAAGTTTAACTGTTTGTTTGGACTACAGTCTTGGTTTAGTACAGGTCGGAGCACAAAACCTGAGTTAGGCATACTCAGTGTGGTTCTAGATAACTGGGGACTTTGCATCAGTCAGGATAAGTAAGGTTTGCTGCAATAATAAAAATACTGCAAATTTCAGCTTCTTAACACAATCAAAGTTTATTTCTTGTTCACATCACATTCCCAACACAGATTGGCAGGCAGGCTCTACTCACTATTCATTCACGGACCCAGTTAATGCAGGCTCTATTATGACCTGTGCCTTCTTGGTCATCTTGTAAGGGGAAAATCATGTTCTGGCCTCCAAATACTTTACCCAGAGGTGCCATGTACCTCTCATGGACAAAGCAAGTGACATGCCACATGGGTGCAAAAATGAAATTCAACCATGTTCCCGGAAGGATGAAATAATTGTGATGAGCTTAATGATTGCTATATAATCTGAATAAATTCAGGGGAACCTACATACAGGAGGAATCAAATAGCCTAACAGGAAAGATACCTAATTAGAAGCTGAGTGCTTCCAAGGGGAAAACTCTGAGGCCCTAGAAGTGAGAGTTAATCTGAATATTTCAGATGGTGTAGCAAATGAGAACAACACACATGATGGGAAAGAAAGCTCTTGAGGGCCCAGCTGAAGTTATGGCCTTGAGCAGGTACTGAGGAAAGTGATAAGTTCACAGTGAGAGAAACAGTTCACGACCTTCTCCTGGAAGAAGCAAATGTTTTAAAAACTGGAGAAAAATACAATGTGCCCATCACAAGATTCTGTCTAGAACCCAAGGCAATGGTTTGAATATGATTTATCCTCCAAACTCATCCAAAGTTTAATCCTTATGGTGAGTTATTAAGGAGGTAGAAACTTAATCCTACTACAGTGTTTAGAGATGAGGCCTTTGGTAAGTGATTAGGATTAGACAAGGTCATTAGGGTGGAACCCATGATTGACATTTGGGGCTTTATAAGAAGAGGAAAGGATCAGACGCACACACAAATCCACTTCCTATCTCTTGCCATGTGATGCCCTGGACCACTCTGGGACTAAATCAGCAAGATGGCCATCACCAGATGCAGCCCCTTGGCCTTGCACCTCTAGAACCATGAGCCAAAGTTAACCTCTTTTCCTCATAAAGTAGCCTGCCTCAGGTATTTCATCATAGCAACAAAAAGTTGACTAATACACCAAGGTAACCAAGGGAATTTCTTGTGGTTCAAGCACAGATGTAGTTCTGGAAGAAGATAGGATTATTGGCATGGAAAGGAGTGACAGGTTCTAATGGAGAAGACAATGGAAAGATGTGATAGAAGCTGATGAGCGTATCCCATCCTGACTGCCATGGCACCAGTACTGAAAAGACAAAGCAACAGGTATCAACGAAAGGCTTCTATGGCTGTGAAACTTGGGCACTGCACACTGTCTTAGCTCAGGTTGTTACACCAAAGTGCAATAGACTGAGCAGCTTCTTGATTTTTTTTTTTTTTTTCAGAATAGTGAGGATTCTGACCTTAACCCAAGGCCTTGTGCATGGTAGGCAAGCACTTTATCACTGAGCCACATACTCGGTCCTGACTGAGTCACTTTCAAGCAACAAATTATTTCTCACTGATAGGAGATTGATAGAGTGTCAGCATGGCAGGTCCCAGGTTGCTGACTTCTATGTCCCTTGAATATCTTCACATGACAGGGCAAAGGAGCTCTCTAGGGCATTGATCCTGTTCATAAGGGCTTTACTGTCATGACCTAATCACCTCCTATGACTGTCACATGGGGTTAGGATTTCAACCTATGACTTGGGGAACACACGTGCTCAGTCACAGCACACAGCACTGGGCTGTGGGATCCCTCTGTGGCTGTGTGAATGGAGCACCTGGAGCTGGCAGTCCAGAGCCCAGAGCATCCTGGGCAGGATCCCTGCTCCAAGTCCAGGTCAAGGCAAGCTTTGGACTCCTGCTCTGCATTTCACACAGCTCCTGACCTGAATAGTGTGGGTTCCTATTCCTGGCATCACCTTGTCAGTCTGACACTCAAGCTGTCTAGTTTGATTCCCAGTGCTGACCTGTGCAGAGCTCACAGGTTCCCTAGGCACATGGTCACAAAGGGTGAATTCTTGGCCATGCAAGAAGAGGTAGAGGAACACTGCTGTTTGTGGGTACTTGGCATACTCCACTGAACTCTCCAAACCAAGGAGAGGGATTGGAATGGGACTGGGATTCCATGTGTAGGTGAACCAAGGAATTATCTTTTTGTTTCAGTTATTACTATCCCGAAGGCCACTAAGGCTGGCCTAACCTGCAAAAACACCCGTAGCAGGAGTATGCTTGGTGCCCAGTCCAATTCTTAGGATAAAATAGTTCTTTATTAAATGTTTATTGAAAAAATTCATGAATATGTATATTTAAAGAATAGTTCAATTTTATTCTTTCCACAGTCATAAATGATAAGAATTGGACCACAAAGGAAGCTACTGATATGTAAAAAAGTCAATTAACCACAGGGGAGGGAGAGAGGTGGCCTTTGAACTGTACAGAACCAAGCAACCATTTAGAATTGGATTGATGTGTGGGCATGTGGTTTCTAGATATACCCTGCCTTGGGATTTGGCTCTTAAAACCTGGACCTAAATGGTCAGTGTTAGGGTGAGTTTCCGATGCTTTAAATATTTGTAAAAATACCAGGCAGGATTAGCATGAGGTCTTGTATTTGTGCCGTACATCGAAGGTGTTCCACCTTGAAAACTAACATTAGTCTTACAAACTGTTGCCATAACAACATTGCACACATAGAAGAATGTGCTTCATCACTTAGTTCTTCTGTATAAAAGTCCTATACATATATATGTGTCTCCCTTGGAGTGAGCATAAATATGCATTGTAATAGAACATATGTAGGTGTGGGACAACTATTTTTCATGAAGTCATGATGCTCAGGGAAAAGTTGAAGGGAAATCAACTTCAGGCAAACATCTGCCTCAAAATATATATATGTCCTCACCTATATCCTTTCCCCATTTTCTTCCTTACAGACACAAACTGAAATGTAGATATGGTGAAAACCTGACTCACCCTCAGTAAAGACCTTGGCCCATAAATATCTGTCCTTGAATAAACAGAAACCCTAGCATGAGACAAAGAAGAAAGTGGGCAAGATGAAGGACAGGAGATTGTCATCCATTGTACTCTTCTCTGCCAAACTGTGTTGACCATCACAAAAACAGGTTGGATGAAGCTTTTGCTATGGTCTGAAGTGTCCCTCATAAACTCATGTGTTGAAACTTTATCCCAAAGTCATATGTTAATGGCATTTGGGGGTAGGGTTTTAGAGAGGTAATTAGGATTCAAAGAGGTCATGAGGGTGGGGCCCCATGATGGCATCAGTGGCATTATAAGAAGAGGAAGAGAAGCTTGAGCTGGTGGTATACTGTCTTGCCATGTGATGCCCTCCACCAGGTTATAATACAGCAAAAAGACCCTCACCAGATGCCAAGCATATGTGAGCACCGTGCTCTTGGACTTCCTAGACTCCCGAACCATGAGCCAAATAAACTTCTATTCTTTATAAATGATCTAATCTCAGATATTTTGTTATGGCAACAGAAAATGGACTAAGACAGATTTCCAGCCTTAAACTTGTAAAATGCCTTATTCCATGCATTAGCTAATACAAAGTATTCAAATTTTGTTTCTTACCAAAGAACTTATTTCACACACACACACACACACACACACACACACCCCACAACACATGGTGGCATAGAGCCCATGTTCATGAAATTCACTGGTTTCACTAAATACACTATTGCCCAGGAGCCATGGCCTGATAGAAAGCAGAATGGCCTATGGAAACCTCAAGTACAGTACTATTTGGGAACACACCCTGAAGATCCAGGTTATGTTTTACGGGATGCCATATGTTCTTTGAATCAGTGACCAGCCTGTGCTCATATTTCCCACATAACCAGAGCACCTGGGTCCAGAAACCAAGGGTGGAAAAAGGAGTGGCTTCTCTCTAACGTATCTAGTATCTACTCACTGAATGTTTTCTTTCTATTATGGACATGTTGGGCTTTTCGGGTTTGTAGATCTGTTTCCATAATAGAGAAACACTTCTTCCAGGTAACACAACAATTTTTCCACTGATTTGAAAGATTTTCAATTAATTAGCCATTTGGGGCTCCTAATTCCCCCTAACTAGTGGGTAAGGAAGGGAATTAGTATACTGGTTGATCCTGATTATAAGACAAATCAGATTTCTATTTCAGAAGAATCATATCCGGAACCCAAGGTCTATCTTTGGGTGGGTGACTCTGCATTATGTTTTACCAGAAGGGAGTGCTAGAGGGGGAGCAGAAGGCCTGGGATGGGATGTAGCTGCTCACCAAGAACCCTCACCCTGGCATTGAGCATGCCCATCTACTTTCAGCACCACAGAACCACCCTCACTGAACCCTCTTATGGATATTGGCCCAGTAACATTCCCCCATCCCCCCACCTCTCCATCCCCCATGCCTGTGAGATCAGTTCTCCAGATTAAATTTCCTCTATTGAAATATGAAATGTGTTTTTTGTTTTCCTGACCAGACACTGACTGATAGAGAAAGGAAGCTCAAGATCATTTTCATCTCAATTACTATCACTTTTTCGGAAGCATTCATTAGGATGCTCAATTGCAAAACAATGGGAGGGGGTGCTTAAGAAAATTTAATATGGCTTTTCTGTTTTTCAAATGCCATTATCCACATAGGAAAGGGAGAAATTCCTGTGAATGCCTGTTGGAAAACCAATTCATTTTATTAAAAGGTTTCCCTTGTTGTATTTGGAGGTTAAAGAAATGATAGAATTTATTATTCCACCAAACTATTTCACTTATTTTTGGTAAATTGCACTAAATGTGGTTTAATTACTGTTTCCAGAATAGCATTTCACATCTGTGGCCCCAAAAGCTGTTATTGCTATGGACATCTGGGGAAAAGAAATGGAGCCCTCTTGTGGCCAATTTCAATGCTAGCACACCCTTGCAATTCCATATTGATCTTATCAATGCTCTACATCCTTGGATCTTTGAGTAGAAAGATGCCTTAGGGATTCTACCTTGGGATGTCACTAAAGAGACACAGAATCTGCTTTCCAGAGAAATAATGCCCATGCTTCTTGGTACTGTGTAGACCTAACATAAAAACTGATAAGCTTTGTAGAGAAGGTCATTATTAAATGCCAAATTTTAGCAAACTGTGGCAGAGGGAGACCAAGGAGGTCTGAATCTGCATGACATATCAACTGAAGGAGGTGCTGAGTTTCCTTATCTGGCAGGGGTCTTCATTCGAGCCACCATAATTTCCTTCTGAATTGGTTCCACATACAAGTAGGGCCTTCAAGGTACCAAGCGAGGTAAGCCTGATAAATCCAGCAAAAAAAAAAAAAAAAAAAAAAAAGAAAAAGGAAAAGAAAAAGATGTGCAAGGGAAATGTGTCAAGATCTGCACAATGTTTTACTCTGAGGGCAAGAGCAATAGAATCCAGTGGGGTGGAGTGCAGCAAACACCTCACAGGATACATGGGGGCAAGAGAAGTTCTGGAAAGGAGAAGCACTCACGCTTGGGGGCTGAGTGGCACTGGTTCAAATGCCACCTTAGCTCACTTATAGCTGTGTGGCTCAGGGAAAGTTAAATAACCTCTCGATTTCTCAATTTCCTCATCGGTCAAATGGAAATAACATCATCTACTTCAAGGTGATATCTAGTGTAGTGGTCAAGGGCACACCTGTCCCTGCCACCTGCGATATGAACTTAGGTGAGTTACTTAACCTCCTTGTGCCTTATCCATCACATCCAGACCTTGCAGAGCTGTTCTGATATGCACAAAGTTGTTAGAACAGGCATCAGGGAGGGGTTTGCCATTGTTACTGCTACTTCAAGTGCCTGGTACTTCCATGCTGTGGTGAATACACATGTGGTGTTAGCTCTGTTGTTAAGTATAAATCATCACCACCAGCCAATCTACTTGCTGACTTTTGCTTACTGCTTATTTTTGGTCTGGTCATATAAAATCCACATTTTTGTAGGTCAAAAATCCTTGGATGTAGCAATTCTTCAGTTAAACCTAATAACAGATCAATGTTTGTCACCAGATCACATTAAGGGTTATTAGTATGGACCTAAGCCATAGGAGAACAGTAGAGGTCTTTGCTGAATTCATGCCTGACCCACCTGCAGGAGCATACCTCCTTCTCCACCTGGGAGGACAAATGCTGTGAGCAGTTTTAGTGAACTGGTGAGACTCAGTCCCTCTGCTCCGCTGCTCTAGCTTCTGGAAGGAAGAGAGGAAAGCATGGAAGGGAAGGTGCTGACAGGTATATGTACCAATTAGGCCTCATCAGGGAATCAGAACCCATTCCAGGTGGTGCCATAGAGGGAGTTTAATATGGAGAACAAGGGTGTTGGAAAAGATGAAAAGCTATATAGGGGACGTCAAAGCCAACAGAGATGAGCAGCAGCAGGGAGTCATTATAGCCTTGGCTGCCAGGATACTGTGCAGAGGAAGCATTGCCATAGGCCAGAACCAGGGCCACCAGTAGGAGCTCCATGGGGCTGCCCAGCCTCTCCCAGAGATGCCCCCACCCACAGCAGAGAGGAAAGGGGGAATCTCCCTCTCAGCTGCTTCACAATCTCCTGCCAGCTCCTCCTTTCATTGAACTAACCATATCCCAGTTGGCCATGGAGCCTGCAGGGTCTGGCCCCTGGTTGCGGAGTAGAACAGAAAAAAAGGTAGGTAGAATATAGCAGGGAAAGAGAAAGGAGTAGATATGAGAGCAAGGAGGCAGGTGCCTGCCCAGAGGAGTGGAGCTGGCAGGAGAAGTAAGAGCAGGCATCGCGGGGCCATGGCACACTGAATGCAGCTGCCACCATTTTGTCTCTGGCACTTCAGTCAGTGATGGGATAGAGGAGGAATCCTGATCCTTTCCTACTCCAGTCAGGTAATCCGCATGAAAACTTTGTAACAACAGTAAGCTGTCTTGAGTGACATTGTAAGATGGAGAAGGGCAGAGACCCCATAGGCATGTTTTGGGGATCCTTGGGTGGACTTGAAAAGATTCTGGCAGAAAGGTGAAGGTCCTGCACTGTCATGCTTACAGTCTTGGCTCTTGCTCCCATTGCCAAGGCCAGCAGCTGGGGAGCCAACTGAGGTCTCATAAGCTTGGAACAGATTCCTCATTCTACAGGTTATTTCATTCCAGACTATGGGAACAAGATTACAAAATGAAATATGGTACCCTAGATTGGAACAATATAGGGGCATTAAAGAAACTGGGCAAAGTATTTAGCTAGTAGCATAGTACCAAAGTTAATTTCTTAGTTTTGACATCTAAGATGTTTATATTACATGTTAACCCTGGACAAAAGGTATATTGGAGCTCTCTGTACTCTTTTCTGTAAGTTTATTTCAGAACTGAAAAAGCATTACATTATCCCCTCCAGAATGGCTTCTCCCATTGGCCCAGAGTGAGGGTCTGGGGTGGTCACTACCTGAGTGCCAATTTATTGAGGCACTATCAAGAAGTCAACTCTCTCCCCAAGCCCACAACAGTCAGGGAACACATCTGGTAGTGTCACAAAGACCACTGAAAAGACTTCTTCAGACACATCATTACTTACACAAAATAAGAAGTCAAGAACACCAGCCTACTTACACAGAGAACGATGAACTCTCTTGCAGGACCACACGGTCACTCTCATTAGAGGGTTCTGTCATGCCCTCTTCTGCTAAGGCTCTAGGATGGATGATGTTCAAATGTAAAGGACAAAGTTCATGCACTAAAGAAGTTCTTAATTCAAGACCAGGCATGATAACAGCACAGAAATTCAATACATGAAATGACCTTACACAGCAGCCACTCATCTTTAAAAATTGCCTTAAATAACTTTTAGAAAAAGCAGAGCATAAATGTGTCCATACAGACAGACATATGTACCCAGTTCAGAATGGAGTCCAAATCAGGAGCACATAGTGTGAATGATTTTGTTTGCATTTTCCAGTTAACTGTTCCCTTTGTCTTCTATCAAAATTCTATTTTCTCACTGGGTGGTGGCCTCCATTAAGGCATGTTGATTCAATTCTATGATTTTCTATTTATTTTTGGAATGAAACAGTACTATCTGCTCACCCAGACGTAGCCCTATGCATTTTGAATTTTCAGTATTTTATGTGATTCCATCGTCCCCTCTCCCAGTCCAGGCTGCTGTGTGGCTAGTCTTTCTTCTTCTGCCTCTTTCCAACAAATATTTTCTTGGCATGGGGCAAGGAGAAAGGTGAGATGATTCATTTTGAGACTGGTTATGATGAGATTATTTGCCCCCAAAATAACAAGACCGAGTATCTGTGTTCCTTCAAAATTCTTATGTTGAAATCTTAACCTCTAATATGAGGTTATTAGAAGGTGGGTCCTTCAGGAGGTCGTGAGTCACCCGCCTGGAGCTCTTGTGGAGAATAGTACAGA
Organism: Glaucomys volans; assembly: GCA_020662805.1. Taxonomy (NCBI): domain Eukaryota; kingdom Metazoa; phylum Chordata; class Mammalia; order Rodentia; family Sciuridae; genus Glaucomys; species Glaucomys volans. Next base: position 23,636 of record JAJEJO010001293.1, read on the forward strand.
GAGCTTTCTTAGCCTCTTCCTGCCATGGGAGGGCACAAGAAGAAGATGGCAGCCTGCAGTCTGGAACCTGATCATCCTGGCATTTGATTTTGACCTTCCAACCTCCAGAATACATTTACATTGTGAGAAATATATTTCTGTTGTCTGTAGGCCACTTGGTCTACGGTCATTCTCTAGAGGAACCCAAACAAAGACATACTCTGTAAATTCATGGCCACAAATCCACCTTCTGACCTCTAGACTCTTCTCTGGTTACAAGTGGAAACCACAACAATCCCAAATAGAGGCACTTACTTGATTCCACCTACTTCTAATCCACAAATACTGGATCTTTGGCCACATTTCCCTGATGGAATGCACCTGTTTGGTTGTCACTCCAACAGTACCTGGCAAGCCTGGGACCTCTGAGCTCACATACTATTAAAGCCCTGATCTAGGGCACAAAGTGTTCAGCACATCTTTTGGGCCTCTCACAACTCAGCAACCTGAGAAGGTGGTCCTTTCCTCTCTTCTCTGCTCAGATCAGAGAGGGTAGGCCTGAAACTTGGTGGTGGATTAGCCAGGGAAGGTAATATTTTTCTTAGAGAATCCACAGTCCTGTAAGTAATTTGGACATTTGCCTTCTCTGGACTTTGGGGAAAGAAACCACTCATGTCCATTTTCCCATCCCCTAGAGAGAGATGGAGTTGAAGGAATGGCATATCTTTATCGTACTCACCCGAGAGTTTTGACCTTAGCCTTCACTTTATAACTCCTGATGGATAGGACTTAACTCAGGCAGCATCTCTTGCCCCTTAAACCAACTAGAAGAGTCTAACAAAAAGAACTACCTCTTATTTGAACTTGACCCTAGAAAATGCAGAGACTCTCCCATCAGGACACCATGTCCGCTGTGCATAATATCCAGAGCAGAAAAAGATCTTAATTAGGACATTCCACCAAACTCACTCTCTCTTTCTCTTTCTCTCTCTCTCTCTCTCTCTCTCTCTCTCACACACACACACACACACAAATGCATTCTTAAATGAAACAGCTGCCCTCTCAAAAAGATTGGCCTTTTCTGTGTCTCCAAGGACACATTATCTGAGATGTCATGCAGGTCCTATGGATCTGTCCCACCTTGACACTCCTTTGAACTTCATGTCTTCATATTCCCTCTTTTAAGACAACAGTGGCAGGGGATTTAGAAAGCAAAAATTAGCAGTGGTTGCTTCATGTTTCCATCCATAGGGAAGGTGGAGGATGGGGGAGGCTGCCTCCCCTGGGCTACTTTCATATATCAGAGAACAAAGTACTTGACCAAACTCAACCCAAACCACAGCTTCGTATGGGCCATCTGGAGTGTCCCCAGAGAACCTCCCTTATTTCTCATTCAACAGCCACTTGTATTGATTACTTAACAATTGACATCTCCCTGCTTCTCTCTAATGTGCTTAGGCCGTGTTGACAGGTCATCACCCCTGAGCTTCCCTCCCCTTCCCTTTGTACAGCTCTGTCTAGGAGTTTAACTGGAATGGAGCAATGGAGACTGAGCAGTGGTGAAGTTCTTTTGAATTCCATCCAGGGGGCAATAAGCATGCACAACTCTGAACATTTTGTTCTTATAAAATTTGCTGATGGCCTACTAAATGCTGAGTATAAAGTGAGTCCGGGGAGATAAAGACGAGAACACATGGTCCCTGCCCTTCAGGCACTCACAGCTGGGGGAGCAGGCAGCTGAATGTGGAGACAGGCAGTGTGCCTATGTGCCCCAGGAGGGAGCCGCTTGTCATCCTAGGGTGCAAGGTGCAGCTGCAGAAAGGAAGTGATTTCTGAGCCAGGTTCTGGAAGGGCGAGAAGCTGGAGGGTGGAGATGAAGGGCAGCTTTGCTGAGCAAACAGAGAGCTAGAGCCCTGGAGAGGCGAGGGCTCTGGGCATTCTCGGCAATGGCACTAACTGAAACAGAGCCTAGGAAAAAGGTCTTTGGGAACCATTTTCTGGTGACCATGTGGATGGATACTGAAGGACAAGCTGCTCTCCTTGTGTCCAGTCCATAGGAGAACTGGCTAAACCCCTGCATGATCTGAAAGCAGAATGGCCCACATCAAGCCTTTACTGCTATTCATATTTATGTTAAGCATTTACTCATAGGCCAGGTTGTCCACTAAACATGAATAAATCTCACTTAATCTTTACAACAACCCTGTGAGTTGGTACTATGTATGTATTCCACATTTTACATGTGAGGAAACAGGCTTAGCAAATGAAATACTTTTATTAAAGTCAAATAACAATAGAGCCAGGTTCAAATTCAGGCGAATGATCCCAAATCTATTGTTCATTACATTTCCTTGGTAAGAGGCATTGTGAGGTGCAATGATCCATGGATAATTGTGTGTGTGTGTGTGTGTGTGTGTGTGTGTGTGTGTGTGTGTTTATGTGTGTGTGCTTTCTCTCACTTTTGTAGTCCAAATCATATTTTGGAGACCCCCAGGACTCTTGCTAATCCTGATCAGGTGATTTTTCCCTGTATTATACATTGGATTAATTATTTTAAGCTGAGAAGAACTTCTACCCTCTATAGCTGCTTCAGTCGTATTCCAAACAGTAGACCCCGACCCTCACTACACCATTAACCCTATGAGCATCTTTAAGGGTTATTCATGCCTCCAGATGACCATGAATGTAGACTGTCCCTTTCCAGAATACCCATCCCTATTGTTCCCAAAGCAAAGGCCCATTGGTTTCCTAGAAAATCATTCCAAACTTTTCAATGCTATTTTTCTAATAACTGTAATAACTGTAACTTTCCATTGCATATGAGGGGCAAGCAGAACTTAAACATAGTTAAGTTTTTCCTAAGGGCATTTTGCCAGTTAGGAATTGTGTTCAGCTCTGCTGTGGTCTGTTTGGATATTGACCCGTGTGTTAGAGGCTTGGTCCCCAGCTTGGGCCGTGGGAGCTGGTGGAAACTTTTAGAGGTAGAGCCTAGGGGAGCTCTTTAGGGGTGTGCTCTTGAAGGGTATTGTGGGACCTGGTCCCTTCATTTCTCCTTTGCTCTGTCATGTGCTCCCTACCATGATGTGCTTCGTCATGACAGGCCTAAAAGCAATGGGCCAGCCAATCATGGACTGGAATCTCCAAAACTGAGTCATATTGAACCTTTTCTCTTTATAAGTTGATTATCCCCGTGTTTGTTATAGCAGTAGAAAGCTGCCTAATACAATCTCCAAGTAACAGCAACTCCCTAAAACAGAGATTTAAAGAAAACAGGGATTTTATCTTTCTCAGGTAATAAAGAATTTGGAAATGGGAGATCCGGAGTGGGGATGGTGACACACAGTTCATCATAGATTTAGACTCCTTTTATATTTTCATTCAGTTTTCTTTAAAGGGTGCCTGGTACCTTGTGGCCTCAGAAGGATTTCCAGCCATCCTAAGTTCCAGACAAGGAAGAATGAGAAGAGCAAGGGACAAAACAATATGCCACATGAGCAGGGCATTCTAAGGAGATTTTCTGGGAAGTTCCACACAACAATTTCCACATATTTCACCAGTCCAAACTGGCGACCCTATCTTTGGGCAAGACTGAGAAATTCAGAGGTTTCATTTGCTTGTTTGTTTTATTACTTTCTAAGCTAGACATATGGCTACTCCTAAAAAGAGCAGGATTCCATTAGCTAGGGAGAAGGAGGGAGAGGGTAGACTGGCCTGGCTAATCCAAATCAGACGGCTTCTGTCTGGGCGAGAAGCAAAGGAATTGGGCACTGAGAGGTACAGGAACTTGCTGTGCAGGGCTCAGGCTGTGTGTGCAGCGGGAGAAGACTTTGGTCCTGCACCACATCGGCAGGCTGGGACAAGGAACATTTCTCTTAAGAAACAGGAAGGTTAAGGAATGATGAGGAACTTATCCCAGATCAGAAATATGTCTGGGATGGAGGCCTGGACATGCCTCAAAAGAGCTCCCCTTTACCAGGGCCCCCATTTCTATTCCTCTGTGCTCTGCTTCCTGCTGCCAGTGAGCAAGTGCACGTGTGTTAACAAGTCGGGGTGTATTTGGACCTTAGTACAAGAGAACATCAGGGATGGTCTGCCTTGAAAAGTTACCAGAGAAAGCCAGGAATCTAATTTTGAAAGGCAGATCCATCCTAACCCATCATCAAAGCTTCATTCACCTTTGAATTCAAGGTTTTGCACTCAAACCATGATTTCCATTACCGTGCCAAGATCTTACATAGAGTTTTGAGTTTTTAAAATTCAGCTATTTCAAGACAGAATGTTTTACTAAGCATAGAAGAAAGTTGGGAGCTGTAAAAGAAAAAAAAAAAAGCCTTGCCTTTTAATTTTACTTAAAAAACCTTTTTCACTCATTGCCTCATTCATTCTTTTCATTCAACAATATTGATCAAGATGACTCATGTGCTAGATACGGGGTCTATTGTGGGCCATGAGACCAGGTGTATGCATGTGTGCTCTATTGGATGAGAAAAGAGTACTATGACCAGAGTGATGATCTACATGCAAAGTCTTCAAAAATGCAAAAATAGGGCCACCACTGTGCAGCAGAAAGTGAGATTGCAGGAAAGATCATCCTAGCTTCCTGGAAGTGGTGACATCTGAGATGTGAAGGATCAACCTTCAGGAGACTGAAACATACTTTAAAGGCAATTCTCACTTAAAACCAAAAAACAAACAAACAACAAAAACCACCCATAAATCATGTGCTTGTGCGCTCACCTGCAATCACATGCGATGTTAATCATCAAAAGCTCAGATCATAGGTAAGTTGGATTTAAGAGCCTAGATCAAAATGAACAATCGACACAGCAGAACACACAACAAAATACACCCTCTTAGCAGCAGATGAGGAAAGCTTGTGGTCAGTGGCCTGGGCTAGTGGAGCAGTAATACCAAAGGTAACCGCTAGGTGGTGGTCTTAGCACAGTTTGCTATCTAGGACTTTCAAGAGACAGCAAGTGAAGGATCACTCCTTTCCAGGAACATATCTTAAAATTTAGTAATGCCTTTGGTGGGACTCTTTCCCTACAAAGAACAATAAATTTAACTTTTGTTAACAGTAAATGTTTTCTTGTAGACAATCACATCATACTTGCAGACTCCCCAGGCCTCTCAACTGAGCTGCACCCTAAAGGGAGCCATTAGCTAGGGGGCACCAGAGCCAGGAGCTGTTTTCAAGGTCCCACAAACCACCTTGGCTCATCATTTGACTTCACAGTCTTTGAGGAGACGTTTGCAACTTGGGAGCAATTGATAGAAAGCCTTGCACACCCAAATCATCTAGGCTGTGCCTTGATTAGAACAACTGCCCTGCTTCCAGGGAGCAGATATTGCTAAATGAGAGGATCAGGAGATACTATGCAAAGCATGCTAAGCTGCTTGAATAAAAGGAATTTTGAGAATACCAGATGCTCACAATAAGTTTCAAAGACAGCAAAGGTAAGGGGGAGGTCTAACTTCTTAGACCACTCTCGCAAAAGCAAGAATTAGGTAGGACGAGGCAAGAAAGAAGGAAATAATTACAACTGAAAGAATCTCAGGCAAAGAGGTAAAGATAGATCACCTTCATTGCATTTAAGCAGAATGGAAAATTTTTTAAACATTGAAAACTCAAAACCAAGTAATGCAAGACACAAGGTAGGGAATACAAAAGTAGAACGTTATTTAGTCCTGAAAATATTTTAAGCAAACAGTTCAATCATTTCTGATCTTCAAAGAAGCAGTGCCCACCCATGACAAAGTTTTCACTGGTCTGTGAGAAAGGGGAAAATAAGGACATTATAAAACATTTTTCCAAAAGCTTAAACATGTGGAATTTAAAAACTGGCTTTTATCCTCATATTAAATCTTTCCTACCTTTTTATGGCAAAATGTTCCTTTTGAAATAAATATGCATGTATAAGTGTGTGTGTGTGTGTGTGTGTGTGTGTTTTAAAGGAAAAGACTACTTTAAAGGCTTTAAAGATGTCATCACAGAGCTGTTGTGTTATTTTGTTCTGGTTTGTTGTTAATCATTACTTGACAAACTCTTAAGGTAGCACCATCATGTGTAAGTATGTGTGTGTATATATATATACTGTATATTTTTGGATATACACATTATATATATATCATATGTGTATAAATACATTATATGTTGTATAAATGTATATATGTCCATATTATGTACATTCTATATTTATATATGTGTATACACATATACATTACATATATGCATGTATAAAATGTGTGTGTGTGTGTGTGTGTGTGTGGTGTGTTTAAATATTCCCTGTCTGGACAATCCAGTCCGAGAATTACTGCATCAACAGCACATTTAAGAGAAAAGTGGCAGGTGTCATTTGCTCATTTACTCAACACATATTTGAGTCCCTCCCATGGTCCCGGCCCTGCATTGGGCCACAGGTTGTAAGTTTGGCAAAGACTGCCATGACTCCACCCTCACAGAATAAATCATCAGCAGGAATGTACAGGGTGGCGAGGACGCTGGAGGGCCACCACACAAGGGAAAGATCATGGTAAGGATAATGGTATATTAGACCTGGAGTTGCACAGGAGATAATTTTTGCCATTTATATCAAATTTAGCATTGTATTTTTAAAAATCCAGCTCAAACAAACAGTGTGGGTTGTTTTCCTATAAAATGCAAGTGAGTGTGTGCTACTATTGAGTTACTTGAACATATGTCCATCTGCCACTGTGACAGTGTCTGGGTTTTGGGGTTCTCTATATACCATGTACCCTAAAAGGAATCTCTATAAGAAAGGAACCTCAGAGCTTGCACAATGAAAATCCCATACCTATCCTGAAAAGGTAGGCAGGAAGGAGGAGCAATCTATCTAGGACACCATGATGACTTTCCTTTCAATATGTACAAGCATCCCTGAAGGACAGACAGACAGCTGGTCATATTGCTTTACAGTGTGATGTTCCTCAACTCTTGGGAGGTCATACCAGACTCATGGGGTCTCCCATCTGTACCAGGCAAATCAGCAGGAGGGTTTTAGCTAGAGAAGCCTGATAAAACCTGCCAGCAGCTTGTGCTGGTTTCCATGGTGACATGCTGAGTACTTACTGGTCCTTCAAGACCAGTAACATGAATAATTAAAATAAATTATTATAGGGCTGCCTTACTTAGAATATACAGATTTGAGATAAGAACAAATTTAAAAGCCTCTACTTCTAGAACAAAATCGATAGATATAGATACATTAAGAGAAAAGGGACTTGAAAGTAATATCCAGGTGTAGTGTTATTTATAGAAAAATAAAAATGCACAGGGGTTGGTTGTATTTCAGAGAATTATTTCAATGCATTACTTCGAATCTTTCTTTACAAGATTTTCAGGTCCTGCAGGAAAGTGCTTCAGAACTTGGACACCCTTACAATTCTTTCACTGAGACTTCAGTTCTCATTACTATCTGCCTCTGTGCCTTACTTTACATTTTAAATTCACTTTAAATTATACTCTTCAGCTTGAATATATCTAGACACTTTGGGCCCCTCTGAACTAATTTGGGCTACCAGTGGCTGTGAATAAGGAGGGGTCTCCCTGCTGTATAGCGTCTGATTTGGGCAGAGGTTGCCTTTCCAGTATCCCTTGCCTCCCTGAGCTGAGTTCACATGGATCAACCTTACACAGGTCTCTATTCCTGACTGCACAAGGGTGATTCTGTTTCTAATATTGACTAGTTACATGGAATTCCCAAACTTTGCCCACCTATCTTAGGCTGCTAGAATTCCGCATTTTCCTTCTGGCTGAATTCCTCGCTGGCCAGATCTACCCCAGATGCACCTCTTTCAACCATTTCTTCCACAAACAATCTCCCAGAGGCCAAGAACTCTAGGGAAGACATTGGACTACCCTCTTTGAGGGCTACCCTTTAGACAGCCTCAACAGACAGGCGCAGAAATAGGGCCTGGATAAGAGTCACCTTTCACTTTGATTCCCTCCTGTCTTCCTGCCTCTCTTCTCTTCTTCCTTTTTAAATTCCATTTTATCTCAGATCAAAAGCCTCAGTTCATGGTACACCATCTTCAATGAGCTACACAAGATTTCTTTCTAGTCTGTGTTGGTATCTGTATATTTCTCATAAAACAAGTATTTGTGTCTTGCATGCAAATATTGTCAACACACACAAATAGTATTGCTCTACAAGCCCCACTGTGCTTCTCATACTTTGATTCAGCATTCTGGTTGCAAGATCTCTTCTTATCAATCCACATCCACCAAGCCTACTTCTTAACTGCTTTATAGTATTTCCTAGTATAGACCATTACGAGAACTTCTTTCTCCATTCCTCCAGTAAGGAACCGCAGATTGTCTCTACCTCCTTGAAAAGGAATGAACATCTTCCTATGTGTCTCCACATAGAATTTCTCTGGGATGGGAACTCAGACACCCCACAACCAACCTCTGCATTCCCCTGCAGGACTGCTGGGTTGTGAGACTGATAGGGTCAGTAGCCCTTCAGCTACTGACAACATCCTCATCTCCAGCAGCAGATCATGAGGAACCTCATCCCTATCTCTCCACACACTTTGCATGAGCTCCAGCTTGGAAAACTGTGATGGGTGTAGAGTTATGATTTTTTGCTTTCATTTACGTTTCTTGCACACTCCAGTGAGTTGAACAGCTTGATACCGTCTTAGATATCCTCTTGTGAATCACGTGTTCTGTTTCTTTGACTGTGTGGTCATTAGAATTCCCCAATTCCCTGTAAGTTCTCTGTTACCTTTATCTGTGATTATTTGCATTAAACAAAAAAAAGCTCATTTTGATGTAATTAAAATCCATCAATTTTAGTCTCATGGCTTTCCTTTTGGAGTTTTACTTAAGAAATCTGGGTATATTTCTGAGTCACAAATATATTTGCATAGCTCCTATTAACTTTGTGGATTAACCATTCAAATTTTTAGTTCTTAATCCAGCTAAAGTCCATCCCTCTACATGGTGCTAGACAGAATGCAGCTTCTCTCTGAGCCTCTGACTTGTGTTTTATTTGTCTATTTATTTCTTCATCAGAATTGTACTGTTTTTATTACTATGACTTCTTTGAGGTCAAGCAAGTCCTCCCCCCCACTTTCCATGGCTTTTTCAAAGTTCACTCAGTTACTAATGATATTTAAACTTCTTTATCAAATCTAAATAAAATTATTGAATTTCTTTTAAAAATGTAGATGGAGTTTCAATTGAGATTTTATTGAATTTATAAATTCCTTTACCAAGAACTGACATCTTTATTATATCATTCCATCTAAAAGCATGGACTAGCTGTCTATTCGGATCTTATTGCTATCTCTTAATAGAGTTTCATATTTTCTCCACTGGGATCTTAAGTAGTCATCTCTTAATCAAATTGCTACAATTGCTCTGTTTTATAATATTTTAAACTTTAGATGTTTAGTTACCCCTTTTATTATAATCTCCACACAGAAATGTGCAGCAGGATTTTTACAGCTTGAGGAGCATTCACAAAGTGAACATCTCTGTTATGCCAGTTATCAATTAGTATTAATATAACAATTAATCATAGTAATTGAATATCTGTGATCAATTTGTCCCTAGATAATTTATAGTTTAGGGCTTTATTGTGAAGAGGATCTTGTTTTTCTGAAAATACATTCAATAAATAGTTACTAGTATTGAGAAATCCTACCAATTTGTGTGTTTTGTATTTGGCAAATTTGCTGAACTCTTCTATTTTTTCTAATAGCTCACTCTGTTGGTTTGCTATATAGATGATCTTGTTCAAGGCAAATGACAACTATTTCTTTCCCTTAAAACCCTTTTGACTTTGTTTCATTTCTTTTCTTCCAGTGCAGTTGTCCGGCATCTCCAATAAGCTGTTAACCCATGGCAGTCATCCTGGTCATCCTCATCTTGATTCTGATCTTAGGTGGAATTTTGTAGTTTGTACAATGTCTGCTGTAGGTATTTGGCATAAATGCCCATACACTTAGGATATTATCTTCTAGATTGGATTTTCTAAGAGATTTTGTTTTTAATTATAATAGTCACTGAAATTTATTAAGTGCTTTTTCTGGTACTATTTAATAACCCTGTAGTTCTTATTTAGGACACTCATGTGATAAAGTACATTGATCTATTTTCTAGTTTTGTCAAAATGTAGTTTCATCTATATATACATTCATCAATATAGATTCATCATTATAGATTCATCAATATATAAATTCATCAATATCAATAGATACAGATTCATTGACATATAGATTGATTGATATACATTCATTGATATACATTCATCAAGATGGAGATTCATTCATATGTAAGTTCATCAATATATAGTCTTATCAATATAGATTTATCAATATAGATTCATCAACACATAGATTCATCACTATGCATTTAGTGATATAGTTTCATCAGTATAGACTCATCTATATAAATTCATCAATATATAGATTCATTGATATAGATTCATAAATACAGATTCTTCTACATAGATTCATCTATTCATCAATATACAGATTCATTGATATACGTTAATCAGTATACATTCATCAACATATGATTTATCCATATGTAAATTCATTGATATAAATTCATCAATATTGATTTTTATATATATTCATAGAAATAGATTCGTGGTTATTGATATATATTTATATTTTCTGATGTTGAATCATCCTTGCTCTCTTGGAGGTAAAACTTTCTTAATGGTGTATCATCTAAGATAATGTCTTATCTTATAATAATAGTATTAAGTAAGTATTAATTAATAGGATGTGTTACTATTAGTATTAGTGAACTACTATTAATTTGATATTGCTAATATTTTACTTTGGGGTTTCCCACCTGTGTTTAAAAGACAATTCTGCGTATAATTTTTTTTAAACTTCCTCTATCTTATATGGGAATCATATTATTCAGTTCTCATACAATTATCTGAGTTTCTTTCACATTTGAAATTTCATAGAATTCACCTGTAAAATTATCTTGGCCTGGAGCTTCAGAAGAAAAGGGCCTTGATTTTCATTAACATGTTTGTATTTCTTATTATTTAACTCAAGTTTACATTTTCTCTTTTGATAATTTTTAGCATTTTACATGTTTGATAAATTGTGCATTTCATCTGTTTTCAAATATTTGCTTATTTTTAAATTTTCAAATTGATCAGGATATAGTTGTCCAAAATATTACTATATTTTAATAAATCTTCATTGTCGTTATCTCAAAGGCAACTTTCCCTTTCTATTTTATATTTGTCTATGTTGTCTCCCTTTTTTCATGCTTAATCTTGTACAAGGTCTTTCATTGAGACTTTCTAAGGCCCAATTTATGGTGTGATTCATTTTGATTTTTTATTGTTTTGTCATCTGCATTTAACATTATTATCTCTATCTTTTGTTCTTTGTTTCTCCAATTTCTTAAGTTCAGTGTTTTATTTATTTGATCTTAACTTCAACCTCCAAGTTTCTTATTTGCTCTTGACTTCCCAGTTCTTTAAGTTCAATGCTTTATTGACCTTCTTTCAACCTCTCTTGTTTCCTGTTAAAAATATTTAAAGCTATAAATCTAAGCATTGCTTTAGCTGTGTTCCACAAATTTTATGTCTACTGTTTTCATGGCTCATTCCAAAGTATTTTGTATTTAAAGCTTTTCAAAATTTATGCCAATTTTAACACAAATGTCTAGACATACAAGTTTTTTGACATATGTAACTTGCAGACATAGAGTTATAACTTTAATTACTGATTTATAATTTGATTGAATAAGGTCAAATAATCATCTACATGAAACATTATATGGAATTTATTAAAGTTTGCTTTGCATAATTAATATTTGTCAAGTTTCCATGTGTGCTTAAAAGAGCTGTATTTTTTTCAGTGGGTTCTGACTGAATGGAGATAAATGGTGAGGTCCATATGTGCATATGCAATGGCTTAGGATGAGTGATTATCTTATTCACATATGCTAAAGCTCGGATTATTTTTTGTCTATTTGATCTATCATATTTTAGATAGAAATGTTAAATCTCCAGTTATAATAATTGATTTAGAAATTCTTCCTGAAATTTTGCAAACCATTGCATTTTACATCTTCATGTTTTCTGGTTCACTTTGTAGGTGTTTATGTAAGAATACTGAGGGTTTTTTTCCCCAGGATACTGCCTTTTTCTTCCTCTTTTATGACTTGTTCTGCATTGAATTCTATTTTTGCAGGTGTTACCATCCCACCCCTGTCTACCTTGATCCTTTCTTTTTTCTCTAGTATAGTTTATTATATCCTTTTATTTTTAAATTTTCTATATCCTACTGACTTAAATGTGCATCTTGTAGACTATACAATGTTATGACATTATTATTCTGAAAGTCTCTTTTTATATTGGCAAACCTAATCCATTTGTATTATTATAATAATTTTGATATTATAACTTTTTTCTGCCTTTAATTTATGGATTGCATTTTCTGCATCTTTCATCTCTTATGCTTCTTTTCTCCATTTTTTCTTTTCATCAGTTAAATATTCTCTTCTGTTTAAAAGTGTGTATTATTTTTTCTAATTATCGTTTTTTAGTCTCATAATGGTGAAGTTTTAAAAACTCACATTTTTGTTTATTTAAAACACCAGATTCCCATTTATTTATTCCTATTAATTTTTAAACTTACTTATTTTAAACCATATCTCAATGTGGGTGTATTTGAACTGTTAGCTTCTCTTTTTCCTTATCAATACATGTTATAATGTCCTAGTCTCAGTCCTCATCCTTCTTCTCTTCTTCATCCTCACTCATTCCCCAGGAAATCCTATCCAGTCCCCTGTCTTCAAATACTATTTTCATACTGATGACTCTTCTGGTCTTGTCAGGCCTGCAAGCTTACATATCTAACTTCCTGCTCAATTTCTCTGCCTGAATATTCACTGGGGATCTCAAACTTCACCCACCCAAGTAGAAGTCTGCCAATCATTTGACTCTCCACAATGCCTCCCAAATCTTAGGAGTCATCTGTGATTTTTCTTTTTCCCTACATTCAAATCCCCAGAATCAAACTTTCAACAAGATGTCTGTCTTCAGTTTCAAAGTACATCCCTCCTCTACCCACTTCTGTCACTTCCACAGCCAGCACTCTGGTCCAAGTTACCATCGTCTCTGTTTTAGTCAGCTTTTTCACTGCTGTGACTAAAAGACCCATGAACAATTGTAGAGGAGAAAGTTTATTTGAGAACTCATGGTTTCAGAGGTCTCAATCCATAGACAACTGGTTTTATTCCTCAGGGCTTGAGGTGAGGTAGAACATCACCTGGAAGAGTGTGATGGTGTGAAGCAGCTCACATGATAGAGCTGCATAGAGAGAGACTCCACTTGCCAGATACAAAATACATACCACAATGGCACCCCCCAACAACCCACCTCCTCCAGCCTTACCTTACCTGCCTTCAGTTACGGTTCAATTAATCCTATCAGGGGATTAATTCACTGCTTGGGTTAAGGCTTTTGTAGACAGATCTTTTTCTACTCTAAACCTTGCATTGTCTCACACATGAGCTTTTCGGGGACACCTCACATTCAGACCATAACATTCCACCCAGGTCCCCCAAAGCTCATGATAATCTCACAATACAACATATATTTTGTCCATTTCCAAGAGTCCCCATGTTCTCAACAGTTCCAAGATTGCCCAAAAGTTCAAGTCCAAAGTCTCCTCTAAGACTCAGGGAACACTCACATCTTGAGCACCTATAAAATTCAAAAGCAATCCAAATATATAAAGTATCCAATATATAAAGATTGAGTAAACATTTCCATAGGATCATAGAAAGAAGGGATGGGACCAAAGCAAGACTTAAATCCAGCAAGACAAAAATGTCCTATAGTTCCAACTCTGGCATCTGGGTAACATGGCCTGGTGATGTTCTGTCCAGAGGGTTTATGTAACTCTGCCCCTGTGGCCTTGTTTGTTGCAGCCCAAGTGACCTTTCTGTTGTCCTGTCTCAGCTTGATTCCTGTAGCTTTCCTCAGCAGACATTCCATGGCACTGGCATTTCTTAATCTTGCAGCTTTGGCTTCCTCCTCATATCTCCAGGCATTGCTCTCTCAGGGGGTGCCTGCAGAGACTCCAACTTTGCTGTACTTTGCCTAGTCTCCGAAGCCTTCCTTTGAAATCTTCGTGGAAGAAGACCTCCTAACTCCAGCATCCTGCAATCCTGCAGAAACAGCACCATGTGGTGGATGCCAAGGATGCTGCCTTCTTGAGCAGTAGCCAAGCCTCCAGGAACCCTTGCTGCCAGCAGTCTCTGAGTGCCTGAGTGGCTGAGCACATTGAAGCACTTTCTAGCCCCCCTTGTGCAAGGACACCCCACTAGTCCTTTCTCAAGAGAATTTTCACTTTACTCTCTAGAACTTGAGATAGGTGTGGTCCTGCCAGTTCCTGAGATGCCCTCAAGTCATTTTTCTTATTGTCTCTGTGCAAAGCCTTTAGCATTTCTTTAGCGGTGGTAATGTCTTTAACAACTGCAACTTCCTTAGCTCAGGTTTTACTCTCACCTTTCAAGTCCAAGTTTTTGAAATCTTTCTGCTCTGCTTTGTGCTCCTGATTATCACAATAAATTTGGCTAAAAGTCGCCAGCAATATCCAAGCCACCACATGAATACTATGCAGTCTAGAAATTTCTTCCACCAGATTAAAAAGTCCATTGCTTTTAAAATCAGTCTCACAGAAAGTCTCAGGACACGGGCAAAATGCATACAACTTCTCAGTCAGAACATTACACAAATGGGCCCTAGTCCAAGTACCAATAGTGTCCTCCTTTTCCTCTAAACCCTCTTGAGCCCTGCCTTCACTGTCCATGGTCCTATTGGCATTGTGGTCTTCTGAGCTCCCACCAGAATTGGCCATTAGGATCTTCTTACAACAATCTGAAGTACATCCAGCTTGCACTGCTAAGCAGCTCAAAATTCTTTCCACCAATTCCAAAATACTCCAGACACTTACAAACCACATGGTCAGGTTAGTCACAGCAATGACCCTACTTCTCATACCAATTTCTGTTTTAGTCAGCTTTTATGCTCCTGTGACTAAAAGACCCCACCAGAACAATTGTAGAAGAAGAAAAGTTTATGAAGGGCTTATAATTTCAGAGGTCTCAATCCAGAGACTGCAGGCTCCATTTCTTGGGGCTTGAGATGTGGCAGAATATCATGGTGGATGAGTGTGGTGGAGGGAAGCAGCTCACTTGATGATCAGACAGCGTAGAGAGAGACTCCATTTGCCACATCCAGAATACATATCCCAAAAGGCACAGCCCAATGACCCACCTCCTCCAGCCACATACCCTACCTGCCTTCAGTCACCACTCAGTTAATCCTGTCAGGGGATTAATTCACTGATTGGTTTAAGGCTCTCATAATCCAATCATTTCTCCTCTAAACCTCCTTTCATTATCTCACACATGAGCTTTTGGGGGACACCTCACATTCAAATCATAACAATCTCTCACCTGGAGCACTGTCATTGCCACCAATCCTCCTAAATGCAACCTCCACAATATTAGCTCATTACCTCCCCAGAGATGTTTTAAACAAAGGGACAACAGTGCTTTCCTACTCAAAGTCTTCACCTGACTTCCTACCACCATTAAACCAAAAATCTTTATTATAGCCTATTAGGAAAGTGACCATGTATTATCCAAACCAGCATTACTGAGGCAGAAAGAGGGCTCTATTAATAAACATACTATTAATAGTGATGACGACTTCACAGCCTGACTCTTCCCTGCCCCCTCAGCTCTAGCACGTTGGTACACTGTTCTTTCTAACATCAAGGTCTTTCCTTTAGCAAAAAATTCAAGACAGGATTAAATGCCTAGTATTTGGGGAATGGAAAAGTAAACAAAACAAAGTTTCTACTTTCATGGAGTTCACATTCTAGAAAGTCATTCTTCCTGGATGACACTTCATCCAGATTCTCACGGGACTCACTCATTCAAATCACTCAGAATGTCTGTTCAAATGTCACCTTGTTACTAAGGTCTTCCCTGGATGTCAGATATCTCATCTACAGTGGCCTGCCTTACCACCCCATCAGTCTCTATCACTTGACATGATTCATTGCTTTTGATTAGTACCTGCAATTGTATTAATTCAGTTGCTTACTTTCTATAGCCTGTGTCCCTCCCTTAGAACATGAACATCAAGAGGATAAGTGTGCTGCTTGACTTAGTCTCAGCCATACCCTCAGTTTCTGGAACATTGCTGTATTCATCAGTATTTGCTGAATGAATAAATGGAGGGTGAACGTAGAGGAGATGTAATATATACAAAACTTCTCTCTTGGGAACATTTACTATATTTTTCAACTGTATTTAATAACAGCCAGTTCCCCAGAGGTATTTATAGAGAATATCAATATCACAACTATTTCCCTAGAGAAACACTTTTTCCACATCTTCATTTAATGTAAATGCCTGGTCTCTGCACTAAAAATTGGAGACACAAGTAGAATCCACATCCAATTACGAACTCTCCTAGCCTCTCTAAAACCCAGACTAAAAGCACATTCATGAAAAGGCTGAGGATGCCTTCTCTTTCATGGATTTTCCACGACATATTTATTTGCCCATCTACTGAATTAAAGGCAGCACTTTACAGGCTGCAAAGTCAGCACCACCAAAGGGAGAGGGCCCTGCTTTGCTGGATACTGCATTGCAATCAGAAGCCTGCATTGCAAGGGTTGCTGAGGGGCATTTCCACTCATGGCCAAAATCCAGCTGTCCTGAGTTTTTTCAGGTTACTGCCTCTATGTTCCAGAAATGTTCTCTCACCATAAGCATGTGAGAAAGAGTGAGAAGTACTTATAAAATAAAGAAAATAATTTGTGCACAATTTATGGATATCATTCTCATGAAGATTGTCTGGCTAGTCAAATGTTTCTTCCTGCAGTCTGCCAAGTTTTTCAGAAATTTAATTAAAAATGGATTTGATGGTGTGTATCCAAGGGAAACCAATTCCTGGTTTTAACTAAGGAAGAATTGAGTACTTAAAGCAGGTCGATAAGATGGACCAGAAGAACACAAGTAGGGCTTTGAGACATTGAACTTGTTTGCATGCCAAATCAGTAAATGGCTTAAAGAATTTGTTGAGAAAGGTGTTTCTTTGAAGCAGAGAATACTGAATGAGAAAAATGAAAATACGTGATTCAACACAACTTTTGTAAAGGGGCCTGTGAAATACTCACTGGAAAGCAATTGCTTGGACCCCTATGGTCACCCTGTATTAAGCATTCTGTAATCTCAATTTTAATTATAATACTTCTTCAAATGAATTTTATTCACACATTTCAGTGCATTCTTACCTGATTCTCTATCGTGTCTCTGTAGAGTCTACTCTGAACTGTAGTTGTGTTTGGTGGAAAGAATGAAACATATGTTCAAGTTCAACTGGGTTAAACTTGGTTACAACAGGTTAAATTTTTAAATTAGCTGCATGAAGGTTGGCAGTCACTTAATCTTTCTGTGAGTCAGTTTGCTACACCATAAGCTGGGGCAGGGGTACCTACCTCGTGGGTTGCTGTGAAAGGTGAATGTGATCTCACATGGGAGTGGTCCAATGAGTTATTTGGTATGAGCCAGGTCAGAGCCAGGGTGAGGTGAGAAGCAAAATTTAAGGGCACCAAAATCCTCTGCATCAAGATAAATAATATTTTAGCACAATATTTTTGAAAAGTATCAAAGTGAATGCAGAAAAATCCATGAGGAACAAAACATCAAAAGCACCAGCCCTCGGCCTGAGAATGTGAAAGTATAATCCTGAGTTGGATGAAGGAATAAGGAGAATCATTTGACACACAGTGTTAGGACAGTCCTCTGCTTTTCAGCAGCAGGTTCAGAGCTGGGTGGCCATCTGCTCCTGCCCCCTCACTGTCTGCTCAGCCGAAAGCTCAGTTCTCTCCTTGCTGTGGGCCTGACCTCTTGTTTTCCCTTCCTTGTAGACCAGTCTTTGACTTTTTTATTCTTTAAGTTCCTTCATTGTCCCGTAAGGGGCACTCTGGTTCTTTGAAAAGCTTCTTGTTTTAGCTCAAGATTTGATACCAAGAGTATTTTAACCTTGGTTTTCCGGATGTGGAACTATTATGGCAAATGCTGGCTCTTTCTGAATTTCCAAGGTGCTGTGAATTGCAGAAAGCAGACACTCTCAGGCAACTTGTTCACCCCGAGTTCCATTCACTGGTCCCACCAGTTGACAAGTCCATGCAGGCGACCTGCAGATGCCATAGAAAAAGAGAGACAACCAGTGTTTAACACAGGCCATAAGAGGCAAGTTCAGAAGTCTAAGACATACATCCCTGATAGCTAGAACCTTCTCAGGTCCTCTCCTTCCATTACAGGTGTGAGTCATTGGTAGTCATTGTTATATATCATCAGATCCTATTTGTACAAATAATAGTAACCTTGCCAGTTATGCACTGGTTGCTGAGCATGTATTGTCTCATTAAATCCTTACAGTATCTTCTAGGGATAGGAATTATTAGCCTATTTATGGAGGAGGAAACTCACTCTTAAGGATGCTCTTACAGTTAGCAAAAATTTTCATTCATTTATTCAACAAACATTTTTAAAGTTCTTACAAGGATTGCGGCTCTGTGCTAGACTAAAAGAGACTGTATGAGTCTGGCTTAACGTTTGTGTCCCTCCAAAATTCACATTGAAATTGAATCCCCAAAACAACAGTATTGACGGGTGGTGTTCAAGGGTACTTAAGCCATGAGGGCTCCACTTTCATTAATGGATTAGTACCTTACAAAAGGGCTTAAGGGGGTGAATTCACCCTTCAGTCCTTTCTCCCCTGTGAGGACACTATTCTTCTCCAGAGGAAGCAGTACACTGGGTGCCGTCTTAGCAGCAGAGGCGGAGTGCTCTCCAGACCCTGAATCTGCAGCACGTTGATCATGACTTCCCAGCCTCCAAAAGTGTGAAAAATAAATTTCCTTTATTTATAAATCACTCAGCCTAAAGTCCTGTGTTACAGCAGCACAAATGGACCAAGACACTGAGGAAAGCAGAAAATGGATTCATAAAAGAATACGGAATAGATCAGAGTCCCAGGGAGATGTGGCAATGCTTTCCATGACATTAAAGACCCAATCTGGTGAGGAAATGGTCACCACTGACTCCACTGTCCTGGGGCTGAAAGATGCCACTAGTACTACCGGCACTTGTATCTTGGGTATTCATCATAGATGGCCGCCTCCCCCAGAGAGCCATTTTGATGCCTTTGTTGCTTTTCACCATTAACTTTCCATCCAAAGCTTCATTTGGGCATTCATTTGAGAGAATGTAAGTCACACATCCACACTGTAACTTCAAAGAATGCTGAGAACATGAGGGTCTGGGCACTTCTACAAAAGAAGGAGAGCTGAGTCTCCAATAAAGACTTGACTCTCAAAATATAAGAAGGGACTTCAGATGCTAGAACCTCCCAAAGAATGACAAATGGCCACTGCCTTGACTCCTTGCCCTTACAAACCAACAGAAGAGAAGATGCTCACAAATAATCACGGCATGCAAGAAATGCCACCCAGACCATATGGGTGAAGAATGATTCTTGGCAGGAGAAGATGGGGGCTCAATTGTGACTGGAGAGTCCTAAAGAGTGGTACAATTCAGATAGGTAGCAATGGTGAGCAGGTCACATGGGAAGAACAGCTCAAAGAATGCAGCTCCCAGACAACAACGTGCAAGGATAGAGAACAGGTGGCCCGTGGTGTCATCCAGGTGAGACAGGATAAAGGCCAGGCCAAACCTTGCGGCCATGATGAAGGGGAAGAGGGAGCAGATTTGAGAGCAGTTGTGAATGAAGAGTCCCCTGGGCTGGCTTCTCCTGCAGCACCTGTCATAGCTATGCTTCCTCGTGATGGAGCAATGTTCATCTCTTTTATCAGATAGGACCCTCCCTGAGATGGGCCGTGTCTGCTGCTCCTCCCTATCACACACCCAGTGCTCCACTCGGTTCTATTGTTGAGCTCTCTTGGTGGATGTTTACTGAGGGGAAGACTGGTTGATCCGTAAGCAGATTGATATATGATTAGAGAAAAGGGAATGGAGACAACAAAGGTGATTCTGGGGTCTTTTGACATGTTGAATTTGAGGTTGTAAAAATTTGAGGGAAAGACGATTTCTAGCCTACTCCAAAATTAAGCAGGTATGTCTGTTCTACATAGATACTGAAAAAATAAGCAATAGTTAGCATGTGTCAAGCATGCATCCCAATGGTCACATACCACAGGTGCAGTGTAGAAAATTGGCTTTAGGGCGAAAAGATGGTCAGGTATTCTTTCCCTCCATTATCAGTACTACTGTTCAGACATTTTCCTGACTGGTACAAACATTTGGGACCATATCATATGTTCTGAACAGAGAGGCATCTCTACCCTCAGGAGCTCATCCAGTTACCTGACCTCTCACAATCACAGAATAAAACAGAAAGAGGGAACATTCAATCCAGATTGGGAGAAGAAAATAATTTACATAAAAGGTGCAGCCCTCAAGTCCCCTTGGGTACAGCACATATCCACAAGGTAGCTCCCTCATTCCCAGGATGTATGTGAGAGTACTCCTTGGTCTTATGCCGTAATTCCATATCAAGAGTTGAATCATTTTTCACAGTGAGTCTCTTAGTGGCTGATTGTTTTTAGTCTTGCTCTTCTGGGGTCAAGTGACCAAGCAGGGTTTGGTGACTAAGGGAGTGCAGAATTCAAGGAATTACACAAGTGCTGGAGGGTTTTCACCGAGCTCCCTGGTAACAGCAGCCAGGTGACAGGGAACATTTTATAAATTAAGCTGCTTTAGCCAGAAGAGGAAGCAGAATGATGGTTTCATTACAGTTAACCGTTTCTCTCCCAATAACAAGAAAAGTGAATGATGGAAGTTCAGTGGGTGACCCCTAAATTAACTGAAAAGAAGAAATGAATTGAGTCACAGGAATCTTAGAAGAAAATCAATTACCCAGACGAGCAAAGAGAAGTCACCTTTGACAAAAGGAAAAGTCAGGCAGACTTTTGCCTTCTGAGCTTCCCAGAAGCCTGCAGTCCTGCCTTCCTCTCTCTCTCTTTCCCTCTTAGTGCGATGGATCAAGCCTAGGGCCTCATTCATGCCAAGCACATGCTGTATCATTGACGTAGACCCTCGACTTGTGGAAATCTTATTCCAACAGAACCTACAGCGTCCCTCGGATACGCACACCTCCTCTGCCTCAGTCCATGTGGTTTTATGGAGAAGCCAGGCCCGGCCCCATGGTGGGCAGGTGCCCAGGCCTGTCTGTGGAAAGTGCTGCCTGCCGCTGGGGAATTCGGGGTAGGGAATGGCACAGACCTCAAAAATCAGTCCAAGAGAATCCTGGCATCTGTAGCTGTCACCATGTCCGAATAGTTTCAGAAACAGACTCAGCCTCATAACGTAATTATAAGAATAGTCGGCCTGCAGACCTTTGTTCACAAAACACAGTCACAGTGACATCAAGCACAACCCTTAGGGACAGAATGTGCATGTTCTCCCCAAATTCATATGTTGAAATCCTAACCCCAAGGTGATGCGGTAGGAGGTGAGCCTTTGGGCTGTGAATGGGATTAGTGCCCTGGTCAGAAGAGACACAAGAGCTCCTTTTCCCTCTCTGCTCTCTGCAACATGAAGACATAGGGGAAGGTGGCCTTCTCAATCTCAGCTCTACACAGCAGGAAGAAGGCCCTCGCCAGGGCCTCAACTGTCAGATTTCCCAGCCCCCAGAACTGAGAGAAATACCTCTGTCATTTAAGCCATGCAACTAAGACAACAAGCTATTTTGTATGAGAACTATCCAGGTGTTTAATGTGTCTCCTTCACTGGGCTATGAAACCAGGGGACAAAAAAATCCTATACTCCCCGAGTGTGTGTGTGTGTGTGTGTGTGTGTGTTCGCGTGTGTGTGTACATGTGTATATATGTGTATCTCTCTCTCTCTCTCTCTCTCTCCATATGGATGTATATATACACATATGTATATATACATGTGTATATATATGCATATATACATACATATATCCATATATGTATGGATATATATACTTTTTAATCTTATATTCCAAGAGTACCCAGCACAGATTGATTTCTCACATGATATCTTTAGATAAACTCATTAAAATGAATCAATCTCAGCTCTACTCAGGCATGGGTGATGGGTCCCCTAAAATGAATACAAAACTTCCATCCAGTTGAGCAGGTTGGAACATACTTGTGATCCCAGCTACTTGGGAGGCTGAAGCAGGAGGATTGCAAGCACAAGTCCAGCCTCAGCAACTTAGCCAGATCCTGTCTCAAGATGAAATAGAACAGACTGGGGATCTAGCTCAGTCATAGAGGGATTCTGGGTTCAATCTCCAGCACTGAGGTGGGGTACGGGATAGAGAGAACTGTGTCCAGAAGGTTCCGGAACCCACCCAAGGCTTCACTTCATGGATACATCCTGAAATAGGTAACTTTATGGAAAATCATTAGTTCATTTGCTGAAGCCCTCCGTGAGACATCTTCAGAACAAAGAGCAGAATAATTTACTTCCTGAGAAGAGGGTCTTTTTCCCCTAGTGGATAGCAACACCTCTGTAAATGATCATGCTTTCTTCTTTGCTTTGACTATCCAAAGGCTCTGAGGCAAATCTACTGTACAGTTATTTTAATGGTGTGAAACCTTTCTGGTTAACTCATCCCCACTCTGCATTCATTTTGATTTTTTTCCTCTGGACCCGCTATTCAATTTTAAATTAATATTTTGTCATATGTTTTTGTAGAACAAGTTTGTAGAATAAAATATGGAATATTAATCAGCCATTTCTGGCTAAAATAATAAAAATTTCAAAGTTCTTGGATGCCTGAGACAACAGAATTAAGTGTATAAAACAAGGGGCTATTTGCTTGACTCTTTGGGGGGAAGATATTAAACCAGAGATACTTTATCACTGAAACTACATCCCCAGATTTTTTTAGTGTTTATTTTGAGACAGGGTTTCACTAAGTCACTTAGGGCCTCATAAGTTGCTGAGGCTGGCCTCAAACTTGTGATCCTCCTGCCTCAACCTCTTGAGCCATTAGGATTACAAGTGTGCACCACCACACCCAGTTCACTTGACTCTTGTAAGGTAGACTGCCTTGTTTTCCTAAAGTTTATCTCCTGCTCTAAAGATGGTACTGATGGTATGAGCTCTTGGCTGGGCTTCTGCTCTGGCCAACAGTTATTTAATCTTCATGGTTCTCCTTTCTAAGAGGAGGCAGCAATGCTCTGCTCGCTGCTCAACTCCATTCGGACTGATCATTTAGTGCTTGATATCATTTTGAATATGAAAAGTTCTGCTAAGGTGCTCAACAATCCGTGGTTTCTTAGAACACTGATCCTCACCTTGGGGAAAGGTGAGTATGCTTGACGTCTTTCTGCTCTGGGAAGCCATTCCTCGTAGGAGTCTGCTGAAGTCACTAGAAAACAGGAGAGTCAGTCATTGGCAAAGGGACACCTACCCTGGACGTCTGATCACGACTTAGAGAAACCAAGCAAGAGACACAGATAGAGGTTGGCGGCAAGAATCTAGGACTTGCAGGGTCACCGGACCATCAAGACTTCCGGGAGAGATTACGGAAACATCTGCAAGGTTGAGGCAGGAAGTCCAGGAGCTGCTTCCCAGAGAGGGACGTGCCTTTCTTGGGACTGTAGCTCTGGGGCTGAAATGCTGCCTAACTTGGGGCCAAGAGGACTGCATGACAATCAGGGAGTAACCACCAAGAAGTTTCAAGAATCTATCAACTCAACTCAACTCTAAATCCTTCGGCCACAGAGAGGTGAGGACAAGTCTGGGGAATTTGGGACCTAGTGAATTCTGCATGAGCCAGGCCAAGAAGTGGTTCAACATTAATTGCATTACTATAAAGAGTCTATGTTCAGGAAATATCTTGGTTGTTTTTGCTTCTGTTCCCTCCCAGCTTTTGCCAGCCTTGGCACTGGAAAGACTAATCATCAAAGGAAAAAGCAGACAGGTCCACTGCGGAATGATAATCAAGCAGTTGCTGAAAACTTCGCAATGTTAGTGCTTGGAAAATACAAGATTTACAAAACCCCAGCCCAAGAACAGATAATTGGCCAGAAAAACACATCCAGGAGGGGCTTGGACTGCTTTGGGCATGAAAGGAATGTCTCCCTTCAGCCCCATGAGGGTGTGGTGAGATAGCAGCAGGATAGGGACTGGACCATGGGACACCCACAGCAAGTCCTGCCAACCTGCAAGACATCTCCTGCCTCTCTGAGTTGGTGTAGCCTGCAAGCACCCCCTTTCACACCGCTCCCCAGAGGGAGCCCACACTCGTTTAAAAGCACCACCTCTGGGACCCTGACACTTTAGATCAGTCCAGCATTGTTAGCCTGACAGATGACCCAGCCTCCCGGTTTTCTTAAAATAACGGGAGAACATTTGCTCTCTGGAAATACAAGGTTGCATCCAAATTTAAAAAAGAAAAGTGGGAGAGGAAAACATTCAAACAAAACTCTTGGAATCGGGCTCCTGTGGTAACATACCGAATAAAGGAAAACAGGAAAGCAATTGCAATATTAAAAATAGATGACTTCCTGCATGGGAATTCTTTGCTGACCTTGTTGATTGGAGCGTGGGCCACGTTTTCTGGCTTGCCACCTTCTGACTTCGTGAGAGTTCATTCCGAGGGACAGTTCTCAGGGCTCAGAAATCCACCCTCATCTTAAAAGCGTTTGTTGATACATCTGCCCACTGACACCAGACCTTTTCTCTTTGATCCTTGATGACTATCAGAGGCCAATTCCTTATGCTTTGCTTCATTTCTATGTGTCCAGGAGGAATGTGCTGAACATTGTGAATACCTCAGAGGATCCTAGAGCAGGGTTGGTGCCTGCACTGTTCACAGGGCCTCTTGATGATATCAGGGTCCACTGCCAACGTGACATGGAAGTCATCGTTGAGACAGTAATGCATCATCTGGCTGAGAGAGTGCTCCCCACCTAGTGCATCCTTGACCCTGCGCACTCACGGCAAGTCTTGCCAACTTGCAAGACAGCTCCTGCTTCTGAGCTGGTGCAGCCTGCACCACCCAAACTTAGCTTGTTGCATCCCCTTTCCACCCTCAAAAGGGGTCAAGCCCCCTAGTCCGGAGAAACAGACAATAAACAATAAGCACAGTAAATAAGTCAATTGTATAGTCTGTCATAAGCTAGGGACCTAGAACAAAAGAAAAGGAAAGGAAGGTAAGGAGGGCTGGTCAAGCAGAGAGTCCGAAACAAGACAGAGTGAGCAGCCCTTGCAAAGGCCTTGAGGCAAAGTCATTATCATCAGCGTATTAGTCAACTTTGCATCACAGTAACAAACACCTGAGAAAAAAACTTAGGAAAGATACTTATTTGGGCTCACAGAGGTTTTAGTGTGTGGTCAGCCAGCTTCATTGTTCTGGGTCTGAGGTGAGGCAGAACATCATGGCAGAAGGGTGTGGTAGAGGAAAGCTGCTCCACTTATGGCAGCTGGAAAGCAGTAAGAGAATGAGGAAGGGGCCAGGGACAAGATAAAGTCCCCAAGGACATGCCCGCAGTGACCTGCTTCCTCCAACCAGCCCCACCTGCCTACAGTTTTCACCTCCTCACAGTATTCCATTCAAAGTATTAATCCACCAAATGGATTAATCCACTGATGAGCTTAGAGACCTCCTGATTCAATCATAAGCCCACCTCTGAACACATGTGATTCTGGGGGACATTCCAGATCCAAACCATAACAATCACTCACTCATAGGATTTAGCCACTCTGGTCTCCTGTTCTTGAGGTCTCCCGTGAGAATTCCTCTGGGCGGTCAGCAGGGGGAAGCAGCAGTGATGGACTGGATTTGACAGGGCAGCTTTTGGAATTGGTGTGCACAGGGGTGAAAGGAGAGGCAAAGACCTAGAATGAAAGGAGCAAAGGAACCCTTCTAAGACTCTGCTCCCTGGGGGTGGAGAATGCACCAGGAATTCAAAGGGGATGCTGGAGACACATCCTCAGGGGCCAAGAGTCCAGTCCCGTGCTCTGACTCCCTTCAGTTCCAAGAATGGCCTGGTGCCTTCCCAGGCACTCGAGGAATTTGGCGGGCGATCACAGACTTCAGGACTGAATTGTTCCTTCTTGGCACTGCTCACTCCCTGGTGCCCTTCTTGGGATCATCGTGGCCACTGGAGCTCCCTTAACTGTTTTCTGTTCAGGTCCACTCTTTTATTTTCATTTACTTATTGACTTTTTTTTTTTTTTTTTTTTTGGTAATGCTGGGGACTGATCCCAAGGTCTTGCTGGGAACTGACCCCAAGGCCTTGCACTACCAGGGATGAGCCCCAGTCCCAGCACTCGGGACCACTCCTGAGGTGAGACCTTGCCCTGGACCATCACCACTGCTCAGCACGGCCCCTGTTCTTCCATCATGGGGCAGATGAACCTCTACTGCCCTCTCAGCTTCCGTGGTGTATTCACACCACATTGTTTAAGAGGCCAAGGCCCCCTTGCTCAGGGTTTTCAAAACACATCTGGTTTTCTCTTGTGGCCATCAGGGTTTTAGGACTAGAGAGGAGGCAGATCTAGAAGCTTGTGTACTTCTATCCCTCATAGCTTCCCACTGTTCTGGGGAGAGAGTCGATGTCCCTTCCCTGCCTCCATGTCTCCATAGCCATCTCTTTCTGAGTGCTCCTTCTTGCCAACTGAGCACTTTGGCATTTCTCAGAAGGGCCCTGTGTTCTATTGTGCCCAGCTCTATGTGCCTGCCATCCCAGAATCCTCTCCCAGCCTCCTCTTCACCTGACTAAAGCCAGTTCAGTCTAACTTAGCCAGACCTGCTATGGGGAAAAACATCCTGACCCCCCTCGACTAGTCCAGCCACTACTTCAACACAGAGTTGCACTTGACACATAGTAAGTGCTCAATAAATACTGGTGCTTTATAAATTCTTCTGATGAATGAATGGAGAGAGAAGCTAAAATTAATGTGAGCAGATTTTTTTTTTTTTAATTGAGGACTGGATGGGCAAAAGTCCCTGCCACAAAGAGGAGAATAAAAGACAATACATTCCTTAAGGTCTGATGTGGTTTTGCTTAAGGCAATATTCAGGCCAGGTCAACCAGGCCAAGCAACTGAAACAGCGGGCGGGATGTGTTTTATGGTAGTCACCTTCTGGCTCAGTGTTCGATTAGCCACGTAAGCTGAGACTGAAAGTGAGCTGGATTCATCAGGGCCAAGGGTGACAAGCTGGCACAGCCAGGAGAACCGAGCCCATGGAGAACACCCAGCTTGAATGAGGAAACTAAACCACAAGACTCAGTTTTAACTTTTTCTCTGCCTTGGTTCAATATAGATGATCTTGGGCGAGTCATTTAACCTCTGGAACTACACTTTGGTTGTTCACAAAAATAAACAATGAGGACACTGGGAGAAAAAAGATATCAGCCAGATTTCTGTATGGCCAAAGACCCCCCACACTAGAGGGATTATTAATGATCCATGATGCTATCCCCAGCTGTTCCCCAGTAAGATTTTATTAGTCCCACTGCTATTTCCTGATTCATTTCCATTCAGGAAGCTTGAAATAATGGTTAGCAGAGGGGCACATTGCGAAAATAAAAATCTTCACTTTTTTAACTTTTCCATCTCCTCCAATTCCATTGCCCACCCTTCCTTCTCTCGCCCCAGCTTCAGCTGGAGTTCTGCCATTGCTGTGATCAGCCACACACTGGGAGAACAGCACTCATGGAGGGATGGAGATTGGTGGAGCCGGGGGTGGGGGCGGGTCCTGGCCCAGCGTGTCTGTTGAGTGTAATGTCCTTTCGTGGTGCCCTTGCAAACAGAAGTGAGGAAACGGGCTGTCATTTGTCATGTGGCTCCATAGTGAATGCTGATAATGCAAAACAGCCCAGCAGCTCCTGAGGTCGCTTCAATGAAGTATCCAGTCAGTGGTTGGGGGCCCAATCGGAAAGGGAGGTTCTCCATGGGCCCTTCTGCTGGGGATTTCCCTGCAGTGACGAGGCCCACTTGATGGTACGCAGCCCCCTGCCTGTGTACATTGGCAGTTTGGGGTGTCTAGGGGGAGCTGGAGATTTCTCCTATCCCAGCCCAGTTGCGCCCCACTCCTTCCCAAGCTAGGCACCCTCCTGGGAGTAGGTGCGGAGAGGTTAGAGCTTTCCGATGTGAAGCTGGCTTCATGGAACTTGAACCAATCACTGGGGCAGGAAAATGGAACAATCTGGCTAAGCAGCCCGGGATCAGCTGCGCACTCGGGGTTGAGAGTGAGGCAAACTCAGCCTTGTCCAAACCACAGAGAAGCACTCACTTCCAGGAGCGAGTGAAAAGGAAGTGTGGTGGACACCACGGGGACCATTGCATTATGTCCCTTATTACTCTGAGTCTCCTCTGCCCATCAGCCCAGCACAACATCCACCATCATGCTTTCACCCAGAGGACGCTTCAACCAATGACTTACTGGCAGAAGACCCTGAAAACCACAAATGAACACAGGGATAAAGCCGTGCAAAGCCCTTGCAAGATGAAGGTGCCAGGCGGAGGGCATTGCTGGAATAAGGACCAGTCCGGCCTCTTAGGTGCACTCAGCCACTTTCTCTCCTGTCGACCTTTGCTGCTGTTCTCAGGGTCACAAACCTCCGAGTGGCTAAGTCCTGGGTTCGTTGCTCAGGTCTCATCTGATCTGCCTGTCATCAGCACTTGACCCAGTTGATAGCTTTCTTTCCTTGAAGCGCTTTCCTCTCTTGGCTCCTGGAACATCACACTCACTTGGCTTCCCTCCCACTTCGCTGGCCACCCTTTACTGGACTCTTCAGCTTCTTCTCCTCATCCCCCAAGTCTCCACCTGGGGATCAGCAGATCAGCACACAGACCTCTTCTTTTCTGTCCATACTCCCTCCCCAGTGAACTTATCCAGTTTGGGGATCTTCTAGTGTCCGTGTGCATCGACTCCAACATGTGTGCCCAGCTCACACCCTTCCCTGAGCCCCGGATCTACCTACCTTCCCATCAGGCATTTCTATTTGAATGTCTAATAAAAATCAAACAATCCCACCCAAAATTGAGTTCTCCTTCCACAGCCACTACCAAAGCAGGAAACAGCTCCTCCCATAATTCAGTCATTCAGGCAAAAACCCAGGGTGCTATTCCCGACTGTCCTCTTCCTCTTGCGTTCCACATCTCGTCCATCAGAAAATGCTATAGGTTCTATCTTCAAAACATATTTAAGGGGTAATACCACCTCCAAAGCTACTAACAGGAGTCCCTGCTTCTGCCTTTGCCCTACCCAGCCTTCATTCTCACGGCCCATCCTCAACATGGTAGCCCCACCTATCCAATTAAAACACTTGTCAGATCACATGGATCCTCTGCTCCGAAACCACAGTAGCTGTGTCTTCACTATGCCATGTCTGGGCCTATGTGATCTTCCTTTCACCTCACTCATTTATTTTACTAATTTATTCCTCTACTCCAGTCACTCAGCCTCCTTCCTCAGCCATTCCAAGCACATGGCCACCTCAGGACCTTTGCACTTGCTCTTTTCTCTTCCTGAATTGACCTTCCACAATTACACAAATGGCTCCTTCCTCAACTCCTTCAGGTCGTCACTTAAAGGTCACCTTCTTCAAGAAGTTTTCCCTGGAAACTCCATCTAAAATTGAATACCTCCACCATTCTGTCCCTCTTCCCTTATTTTTTTTTTTTCTCCTTTCATTTTATCACTAACATTCATATATTTTTAACTTATTTTATTTTTTGCATTGTTTCTTCTCCTTCTGGATTGTTATTTAGTTCCCCTGATGGTGTAAATATCTTCATATGTTTTGATCATACAAAAACATGTATCACACTAAAGAAACTGCGATAGAGCTTTCAAGTGAAGAAGGAACATAATTGTATCTTAACAGCTCAGGTTTGAGTTCCTTGAAATCCAAGCTTCATATGGGCTTGACTTCTGATTTAGTAACAGGCAAGATGAAGTTCCAAGTTCTGAGGCCAGTTTTTGGTAAAGAGGGAACCAGGAAGATTTCTATTCTTGTCACCCACAAGCTCAACGGTTTTGAGTAGCTTCCCACTACCTCTGGCGCTTTAAGGGCCCAAGTTCATCCATACCTTTCCTAGATTGCCCCTCTCATCAGCACAATGTATTTCCATTCTCACGCCACTGATCTCGCCACTATGTCCCTGAAGGACTTGAACTTATCCTTCTCTGTATTCTTTCTCATTGCTTTTTCCCATGTGAAACATCTTCCTCCATTCCCCCTATCCATCCACCTGAGCTCCCCATTCTTCAAGATAACTGAGATCCATCTGCTGAGATCCAACACATTCTTCCAGTGTTCACCCGGTTTCCTTTATCAAGTCTTCCCAAAGTCTCCAGATGGAACGAAACCTTCTCTATCTTGCAGTTTCATGATGTATGTGTCTTAAAGTTTTGTGATGTACGGTGTCTGACATTATTCCAGCTCATTTCATGGTGCTGTCATGAAGGAGGAAAGGGAGGGGCCTTCAGGAGAGATTCTGCAGTCAGAGCTTACTGATTCACATCGAGGTTCTGCCCCAACTGGTTGCATGACTTTGCACAGTAATGCAGTCTCTCTGCACCTCAGTTTCTTTCTGTGTAAAATGGCAACAATCACAGTACCAACATTGCAGGGTATTTTGATTGTTAAAAATATTAAGATGTGAAACAGAGTAGTGCCTCTTTTTGAAAGTTTGCTGTTGTTAGCAATCCTTTATGTTCAGTTCACTTGATTTTGTTCAGTGAAATATAACAGTTGAATTTCTTTCCAGATGTTTCATACACATAGTTTAATGTTATTAAGTAATGAATATATCACTTTTTTCCCCTCAGTTTGGAAGTACAGGTGAATTAAATCCATTATAGAGAATTCTTGGTACTATAGTTTCATTGACTTTTTTTATTTCTGAATACACACTGTCTAACCACAATCAAATGTTACATTGAATTGAATTCAACTCTCATTTATTGAATCCAATTTAATTCAATCCACTATGAGGAGCAAAAGGATTAAAACAAGGTCCTGACCTTATAGAAGCACTACAGATTCTGGAAGATTAACATATCCTGCCCACAGGGGACTGGCTGTGGGTCACTCCCCACCCAAGGATACCAATATCCTTAGATGCTCAAATCTCTTATATAAAAAGGTGTGGTGTTCACATATAACATGTATGCATCCTCTTATATCTTTAAATTATCTCCAGATGACTTATAACTCCTAAGAAAATGCCATTGTTGTGTAAATAGCTAGTATGCTTGTTATTTAGGGAATAATGACAAGAAATAAAAGTCTGGACATTTTGCTACAGGTATAATTTTTAAAAATTCTTTTCTAAGCCAGGTGCCGTGGCTTGGCCTGCAATCCCAGTGGCTCATGAGACTGAGGCAGGAGGATCTCAAGTTCAAAGCCAGCCTCAGCCACTTAGCAAGACCCTAAGCAACTCAATGAGACCCTGTCTCTACATAAAATATAAAAAGGGCTGGGGATGTGGCTCAGCGGTTAAGCACCTTTGGGTTCAATCCCTGGTACCAAAATAAATAAATAAATAAATAAATAAATAAATAAATAAATAAATATTCTTTTCTATTCATGATTGGTGTGGATGTGGAAAGCTGTGTATTTTCAGGACCCAATATATACAATATTGGGTATATTTTCTAATAGCTGCTGTGCACTGTATACCAGATGGTTCTATAATTTGTATCTTCGGGGGTTTTCGTTTTCCTCCCAGTCATATCTTTTTATTATTTTGAACTTAGATGCATTTGTTCTTAGGAGCCAGTTTCTTGTTTGAATATGACACACAGGACATTAGCTGGAGTCTATTACTGTCTACTCAATGAAATTGTTCTGAAACCCTGCCTGTTAATCTTTAACCTTGAGCTCCCTGCATAGTTTCCATGTTCATTAAATGATTAACTCGCTCTCGGGAGGTATTTACAGTCCTTGGCTCAGCCTGAGTCTGCCTGTCCCAGTCAAGAGACAGAGATGGTTCCAGATTGGTCTCCCAGTCCTCTCTGGGGATGCCTCTGGCAGCCGCCTTTCTCTACCCTGTCCTAGTGAACCCCTCACGCTCTTCTCCACCCTCCCTTTAGTCTCTCCTATTGCCTCTGTTCCTCATTGTGGTGATAACTTGACTTTGCAGTCGATTTTATAAATGTTTAATCAGGTGTGCAGGTGAAAAGATGAAAAATGAAGGGTGGGTGTTTTAAAATATTTATTCAGAAAACAAATTCAGCAAGATTCAATTCAGCCTCTTCCCCAGGGGCCTGGGCTCCAACATTCTCTGGTTCTACAACAGCCTGAGACACTCAAGTCCTTGAAGGTGAATCCTGGAACTACAGCTTAATACCCATGAAATTAATTGTTTTTTCACGCTGAATAGAGTCGTCACCCTCCACTTTGTATAAACAGGCACTGAGGTGCTTTATATGCCAGGCTTGTTTTACTTCTGAAAGTTGATCCTTAAAGTAACTCAGAAAATAGAAGGTCAACTCTAGAGATAAAAGGAAGCCACGATTATGTAAAAAATCCCTCACTAAACTAATACGTTGTTGACAGAAGTTGTAAAATAATCGTCCTCTGGTGCAAGTTTTAAAGTATCTTAAAGCAACAGGATTTATAAGGCAAATGCCTACAGTCATCCATGAGTCGTACCTTGGCTCGTTTTCCCCAAGGGGGGTTAGGGTGAATGAAGTACTTCCATAACTTGGTATTGGGCCACTTTAGGACATAAAATCCTGAGGATTGATGAGTATTTAACTACTGAAAGGGACAAAGAAATGCAGGATGCTGGCATGGGTAAAAGAGATTGTGACTACGTTTTTTTTTAAATTTTTTCCTGGAAAGTCAACAAGACTGGCTCAGAGTGGTTGCTTCATGTTGCTTTGGAAATCCTCCAGTACATCAGCTTCACCTTTAAGGTATCTTTGTAGTTCAAGGTCAGGGTTTTGGGGTTAGCTTTCCCAAACTGGTACTCAATGTGCTTAGTCCCAGGCTAACAATGAAAAGGGAAGGTATTACACAGCTTAAGAATCTGGCTGGATGAAAGAATATAGGAACCACTAAAATTCATCCTGGGCATTTTGGAAGACCGTTTTTCCCTTTGAGGATATCCCTAAGCAGTGGCCACACACCAACAGAGACTTCCCCTCAACCAACCATTTCAACATTCCAACAAAATGGTCCTCACCATTTACAAAAGATGAGAGAAATCCGCATGATTACCCCGGCCAGGCACTACTGACAGATGAAGTTCAATGATGAGAGTGAAACAGGAATTTGAGATCACAACCTCAAAAAGATGAATGAACTAGATGAGAACTAGTTCATTTCATGCACAGAACGAGCAACAGAAGCAGCAGCAATCTCCCTCCCTGGTGCTCAGGAAGACAAGTTGTGTCAGACAAGATTGAACCTTCAGAAGATTTGGCTACAGTTTTCAAGGGCCACCTAAAAAGGAGATAATCCATCTGTTCTGCCGAACAATGGTTTTTAAGAATTTCATCAAAGCAAAAGAGAAACCTATTTAGCCACAGTCTATCAGATGCATACCTGAAAGGAAGCTAAAACCAACAGTCATTAAAATTAAGGTCAGTTTCTTATACCTCAGTGAAAGATACTGGAAACCTTGCCAGAAGGTAGTACAAAGATATTCTTGTGGAAAAGAAAAGAAATGTTGTCTCTGGTCTCTGGGTGAGATGCTAGCATTAAAGAAAAAAAAAATCAATTTAAAGAAGGAAAGAAATTCCAAGACATCTTTTTTTTTTTTTTTTTTTTTCACATTCCTTAGTCTTGTCTTTTGTGAGGTTACAAAAAAGGAAACTGGGACTCAGAGAAGTAAAATAGCTTAACCAAGTTTACACACAAAGTTTCTATCCAGCATTTCAACCTAGATCCAACTATTATTAATTTGATAATTTACAGTCCTACCTATTTCTACAGCATGCTGTGTCCATTTGATGCGATAGTCTGTGTGCGGATGAAAGGGGAGAAGGACCCAGGGAATGCTTTGAAGACATAGTGTGAGGCCTCTCTGTTCCTGAGTAATGGGACAGACAATGCCCCAAGGAGGAACGGAGAACCATCCTGCATGTGGGTGCTAATGAGCTCACAGAAATGAGATCTTTTGCTGCTTCCAAAGCCCCTATCCACTGAGCTACAGGAGCTCTACTCCTGCACCATTCAAGACTCTCTCCCCTGGAAACTCAGGGAACCCCCAGAACTCACACTGCAGAGCAGACCAAGGCTGTCCTTCAGTTCCAGTGCTCCCCTGGCTCAGGTCCCAGGTCCTGCATTATGTACTCCAGGCTCCAACAGCTACTGCTGCATCTCTCAGTTGTTTCGTCAGAGCTGATGATTACCTGAGCCACTTCTGCACTCCACCCACTCCATTTACTTCTCTGAGCTCTGAGCTCTATATCCAAATGCCTTTTGGACATTATTAACAGAATGTCCCAAAGGTATCTCGAACACAATACATCCCAAATTTTTTTTCTTTCTTTTTCTCCCCTCTATCCCCAAGTCTCCTCTGTGAGCTGAATTCTGAGGAATAAATAAATGGTGCCAGCATTCAACTCAGAAACCTGAAATCATCCTCTCTCTGGCTCCTTCAACTAGACACTTAGCTCTATTGATTCTGCCTCATGACTCATCTCTCTCCTCTTTATTCCCTGAAAAGTGAATGGATAAACCAGATGCTCTAGGGCTCCATCCACATTCCCACTCACTGGTTAAAGGACAGATAACCTTCCTCCTCTTTGCTGCCTTCCATGTTTCTTACCAGGAACATCTTTCTAAAATGCAAACTGCATCAAGTTACCACATTCCCCAGAACACAAAGTCCAAATGACATTGGGTTTGGCATTAAAAGCCCATCATGATTTGCCCTCTGCTCACTTTTCCACAGAGATTGAATCATTGGCTCCTGTACAGTTCTTTAAATCTACTGACTCCACAACAGCATGGAAGGATGGTATACACTGGGGAGCAGGACACTGCCGTGAATAATAGAGTTGTGTTTTCTGAAAAGAGGAAAGTAAGCTGACAACTTTGATCTGTCAAAGGAGAAACAAAAGGTGGTTCACTATTTGAAATGAGCAACAATCTTGGAGCCACCAGTGAACATCAGCAACTCCCTTAACTAAGTGCTTCCGTGTTTCATATTTCAAGTAATGAAACTAAACAAAACAAATAGCTTCAGAAAGCCAATAGCATTATGGAGAATGCACAGATAGAATGCAATCTGTGGGAGAGGCAAAGCTGAATGAGTGCCAGGTGAGGCCTGTAACATCGTGACCCTTTAAAACAAGACCTTTGGCTCAATAAAGAATCAATAGAGACCAAGAAACAGATAAAAGTGATAACCCTGAAAGATGCAACAGCACACCGCTGAATCTCGGGAGAATTTCTACCAACAGCAGGGCAAACGGAAGTGCATTGAGGAAACAAAATGGTGGTCCACCCAGCTTTCCCTCATGAAGCTGAGCAGCCCCAGCACCCTGAGAGAAGGTAGGAAGACGTACCAGTTCATTTCTCATGATCAGAGACGCAGTCTGTCTAAGCAGGATTTGATTTGTGGTGTAATCTTTGGAGATAAAAAGAGAATTATTTCTTATGCCACCACATCCCAGATTTCTAGAACTATTTGGAAACCATAACTTCCCCAAAACAATATGGTATGTATGTGTGCGTGTGTGTGTGTGTGTGTGTGTGTGTGTGCATGTTTTTGAATGTGTAATAAATGCATGCTATGAAGTCAGTTCCTAATGAGTAGAGTAATAAATATTGATGCAGGTATGAGTGGAGAATATTCTAACAATTATAACCCTTTTATTACAGATTAAGCAAAACTAATCCACAAATCCAAAATCTGAAATGCTCCAAAATCCAAGCAGTTTTGAATGGTGACATGATTGATGTCACAAGTGGAAGATTCCCTACCACAAAACATTGTTTCATGCTCAAAATTATAAATAAAATTACCTTCAGCTTATGTGTATTAGATACATATTAACTATGAATGCATTTTATATTTTTATTTGAGTCCCATTTTCAAGCTGCCTCATTACATTTATGCAAATGTTCAAAAATAAAAAAAATAATCCAAATCCAAAGTTTCTGGTCCTAATCATTTCAGATAAGGAATTTCAATCTGAAATCATAAGGAAGGAAGGCAAATTTATTTCATAGGACTTACTATGCCTATTATATACAAATTTGTTTTTAGAACAATGGTATATTAGAATAGCATCTACACTGTGGGAAAAAGAAATTAAAAATCCCCAAATCTCAGTGACTAAGTTATCACAGCACAAGTTTGTTTCTTGCTCAGGGGAGGTTTGACTCAGGTAAGCATCAATCTCCTCCAGCTTGCAACTCAGGATTCTGCTGCTCTCCAGGGCACTATGATGCCACCTGAGGGCACTATGGCAGGAAGCAAACCAGCTGTTGACCCCCTGAGTCTGGTAATGGCAGACACTGCCACCCTCGTCCACTGGCAAGAACTCATCACAGGAGTAGGCCTGAGAAATGCCAGCTCATGGATATGCCTGGGGCCACTAATTGTCTCTTTCTCATTTCCTATGAGGAAGGTGATAACATAATCCTCGTAATTTTTATATGTTAAAAAACTGGCACAAGGAAAAAATAATGAATCCAAATTCATGCTGCGAGTAAGTGTCAGACCTGATATTTAAACTAGACAATCTGGTTCCAGAATCCATGCTCTCAAAAATTATGTTGTGCTGACTTTGAAAGTAACAGACACACAAAAGTCATATTTATATCAGAGAAACAAACCATGGATGAAGATAGAAAATCCTCTCTTGAAACCCAGAACCACACACCTTCACACCAGCTGGACATTGGCAATTAGGCAGCAAAAGGTACAGTGGCTTTCTGTGGAGCTGAAGGCAGTCAGCGAGCAGGCTGGTGGTCGGCACCGCAGGGACATCCTGGCATCCTACCTACTGGCAAAACAGTAGACACATCAGTCTAGACACATCTGTCTTACTGGGAGGACGTAGGGTGGGGAAAATCAGACATACAGGAAAAGTCCCACATTAAAAAAACCAAGATAAAAGGAACAGGAGACTGGCATTGGTAGGAGTCCAGTCTAGAAGAAAGGTGGACTAACTTTCTGGAAAGCTCCAGATAGTATTTTAGGCTTTACAGTTTCTATTGTAGTTCCATAACTCCACAAAGCTGTAAGGAGACAGCCAGAGACAATATATAAATGAAAGGGTATGGTTGCCCCCTACATAAAAGCAGACTGTGGGCCAGATTCTGCTCTAAAAAAAGGGATCAGCCTGCACCTCAGATAGGGCACTAATCTCCAGGATAAATAATCAATAACTTAACACCAAGAGAAACAAATAACCGGATCAATAAATGGGCAAAGGAACTGAACAGGCACTTCACAGAAGAAGTAATACAATTGGTCAGTAAATATATGAAAAAATGTTGAACTTCTCTAGCAATTAGAGAAATGCAAATTAAAACTATGCTGAGATTCCATCTACTCCAGTTAGAATGGCAATTATCAAGAATACAAGCAACAATAAATGTTGGTGAGGATGTGGGAAAAATGTACACTCATACTTTGTTGGTAGGACTGCAAAATGGTGAAACCACTCTGGAAAGCAGTGTGGAGATTCCTCAGAAAACTTGGAATGGACTCACCATTTGACCCAGTTATCATACTTTAAAGCAGAATATAGTGACACAGCCACATCAAAGCTTAGAGCAGCTCAATTCACAATAGCTAAACTATGGAACCAACTTAGGTGCCCTTCAACAGATGGATGGATAAAGAAAATGTGATATATATATACAGACAGATATGTGTGTGTGTATATATATATATATACACACACACAATGGACTATTACTCAGTTTTAAAGAAGAATGAAATTATGGCATTTGCTAGTAAATGGATGGAACTGAAGACTATCATGCTAAGTGAAATAGCCAATCTCAAAAAAACAAGGCTGAATATTTTCTTTGATACTCTGATGCTAACAAAGAATAAGGGGGAGGAGCAAAGAATAGAAGTTCAGTGGATTAGACAAAGGGGAATGAAGGGAAGGGAGGGAAGATGGGATTAGGAAAGGCAATAGAATGAATCAGACATAACTTTCCTGTGTTCCTATATGAATATACCACAGTGAAACTCCATATCATGTACAACTACAAGAATAGGATCCTAATTAGAATAAGTTACTCTCCAAGTATGTATATTATATCAGAATACACTCTTCTGTCATGTATATCTAAAAATAACACATTTTAAAAATTTTTTTAAATTTTAAAAATAAAAAAGAAAAGGGAACTAAAAATCAATTTAAATCAGTAAACACTTAAATAGTACTCAGTTTTATAAGAACACAAGAATTACAAATCTAAACAGCAATGTAACTATTAGCAGTAAAAAACCTGATAGATATTTTTAAGAACTTATTGTTATATGGTTTTAATACACTTTTGAAAAGAGTGAAAATAGGCATGATTTTTCTTGAATTAATTTGACATAGGACAAGAATCTTGAAGGCATTATACATTTAAAAGATTTTATTTCCAGCTAGGTGCTCCAGAAGTTTTTGTAATTGTTATTATCCCAACATTACTTAAACAGTTTTAAAAAGAAAAAAGATTGAACTATTAACAGTAGGAAAATGGTTAAATAAAATAAGGCACATTCATGAGATAGAATACTGTAACTCACAAAAATCTCATTTTTGAAACCTATATAGAGATAAGAAAAATACCATGCTAAAACACTAAGTAAAAATAGGATAGAAAATTATGTACATAAATATGTATAATATATACGTGCATAGATACGTGCCAATTTTTAAATATGTATTTAAAACTGCAGAAGATAAAGATGGAACAGAAACCATAAATATTAATGGTAACTTAGGATGTAGGATTATAGGAGAGTGCATCTTTGTTTTCTCTATTATTTACAGTTTCCATTAAACATTTCAAAAGCAGGAAATAAAATTTATAAAACTCAAAATGAAACTCATGGGTTTGGGGTCAGATCTGATTTGAATTTTAGTTCTCCTAAAATCACTTGCTGGTGGTCTTGAGCAAATAACTTATACCCTTAACCTTGATTTGCTCATTCAGAAAAAAATGAAAATAATAACACCCACTTCCATGATTGTTTTCAAGGATCACAGGAGCTCATGTACATATAAAGTGTCTATCACATATTAAATTCTCAGTCAATGGTTGTTACACTTTCAAAGGCATATGAGTTTGGGATTGCATAGAAAAGGATGAAACTAGGAAGCTGAGAAATAGCCATAAAAGTTTTTATTTTTATGAGCAACAGCCAAGAGATTTTGCATGGGGTTGAGGCGAGGGGAGAAGAGAAGAAAGAAAGGGATGGGCAGGCATCTGTTCCCAGTCAGGATTTGGGTGGCTGTGAGACAGCAGCTATCAGGAGCCCAGCGACAGAACTGGAATGCAGAGAGAGGCACCTTGGTTCCTCTTCTGAACACAGGAGTTGAAAGAGAAACCTTGTCTTAGAAGGAAGCTGGCAAGGAACCCACAGGAACCAGGGACCAGGACCAAAGAGGGTGGGGCTCAGTGCAACATGCAATTCAGTGAGCGGAGGGAGTGTCTGCACCACACCCCAGATCCCACCTCTGAGGGTTTGTTCCCTGAGATTTCCCACCAGGCAGCCAAACCCCATGACAAAGCACAGGCATTGCAGAAGGAGTCTTCTGGGAGGTGATGGAGATGAATGGGAGATGAGAAGGGAGGAATACCGAAAAAAGGAAGTGAAGAAAGGATTTGGCTCTAACAGTGGGGTCTCCGGAGCACAAGACCTCTGTGATCCACCAAGGAATATTCACTGGTGACATTTAATGACACCAGAGAGGTTCCAAGAGTAGTTGGCAAACAGTTCCTCAAGTCTCCCTTGCTCCTTCTCACCTCCCAGCATCCCACCAGGTGCATCTGCACACCAGACACAATTGCCAAGCCAGCTGCAATCTCTCCTCTTCCTGACGCTCCCGTCCACATCCTAGACCCCACTAAACACAAGAAGGAACATAAACCCACACAGCTCATTTGGGTTAATTTCTTATTTACCTCTTTAGGTACTGACGTCCCTTTCTCTGACCTTCTAAGAGAGTTCCTGTGGCTTGCAGAATCCTACTCTGACATTCATGTGGCTCTCATGGCTCTGCAGTGGCGTTATCTGTTACCTCATCTTCTTGCCTGTAGGCTATGTGAAGACTGACCAACAGGCCCCTGTTGCTTAGGTTCTGAGCCCAGCATCCAACACACTAACATAGCTGGTGCCTCTTAAGGTCACCTTTCAGCATGTCGCCACACCAGAGCCTCCTCTTCTCAGAGGAGGACCCATCTTCCAGGACACAGAACAAGGTGATCTCAAACAGAAAGGAGTGGGAAGCAAAGAGGAGCCACAGGTATCAAAGCCTGGTGATAATGGAGAACTATGTATTTAGGGTAGGGCAAAAAAAGATCAGGCTACAAGACAACTGCATAGTTTCACCCTGTTGCATCTTCTGCCAGTCTTTCTGTCTCATGTTTCCTGCAAGACTGAAATATGTCTGCCAAAGACTGGGCAGAGATTAGTGTAAAAAATCAGGCTGCCAATCTCCAGTTTGGCTAGTGGTTCTTGTAGTCCATATAATTTTGAACCTAAATCTGAAGTCTATATTTTCTTGGCCATAAATAAGGCAGCACCCAGTTCTTGGCAGAACTGAGGATGTGATCTTGTCAGTAAAGTAATCAGAACAACTTCTATCTATTCAGCACTAATTATAAGCCATGTAGTATGCCAGTGTTTCACTGAGTCTTCAGTATAAACCTTTAAGATGAGCATTACTGGCCCAATATCACAAATGAAGAACTTAATAGAGTCTGAGTAACTTGGACTGGAGATACAGCTCAGTGGTAGAGAGCGTGTCGAGCATATGCGAGGCCCTAGGTTCCATTCCCAGCACTACAGGCAGGTTTGAGGGGTGGGGGTTGAGTAACTTGCCCAAGTCACATGATTTAAAGGTGGTACTGTCAGAATCTGAAACACACCTTTCTGTCTTAGCCAAACTGTACTGCCAAGACTCAGGAATATAAGGAACTTATTAGAGATCACTCTGAAAACCAGAAGTTAGAAAAGACCTGACTTCAAATTAGATGTTCAACTGTGATGGTAGGTGACTTATCTAAAAGACAAGGAATCTGGTTGGATTTATTGATAAGTGTGCAGCCTTCAAGAGACATCGGTTGTGCTGGCAGCAATCACAGACCTCAAAAGCATGTTAGAAGTTGACCCCAATTAACACCACTGGGCATTATCAGTTTGGCTGTAATATCATGTAACTGCTACAACATCCTTAAAGGACCAGGTTCTGTTTTCCAGGGTCATTGATGACAGTTTTGTTTTCAGAACAAACAGCTAGAGTGGGATAAGAATTCCCAGTGGATATTTGGTCTCCAGAGGTGTCTATGAACCACATTTTAAGCCCTAGAAATAAATAGAGTCCACTTGCCGAAAGGTTGTCCATCATACTGGCTCAGGCCAAGATAAACCCAATTAGGTATAACCAACAAAGTGAGGAAAGTTGCTGAGCAGAGGAAAATTCCACACCATTAAAAAGGCAGCAAGACAAATCTACTTTTCTATGGGTTTAAGAGGGCCTGGGGTGACTGGATTAACTCTGACATCTGTGCTCAGATTCGAACCTTTGGTGGAAGAAAAGCTTACGGCTTAATTTTGCAAGACCCAGCATGGAACCTTTGTTGGCAAGCAGGGAGATGGGGTCTGAGAAAATTGGATTAGAGCTCCTGATATAAGGACTTCAGGGGGAAGTGTAATTATAAGCAACTATAGCAGACCTGTCTTTTCCCTGTGTGATGTTTCAATTCCAGAAAAGATCACAGGCTAAAAAAAACCCAAAGCGTTATTGATCTGTCCCATCGAGCAAGTGAGTCGATCTTAGATTGCAACAACTCCTGGTAACTGGAAAAAACAAATGCTTTTAAAGACAATAATTTTGAACTATTACTTCCCTTTGTGAGGAAAGGTATAGTCAGCAACTGAAGGTAAATGGCAAAAAGAAAGACTGCTCTGTCCTCACCTGTCATTGATGCTCCTACATCTTCCCACCCATTTGGGTCAGCAACCACCTTTACTTTTCTTACCCTGAAGGTGTCCATGAGCTGTTCTCAAGAGAAATGCCTCATTCAGAGTTCTCAGAACCCCTATCATTTCACTTACCCCACTGTGTGATAACTGCTTATATTTCCTCCCACACGAGAGTATAAGCTCTTAAACTCATGTTCATTTGTGTAACTCAGTGCCTGGCACGGTCCATTCAGAACATAGGCCAATGTCATGCTATGATAGAAGGATTCCCATCTAATAACTCAAGCTGGAATTGATGCTGTAGACATTGAAACATTTGGAGAGGTTTTGCCAATATATTTATAGTAGGGGTTCAGTTGCTGCTGTTGGCTCCCTTGGGCAACTGCCAGATGTGCACTGGGTTTGCAGTCATGTGCTTGACTTTGTGAATAAAAGACTCTTAATCAGAATATCTACAACATGCATATCTATAAGCCAAACAGAACCTTGCAAGTTTTAACCTATCAATCCTTAACAATCAATCCTTAACAATCAGTGTGTATATATATATATATATATATATATACATACACACACACACACATAAATGTATAACAGAGAAAATGTAGAAGAAGGCAATATTTTAAAAGATGTTGACTAAAACTTTTCCAAAATATACAGAAAACAGATATCCTCAGATATAGGGTAACAAATAATCCCAAGGATAATAAATTTTTAAAAACTCCAAGGCTAGAAACACTGTAATGGTATTGAAGTGCAACAGAAGATACAAAGGAAGGAGGGAAGGAGGATGGGAGAAAGGGAAAAGGGAAGATAGAGAATAAAACTTTTAAAAATGAAAATAAAATCTTAAAAGCAGAGAAGAGAGTTACTGACAAAGGCACAGAATAGATTGACATCTAATTTCTCAAAAGTCATAATGAAAATTAGAATGCAATGCAATATTTTTTAAAGCAGAGAAAAAAACATCACCATCCTATAATGATATCACCCCAGAAACAGTCTTCTAAGAACAAGAGTAAAATAAAGATATTTTCAGAAAATAAAAATTAAGAGACCCACTCTAAAGAAATTTTTGAAGGATGTACTCAAAAAGAAGTAGAGAGGGCCCCAGGAATGCCCAAAATGCAAAAAGAAATAACAAACTGCCAAAATGTTAAATGGATGAATTTAAAACATTGATTTGAATAATTCATATTATTAAAATATCCATACTACCCACAGAGATCTACAGATTCAATGCATCCCTATTAAAATACCAACATCCTTCACAGAAATAGGGAAAAAAAACCCTTAAAATTCAAATGAAACTGCAAAAATTCCCAAGTAGTTAAAATCAATCTTGAACCAAAAGAGCAAAACTGGAGGTACCACACTATCAGACCTGGAGATGTACTATGAAGTTCAAATAACCAAAACTTGTCACTGGCATGAAAACAGATATATAGACCCATGGTGAAAATAGATAGCCCAGAAATAAGTCCATCCACCCACTGATGTTTTACAAAGGTGCCAAGAACACACAATGGAGAGAAAACCATCTTTAATAAATGGTGCTAGAAAAACTGGTCATCCAAATGCAGAAGAAACTCAGCCCCATCTCTCACCATTTACAAAGATCAACTCTACATGGATAAAAGACTGAACTGTAAGACTCAAAACTAGGAAACTTCCAGAAGAAAACACAGGGGAAAGGCTCCATGACAGGACTGGGAAAGGACTTTCTAGAGAAAACCTCAAAAGTATAGGTGACAAAAGCAAAAATAGACAAATGGGATTTGTCAAACTAAAGAGCTTCTGCAGAGCAAAGGAGATAACAGAGTGAAGAGATGGCTTACAGAATGGAGAGATTATTTGTAAATCATACATCAGATAAAGTGTGATGTCCAAAATATACAGGACTCAAACTACTCATAGCAAGAAAACAAAAAATTCTACTTAAAAATGGGTGAAACATCTGAAGAGACAATTCTCAAAAGCAGACATATAAATGGCCAATATGTATATGAATAAATGATCAACATCAGAGAAATATAAGTTAAAATCACAATGAGACATCACCTCATGCCTGTTAAACTGGATTTTATCAAAAATATGGATGATAGGTGTTGGTGAGGATGTGGAGGACAGGACCCTTATATACTGTTGGTGGTATTGTAAATACCATTTTGGAAAACAAGCATAGTGGTACTTCAAAAAACTAAAACTATCATATGATCCAGCACTGCCAGTACCAGGTGTATACCCAAAGGAATTAAAATATGGGTGCTATAGAGATATCTATATGCACATATTTATTGTGTCTTTATTCACAGTATCCAAGACATGGAAATAACTCAAGAGAGCATCAACAGATATGTGGATTTTAAAATGTGTTATAAAAAAACTGAATACCATTCAGCCCAACAAAAAAAGGAAATCCTATTATTTGTGACAATATGGATGAGCCCAGAAAAGCATTGTTGTAAGAGAAATAGGCCAGGCAGGCACAGAGAGACAAATACCATGTGATCTAATTTATATTGGAAATTGGAAAAGTTGAACCCACAGAAGTAAACAGTTAGATGGTGGCTACAGAGGCTGAGAGACAAGAGTGGAAGGGGAGAGGGGAGATCTTATCCATGGACACTGAGTTCCAGTTAGGAGAAATAAGTTCTGGTGTTCTAATTCACCATAGAATGACTATAGTTATTAATAATATATTGCAAGTTTCAAACAAATAAACAAAAGGATTTTGAATGCACTCACCACAAAGAA
This sequence comes from Glaucomys volans, assembly GCA_020662805.1. Taxonomy (NCBI): domain Eukaryota; kingdom Metazoa; phylum Chordata; class Mammalia; order Rodentia; family Sciuridae; genus Glaucomys; species Glaucomys volans. The sequence continues at coordinate 68,565 of JAJEJO010001293.1, forward strand.
ATGACAGATGTTTGAGATGACAGATACACTATTTACCCTAATTTCATCATTATACAATGTATAATACATTATACAATGTATAATACATTATACAATGTATAATATGATGTAAAACATCATATTATATTTCATAAATTTATAAAATTATTATTTGGCAATTCAAAATAAACTTTTAATAAAAAGATCTTAAACTATTAAGCACATATTTTCTCAAGTTTTAGGCATATAAAGATGAATAACACAGCTCCTGTCTTCATGTCCTACCTTCCTGTCACCCACATAATCCTTCTGGGAGGGTGGGTAAGACCTAAACAGATTAAAGAAAGAAATGGCAATTAGAAAGGGGATTATAGCTATGTGAATGATGCTATGATTTCAAGCCTAAAGATGCCAAGACTCCAAGGGTTGGGTCTTTGAATTAACAATTTAAAATTCAAAGTGTTAAAAAAAATTATCTTCAGTTCAATGTCAAGCTTAAGCAATCAAGGTGGAAAGTAGGTATCCCTCATATTAGACCAAAGGCCTCATTCCAGAAGAGCCCTCAGCTTTCTTCACAGGAAGCCATCTCAGATAGATCTCTCCCCATCACTACATATAATTTTCATGCACTAAGTGACACTGCTCTCCCACAAATGATCAGCACTTGCCTGAACCTGGGCTTTAAAAGGTACAATCCCAGCACAGCAGGCTAGCTGCCAGCCTTCTCAGAAGATGGCAGACCCTCCCCCAGGGAGCAACCCATCACTTCCTGACTGCCCTTCACCTCCTATTGTAGTGAGTCTGATGTTTAACTCGGATCTCATATTTTCCTTGTCACTGAGTCAATAGAGAATTTGATTTTGTTTACTCATGTTTTTTACAAAAGTAATTTTATCGGGTAATATTCTGGGCCCACAGTGGAATGCACCCAATGTAAACAAACCCACCCTGACCCACAGACCCTGAGCTGGCCATGTCCTCTTCTGAACTGCCACCCTCCTGCCTTCCCCTCCAACACAACCCCTGGCCTGAATTGATGTTGATCATATCCTTGCTTATTAAAAATAGTTGTCTCCAGTGTAGGTGTTCCCTAACCGTTCAATTCCGTTTTGCTCCTGTGTTTGTGATATTAACAGTCTTCTGTATACTTCCTGGAGCATGTGTGCAAGTTTCTCCAGGGTACACACTGAGAGTGGAATTGCTGGGTCAAAGAAATGTCATCATTACCTGTGCTAGATAATGTCAAGTGGTCTTCCAACGAAATTGGGAAATTATTCTAATTTATAGTTGCAACTGTCATATAGAAGATTGTTTATCTACATCCTCATTAATGCTTACTTTTGTCTGACTCCATTTTTTTTGGTTCATTCAGTGGGTACAAAATGATATCTCATGGTGATTTTAATTTGCATCTCCTTGATTACTCATGAAATTGGTGACATTTTAATATGCTGATAGCCATTTATATTTACTTTGTGAATTGTTTTATCATTTGGGGGACATTTTTCAGTGGGGTGTAGGCATTCTTTATTCTGGGTCCTAGTCTTTTGTCAGTGAGATGTCTCCCAGTTTGTGGCTGATTTTTTTACTCTCTTCATGGTATTTTTGGTAAATAGAAGTTCTCCATTTTAATAAAATGGAAATATCCATCTCTTCATTTTTGATTTGTGCTTTCTGTGTCTTTTGATTTCACAGGGAAGGGGAGCTTCTTATGAAAGGGAAAACTTGAAATTTCTTAGGAAACTGCAGAATACCTTTATGGCCTTTGGAGAGGGAAGGATTTAGAGAGTTCTCATCATAAACCATTCTGTGTTATCAAGCATCTTTAAAGATCATGCGGAGGATTCAAGAGGGTATGCTGAGCCCTGGCCACTTTTGTTTTCATTGTTCTTCTTGGAGAAGGAGAATCCCCTGGGCTGCTGTCAGAGAGGGTCTCAGAACCAAGGACCAAAGGCACAGCCAAGGCAGCGGAGGGGGCCATCCCTCTTGCCAGGGTCACCACCTTCCCAGCAGAGCCCTGCTGCAGTTTTTTCACCTTGAGTTCTTTGTTAGGAGCTCTGATGGGGGTCTGTTTCCGCTAATCTTAACTGTGGCAAAATGCTCCAGGATGTCTATTCTTCTGGTTACATATGGAATTTCCTGGACTTCAGTTGATTGCTTGGGATGGGGGCTGATTAGATGCAGCTATTTCCAGGCATCCTTGCCTTTTCTTTCCTGAAAAATGATTGTGTTAGAAACATATTTTTAGATGGGACTACAGTACTCACATATAGTTTTCTTTTTACTGTACACTCTCAAATCCAGTTTTCTTCCAGAAAAGCACACACATTGCACACATACACACACTGACAGCTAGTACAACTTTCACCAGTTCTACTCTTTATATTACTATTCGTATATTATTTGTAACTTTTGTCATCTTAAGGTCCATTTTTCCCAGTGCAATTTCTGAGTCTTCCTCCACCCTCCCCATCCCCCACCCCACATATCTATTTATGGATCATTATTCCCTTCTCCATCAACATCTTCACAGCAGAGCTGAGTGCCCCAGGGGATCTGGGCTTGTGTGAGGCTCTGCCATGATGAATGGATTTCTTTTCACTCCCCAGTAACTGGCTGGCTTCCACCAAGGGCAGCTAATTTCTTTGTAGCTACTTGGAGTAAGTAGATTAGGTTACCAGTACTGCTGCTTATCTCATTCTAGAATCAATGATCCAATTCACATGATCACCAACTATAAATCTGGAGAAACTATTACACAGAAGCCCTGGTAATTGATTAGTGGGTATTTCCTGAAACAAATCATTTGCAAGGCAATGCTTTATTCCCAGCCTATTTCTGAGGCAATTAGGACCTACTGAGTTGCTTATTTGTTTACTATTTGATGATGGTCATTTATTTCTCGTCTAATGTCTGAACCTTCCCCCTGGTTTCTCAATGTTCTGGTCCCCAGCTCTTTCTCATTTCTCTGTTGTGTTCTTCTTTCAGGCAGATGCCCAGTTTGCAACACAGCTGATCCTCAGGGTCCATCTGTCTACCAATTTTGGTGGCACCAAGATATAGTTGTTTTGGTCCTTGGAGCAAATCATAGCCAGGATTCTGCTGCCTTCTGCTTCACCTTCCCAGGTCCAGCAGGCCATATCAGGGGAGAGGGCTGAAAGGGATGAGTGGGTGGAGGACACGCTCTGAGGACCGTGACTCTTTCCAAGACCTACATGGTACTGGGGCATGCCAACAGAGAATGGCTGTTCTTCAACATTAGGGTCTGCTTGAGGCTGGAGTCCTTGATTTTTCCAATCAGGTAAGCATAAAGTATTTATGATTTTGTAATTTGGTCTGCATCAAATTACAGACTGTTCAGATCTGGTCAGGTTGGAAGTTGGGTTACAATTTTTATGATGCACTGAGCTCCTTGGAACAAGATGATTTGTGCTGTTTTGCCGGTAACATTTCATTTAATCTCATTAACTCTTGTGTGTCCTGAATGGGATCATCCACATCAGAAACCTACAGTGAGGGAGGTTGGGTCCACCGTCTAGGTCATTCAGTACAAGTGAAAAATTTCACTCAAACATAGACTTAGCTAATTCCGAAGTGTGCTTTTAACCACTGGCCTGCCCAGTAACAAACAGAGGTCACAGAAGGGCAAGTTCACAGAAGGCTGGAGTAGTCAGGAACAATAGATTGGAAGGAAGGGGTTCCTGTGGAGCAATGTAATTCCATGTTTCTCAAACTTTATTTTTTCTTTTTGTGGTTAAAAAGAATAACATAAAATACATAAGATAACATACAAATAGATAAAAATAGAATACTTGATGAGCTTGTGTTACTCTTGCACAATAGCCATGTAACCTTCCCTGTCTTGGTCCTATTTTAGTATATACATTGCCAAAATCAGCACACTCAAACTTTTTAAATTGCAATTCACAACACAAAATACATTTTGCATCATGATTTCATACACACACATAAATAACTGAAAAAGTTTACTTTGTAATATATCCCTTGTCCTCTGCAGTGCACTTCATTTTTCTACAACATTTTATATCTTTTTCTAAAAATAATTCTGGTCATGACCTATTAAATGGACTTTACAACCAACAAATACTGATCTGCAAATGCCAACATGCAATGTATGAGTATATCTTTTTCCCCACATCCACGACAACACTTATTATTGCTTGTGTTCTTGAAAATAGCCATTCCAATTGGAGTTAGATGAAATCTTAGGGTGGTTTTAATTTGCATTTCTCTAATTACTAGAGATGATGAGCACCTTTTCATATATTTGTTGATCACCTGTATATCATCTTCTGTGAAATGTCTGCCCAGTTCCTTAGCCCATTTATTGATTGGGTTCTTTGTATTTTTGGTTGTAAAGTTTTTTAAGTTCTTTATAAATTTTGGAGATCAGTGCTCTGTCTGAAGTGTGTATGGAAAGGATTTCTTTCCCACTCTGTAGGCTCTCTTTTCACATTATTGATTGTTTCCTACATTGTGTCCAACTATAGAAATGAAAAGTTGTACCCCATTTGTGTACAAAAAAATAAAAAATTTAAAAATTTAAAAAACACCAACATGCAGAAATTGAGGCTTAGAGATGTGTTGAATACCTAGCATAGTGTCTTGCAAATAATATTCCTAAGTGTCTGCTCTATCTCTGTACCTGATGTGCCAAGCTATGCAGCACCCTAGCAGCCAAACAGGGATAGAACCCAGGTTTCTTGGCTCCCAGTGCAGGGTTTTTCAGTCAAGGACAATTTTTCCAAGAGGAGGGATTCTCTCATGGCAGAATTTCTTCACAGAGGTCGACAGAAGTAAGGAGAAACATTGAAGTCATGGGACCCACACATCGCCCCACAATGGGGAGTGCCCCAAGGTCACAGGATGCTAGAACAGAACTGTCTCATTCCAAAGCCCACACTCTCTTTGGTTTCCTACTTTGATTGTTCAGAAAAATAAATTGGGGATCTAGGTAACATTACCAATTCCCAGGCTACATCAAATCAATTTAATCAGAATATTCAGAGGTAGGGTTTCTAAGAGCTCCCCAGTTGGTTTTAATACAGAGCTACCACCTCCATGCAATGCAGAAGATACCCCTTAAAACCATTCTCATCAATCCTTCCAGCCCCACTGACATCTCCCCCATGGAGTCCTGACTCAAATTCACTGTCAAAAGTAACTGCCCTTCCATTGCATTCATCTGAGCAATCAGAGCTGCTTTATCCTGTGTTTATCCCCCTGCCTGATGATGCACTTACTGGCTGCAGGGCTTATGCCTTACTCATAGTTGTATCCAAGTGTGCAATAAATATTTACAGAATGCCCTTTGCTCAGATGGCTCTTCTTTTCCAGACCATCCAGGCTTCTGGAGTCTACTGGGATTCAGCTGTCACTCCTAATGAGGGTGATTAAAATTCTCCCCGGGGACAAGTCCTACAGAGGACAAGAAGGACGCTCACTGAAGAAGTTGCAGAATTCTATCAGTGAGAACAACAGTCGGGAAGGCAGTGAGTCAGCCACGTCCCTCTTCACGGTGGGATTCTTCTCTCCCCGTCCTTCCTTGCTAGTCGTCTCCTCTGGGTTTTTGAATCATCCAGGATTCCTGGTGGGGCAGTGTCGCTCCGTGTGCAGAACCCTGGACCGGAAGTAGGGAAGACGACTTTCTGTCCCGGTGGTACCCATCGCTGTGGCCTGTGCGGGGGTCCTCTGCTTTTTGTTTTGTTCGCTGGGAGTGACAAATTCCTAGTTCAATTGTCCCCCTCCACCACTCCTTTTCTCTAGGGGATTATATAAGAGCTCCTTATATTTAGGAAAAAAAAAAAAAAAAAAAAAAAGCTTGGTCCAGGTCCTTGAGCTTTTCTGAGGACAGCTTTGTATAAATATAAGATACCTTTTGTTATTGTTTGTAGCCCAAGGGATTTGCGGAAAGAAGTTAGGAGCCAGCAATGCTCGTTTTTATAGGCAGAAAATAGCTGTTGGAAAAACAACCTGATGTGTGGAGCACAATGTTCTTATCGAGCAGACAGAATTATCTTTCCCGGGCAGCCATGAACACAAAACACCTGGTACACACGTTTCCTGACCCTTCACATATTTTGAAAGAAAGAGACCTTTACCCTGACCTGTCAAGCAATGATCTTCATGAACTTCTGTCCACAGACTCTCCCACTGTTATCTTGGCTTGCTTCTGTGCACTGAAATGGTAAACATCACTGATCCTCACTAATAGGACATCTTCTCCAGATATCACTGGGACCTTATCAGATCCACACATGCATTTCTTCTTCCTATGAATGTGGCCTCCGATGGGGGTGCATCTCGGCCACATCAGGGACTAAGAGTCAGGGGCTTCCTGCCTCCAGCCCAACACTGTGGGTGCGGTTGAGGAGATGAGGACTGAAGACTTGATCCCTGCTCAGCAACCACTTAAAACCTTTGGGAGAGAAAACAAAAGCAAGTCACTGAAAACCTTTAGAGAAACATACAGATCTATTCATGAGAAAATTTATTCCCTAGTTAAAGGCACAAAGGTATTAAAAGAAGGTGAAATCTGCTAGGAAAGCTACTGGGAGATGCTCAGTAATGTTAAAGTGAATGAAGTCAACTTGACATGGGAGAAAAGCCTTGGAAACAGTGGAGGAAGGAGCAACAGCCAAGCATTGGTTACGGAGCAGAGTGGAATGACCTGGGTATGCCTTTCTCCAGCTGTGTGTTCTGAGCAAGTTATGTAACTGTGCTTCACGGGACCTCCTCTTCCATAGTGATTAACTAGTAATGATGCTTCTGTTGTCATTTGGGGGGACAATGAAATGAACTAAATATAGGAATAAATCTTAGCCCACTGTCAGGCATGTAGTTGTTTAAACCATGCTTATTGTTATTGCTGTTTTTTATTGTTATTAGGGGAAAATGTGAGAAAAAAAAGGGATAAGTCTATATGGAGGGAAGTAGATTTTCCTCATAATCATAAAATAATCAAAATACTTGGTAGTGTGTAATTTAAGTGAATTTGATCCTGCCCTGTGCAATATTGTGAAAGAAAGAAAGAACATGCAGGTTAAACCTCTTCCCTCCTCTCAGCACTCTTCCCATGGCCACTGCTTCCACCTCTTCTGTGCCACCGTGAGCTCATAATCTGTCTTCCTGGCTCTCCCGGCTCCACTCTCCTCCTGCCCCAATTTACAATCTCATCTCCCAGGCTGGACGAGAGGCTAATGAGTTAGTTACAAGAGATGAATCTGCAATGGTGGCCTCTCAGGCAATGGTGACAGCATCTGGGACTTGGGACAGAGAATTTCTTGGATGTTTCTGGACCTATCAAGTCATATCTAGGTAGCTATGCACCTCTAACACAGGGAGTGCTCAGCAGAATTTTAGGGTTTTTTTTTTTTAATCAAAATTTCAAGAGTGAGAACTTAATTAACTTAATCTTCATTTCCCTCCTGGAAGGCACATGTTTGATCCACAGATGACATAACTATGCTGCAATGTCACAGGTCGTTAGAGCTGTCTTATACCATTGTGCAGTTTAGTCAGCTGCCCATCAAGCTGCATCCATTCCACTCCCTTCCCACTTTGCCCTGTGGATGATGGTCATGCTCCTCCTGAAGTGGCTTAGGCCACATTCCTAGGTTTAATAAGGCTCTCTTGGCTCCAAATTACCTACAGGATAAAACCCAAACTTCTTAACCCAACAGATAAAGCTCTGCACATCCATCCTGGCCTTCTTCTCTGCTTTCTCCTTATCTCCTGCTGTGATAAACTTTTCCCAGGTCCCCACAAACACCTCACCCTTTCAAGACGGTGCCCTTCAGTCCAAACACTTTCTCCAACCTTCTTCAACTTCACTGGGATCATTGCCGAAGGAAAAGCTCTTGTGTCTCCAGACTTAAAGCTGTGCAGTTATTTGCTCTGCATTGTTTATAGTATCAAAAGTTAAGCACTTAGTGGATGCTTTAAAATATTTCTTCAATCAATGAATGTGTTCTGTTTTCAATGATAGCATTGAAAGGGAGGTTGGATAATTGTCCTCCTTACTTGGTTTCCTCATCAGACTATGAGCTTCTCCAAAGGGGGAGAAGAAGAGAGTGTGTCCGTTTTTTCTATACCCTAAGATCCAGTTCAGTGGTTCTTGTGGTAGATTTTAGGTCAAAGTTTGAAAATTAATTGAATTTCTTATATATCTTTTGCAAAATGATTCTCTTTTTTTCTTTTCTTTTTTTTTTTTTTTTTTTTTGGTCATTGTGCATTCTTTCTTTAACAATTAGGTTTCCCTCCTCTCCTAATGTAGGGTTGGAGTAAAGGAGAGGGAAGAGAACTGTGGTCTTTTGTTGTCTTATCCCTCCAGTATATAACAAGAATATGAATAGGAGGGGTGCGGGGGAACCCCCTCTTAGGTTAGAGTCCTGGACTGAGAGGCTGACGTGGGAGTCTTCTGCAAGTGCTCACAGATGAAACCTTGGAAGGGCTGAGGGAAGCAAGACAGGGCAGGGGACAAGCAAAACCAGCACACAGATTCAGTTGCAGCTGAGTCCCAGCCTGGTCCCATAGGAAGCCAGGGACAAAGATGGCCTCCAGAACTGTCCTGCCCCCAAGGAAGAGGCCTGTGTGCTTTTATATCACAATATAAGTAGTTGGCTATAAGCCACACCCACAAGTGGGGAGATAACCTCAGGGAATTTCAAAGGGAGCAGCTTCTGTAGGTGCAGGGAAGTCTTCAGGGGAGATTGCTGCCCTTGGTCACCAACACTCATGGCAGCCGAGCGAGGGGGGCTGTTATGGTAAAGCCATCGGAATAACACAGCCATAGCCCTATCGAACAACTAGAAATAAGATAGAAAGTCTAGAAGGGTTAGCCAAGCTTTTATGTCAACCCTCTGCTCCTCCAGCTTGGTCAATAAGTCTAATTAACAAGTTATCTGGATTAGTTCCTCACTCCTTAACAGATTTAGCATCAGCAAGATAGAAGAGGGGCCAAGACCCTGGAAGGCAAATGCACCAATAGGAGCAAAACAGAAGCCAGAAGCCAAAAGGCACAACAGTCTGGAAGCTGGTGGGGCAAAGCCCCCAAGGGCTTCGAGTTAAAGATAAAGTCTTAAAGATTGAGATTTACAGTGAAAATGACTACAGTGAATTTTACAAGAAAAAGTTGGGTGAGCTGCATTGGACATTCTAAGTGTAGGAACACAGGGCAATGGGCAACATAATTTTTAAATATTTTGTTTGAAATTTGGAAGCTTGAGGTGTGTGAACAATGACATAGATGTTTTAATTTTGTAAAGTATCTCCTTCTCGGTCAACCCTGGCGGAGAAGTGAGGTATTACTGGCTATACCTCTGGGAATCTCTCCCCACCCCCCAAGGAGCTCATGGAACCTTCCAGAGGATCACTTCAGACTTGTTTAAAAGTTCTGTCAGTTTTGATTCCACCTAGCATGTGTGATTAAATAACTGGGGCTGAGAGGAGCCTTCCACAATCACCGCACTTACACACAGTGTAATATAGGGAAAGGTCTACCCTGGCATCCAACAAATGGAGTTCAAGTTCCTCCCCTGTCATTAACATCTGTGTGACCCTACACAAGTCATTTATCTTCTTTGAGTCTTGCTGTCTTCATCTGTAAAGAGGAAATTCTAATATTTATTATTATTATTTATTATATTGCACATTACATGAATATACTTTATGATATATTAATACACTTAATAGAGAAACACTATTATACTGTCTCACCAGTCCAATGTCAGGAACAAGTGAGATAATGTTTGTGAATTTGCTTGTAAGAAACAAAAGATAATTAAAAGTGGGATACTTAAAAAGGTACACTTCTCATCTCCTTCTTTCCAGTGAAACTTTTGATAGTTTTTCTAAATTTCTGAGCTGGTGAGATACACACGGATGCCATTTCCCATGGATTTATTCTGTCCCCGTCCACTGCCATCTGCCTACCATGCTGCCCTCCCAGGAGCCGACCTGCCCCCCATTTCTGCATCCTGTTTCAGAATGGCTGCCTTTGGAAAATGGGGTTTCTCAGGAAGGACATTGCACAATCAGAAAGGCCGATCTGCCAAGGCTGTAACATTTTTTTCCTGGAGCACTTTCAGGAATGTGTCATAGGAGGTGGGGGAGATGGGCAATGGAACAGAGAGTACTAGGCACCAACAACCAGGTAATAAACTGTCCGAGCATTCCTTTTCAAAATCGAATGAAGACATCAATCTTCATTAAGTCAAAGGGTCTGGGGTCCGTAGCGGTGAGATTTTCTGAGCTGCTTCAAGAAGCTGGAGAAACAATGACCAAAATGCAGACCATAGAAACGAGAGGCAGTGAATTCTAGAACTTGATGATGTCTATTTTCAACAAGGGTTGAATTTGCCAATAACTATTATTCCCAAACATGAACCTCAAGCTCAGTGTTGTGCTGGAGCTGGCTTGCCTGGGTCAAGAGGGCTGCTTATCATGGCTCTTTGCAAGTCCATGCTCACCAAAGTCACGCTAGAGGCTCGTAATTGGCTCCAGTGGCAGTGTTACAGCATGGATTCAATAACTGGCACAGATAACTCTGTCCCCTCTCCAGAGAGTCATCTTACCACCACTTCATTTTGTATCTGAATGTCAAGAGACCTGTGGAATCCTGAAGTCACTTTCAGAAGGGCAGTGTCATTCTCAAATTTCCATGTAAACCATTGGGAAAGAAATCTAATGTATATAATAATCAGAAATTCTTTACTTTGAGATTCCCAATTCACCTTCCTCATACAGCCTCTCTTTTTCTTGAGACTGAATATGGTAAATGTCTGTTACAGAACTGAGAAAAGCCTGAGGTTGTTTTCTCCCTTTTGTCGACTTAGAGATTTTTCTGTGCGCTCCTAGGATCTACCAGGAAGGGAGGATGCCTTCAGAAAGAAATTTTCCCCACAGGGAATGAACTCCCCACCCCTGCAAGCTCCAGGGAGGCTATGGAAAATTAGGGGCAAGATGCTGTTCTCTGCTGGGGAAATTTTGCAAAACACTTGGATTCAATGGAAAGTGATCAGCCTTGGTAAGAAAATGTAGTTTTCTTTTCTCTTCCCATACCAGTTAGGATTTTTTTTTTAAGGCAATGAAAACACAAACTTGTACAATATTTACTTCTAGATACCTCTCTTTCTTCCACAGACCTTCCTTTCATACATCTTTGTGGCTGTGGTTGATGATTTTCATCACTCTTTCTTATACTTCCTTGAGGTTAAAATGAAAAGGAGTAGGGAAGAAATTATTATTTAGAAGGCACCAACTCTATATCAGATACTAGAGTATTCTTATTTATTACAGCAGTCATGCAAGGAAGGTACTACTATTCCATTCTTTTCAGGAAAGGAAAGGCAGGAATTATCTAAGTTTACTCAACTGTCTTAGTCCATTTTGTGTTACTTTAACACAACACCCCAGACTGGATGATTTATAAAGAAAAGTTTATCTCACAGTTCTGGAGACTTTCAGATCTGGAAGTGGGTGGCTGCATCTGGTGAGCGCTTGGCACTTCATCGTAACTTAGTGGGAAAGAGGAAGGGCAACAGTGTGCAGAAGAGACGCGGCCCGAGAGCCAGACTTGCTCTGTAGCAACAAACTTGGTGAGAAGAAGCCACTCCCATGAGAAAGGCATCAAACCCTCTTAAGGACCTAAGGATCTCTTAAGGATCTCACTCCCTCTCGACACTGCTACACTCAACATGAGTTCAGAGGGAACAAACCACATTGAAACCAGAACACCAACTAATGGGTTTTGGAGTTGGAATTTTAATTCAGATCTCCCTGACTTCATATTTTGTGTTCTTTCTGCCCTTTCAACTATTGTATTGACCTACTGAAAAATAAAGTTCAACTGTAGGTCCAATGCTGGAGACATGGTGCAGCCTAATACTGATCCCTTGCAGCTGACCTTCCAAGGGATGCAATCGGATTGTCTAATGAAGTAAAGGTGAGTTTTTCTATGGGATACAACTTGCCATTTCTTGGGGACAGTGTTGAGACAAACACCAAATATTTGTTGTTATACTCATTTAAAATGTAAATTAGGAGAAGAGCATGGATATTGGAAGTGAACATTATATCTTGTTGTTGGATGATTTAACAAATGATATCCTAGGAATCTAATGTTGGTATCCAAATATTTTTAATAAAATCAAAAAGTTATAGGTAAAAAAAATAAAATATTTAAATTTTTACCATGAAATGCTGAAGTCTAGCAGAAAAAAAGGCAGGGAGAGAGAGAGAAGGAGGGAGACTGTGTATCCTTGTGAAACTTTCAACATTCCCAGTTGAAGTAACTTTAGAACCTCCAAATGGAAACATATGCAGTTGGAATACAGAAGAAAGTTTTGGATTATAGCAATGGATTTGGATTTTGTCAGTATGTAGAGGTATTTATAGCCATGGGAATGGAGAGGATCATCAATTAAATATGTATAGAATGAGAAGGTAGGTTATAGAACTAAACTCGGAAAATTTCCTTCATTTAAAAATCCAAAATTGTTCAGATGTCTAGAGCCACACAAGTACCTTCAGCATCTCTGGACTCACTCTTCTAGCTCCTTGGTAAGTTCTATGTCAAAAAATAGAGGCATCTGGTGAGGACACAGAATGAATCACTGCCCCTAAAATTGTTTCAGACTTGTCAGAATTTGTTCTACACCAATGAGAAAGTTGCATCCTGGGAGAACTAGCACTTTTTAGAAATAGCAAAGGAGAACTTATACTTCTAATTAGGATGTAGAAGCTGTCAATAGAAACAGATTCAAAGACCTGAGTGTATGGAATGACCAGGTTGGGTGTGCAAAACAACTGTTATAAGTATGTTAATGAATTTATAGAAAAATTTATGGATATAATAGATAAAGAAATGGATTATTTCAAAAGAATTATTCAAACACTAAACAAAACCAAGTGGAAAATATAGAACTGAAAAAATATAATATCTAAGATATCTGGGGCTTAAGAACATCAGAGAAGGAAGGAGCAGTGAAAGGAACTAGCAAGTAACAGAAACATTCAAACTGAAAGAAAGAGAGAAAATGATAGAGAACTGAATACACTATCAATAATCATATCAGGTTTATAACATCCATGCATTGACTCCCAGCAGGGGAGGAGATAGAGAATTGAGTAGAAAAAATTTTGGAAGAAATAATGATTGAAATTTTACAACTCTGATGAAAACATCAACCTATAAGAAAACCACTCCTGGACATATGACAGTCAAATCACTCAAATAAACCAAAAGAACATCTTCATAGCCGCCTCCTAAATACAGACATGCCTGCCAGAGACAATGAAATGAATGACAGCTGACTGCATACTGGAAACTGCAAATCAGAAAATACGACACAAGACAATGGAACATCTTTAAAGAAAATGATACTGTCACCATAGAATTCTGTATCAACTAAAATTTTTCAGAAATCAAGGTGAAATGAAGATATTTTCAGATGATGGAAGGCTGAGAGAATTCACTGCAAGCAGACCTACACCATAATAAATGCTAGTGAAAATTGTTCAGCATTAAAAAAATCCAGATAGAAACTTGGATATGCAGGAAGGAAAAACAAAGTGAGAAAAGTGGGGACTTCCAGTGTTCAGTCCAATATGTAAGGAGCTTAGAGGCCATCACTCTATTCTACCAAGTAAAAAGCTGAGAAAATTGTAAATTCAACAATTATTTTTCAATTCCTCATCAGAGAGGTGAGCACACAGGACAAATCACTGCCCCTAAAATTGAAAAGACAGGTAAATACAGAGAGAATCACAACTTACCAGAGCAGAAACTCCTGAAACAGGGCTAGGATAGGAAAACCAAAAATGGAATTGATTAGTTGCTAGAGACTGAACAACACCCTCTGGGGAGACCCAGTCACAGGGGCTTCCACACTTTTGTGAATTTTGCATCCAAAAACTTTACAGGTCCTCACAGTAAATATCAGAGAAAAATTCCTCAGAGCTTCTGGCAGGGGGAAAGGGAAAGGAACTATTTTGAAATATGCCAGAGCATTCTGTTCTTCATAACAAGGCTTGCTTTCAAGAAAAATTACTTTACCAGAGCCTAATCTGCTAGGATTTTAAGAGTTTAACTGACCAAGAGGAAGAGAAATACCCAATTCTAGCCAGTCTTTCACATGGGGTAAGAGAAATACCCAACTTCAATTCTCTCAAGCTATCCTATCTCACCTAAACAAAGAGGCACAAAACTGAGAAGTATAAAGTTTGCAGTCCAGGGACACAGGCGCACCAAGTTTGGGATCTAACTATAGGACTTACCACAACATTACTAAAGACTTTTCTACGTTACCCAGTACAATATATGCAACTTTCAACAACAACATCAAAATAGATGTCATAGAAGAAAGAAAACATAGTTTGAAGGGACTGAAAAGCATTAAAATCAGAGTCAGATATGGCAAGAATGTTGAGATTATCAGACCAGGATTTTTTTTAACTATGATTAATATGCTAAGAGCTGTAATGGAAAAGTAGACAATAAGCAAGAACAGATGCCTGATGTAAGCAGAGAGATGGAAATCCCAAGCAACAATCAAAAAGATACTAGAGCCAGCCATGGTGGCACATGCCTATAATCCCAGCAGCTTGGGAGGCTGAGACACAAGGATCATAAGTTCAAAGCCAGCCTCAGCAACTTAGTGAGGACCTAAGCAACTCAGAGAGGCCCTGTCTCTAAATAAAACATAAACATGGACTAGGGATGTGGTTCAGTGGTTAAGTGCCCCTGGATTCAATCCCCAGTAACCCTCCCCCCAAAATACTAGAAGTCAAAAACACTGTAACAGATACAATGAATTTTTTAATGGGATTATTAGTATGCTAGAAATGGCTCAGCAAAGAATCTCTGTGCTTGAGGACATAACAACAAAAACTTCCAAAATGGAGAAGCAAAGAAAAAAAAACTGGAACAGAATATTCAAGAACTGTGAGATAATCAGAAAGATGTAATACATATAAAATGGGAATACTAGAAGAAAAAGAAAAAGAAAAGAACAGTGGCAATGTTTGAAACATTGGTGACTGAAAATTTCCCCAAAATTAATGTCAGACTTCAAACTATTGATCAGAAATCCCCAGAGAACACCAATGAGAACAAGAGTCAAAACATCTACACCTAGAGAGTATCTCATTCTAACTTTAGAAAATCAAAGATAAAGAAAAAAGGTTCAACTCTCCACCTTATTGGCTTGGGAGCTGACTTCCTCAATAAAACTCCTAAAATGCAAGAAATAAAATGAGGAATCAATAAATAGGATGGTATCAAACTAAAAAGCTTCTTCACAGCAAAGGAAACAAACAAGAACGTGAACAGAGAGCCTACAGAATAAGAGAAAATCTTCACCACCATCACCTCAGACAGAGCATTAATCTCCAGGATATAGAAGGAACTCAAAAAACTTAACACCAGAAAACAAATAACCCAATCAATAAATGGGCAGAGGAACTGAACATGCACTTCACAGAAGAAGAAATATGAATGGTCAATAGATACATGAAAAAATGTTCAATATCTCTAACAATTAGAGAAATGCAAATCAAAACTACACTGAGATTCTATCTCACTCCAGTCAGAATAGCATTTATCAACATACAAGCAGCAATAAATGTTGATGAGGAGTCAGGGAAGAGATTCACTTCTACATTGCTGGTGGGACTGTAAATTGGTGTGACCACTCTGGAAAGCAGTATGGAGATTCCTTAAAAATGTGGGAATGGAACCCCAATTTGACCTGTTATCCCACTCCTCAGTTTGTGTCCACAGGAATTAAAATAAGCATACTATAGTGATGCAGCCACTTCAATGTTTATAGCAGCTTAATTCACAATAGCCAAGCTATGGAACCAACCTAGTTGCCCTACAACAGGTGAATGGATAAGAAATAGGTGGTATATATACACAATGGAATAGTACTCAGCCACAAAGAAGAATGAAATGATGGTATTTGCTGGTAAATGGATAGAACTGGAGAATACCATGATAAGTGCAATAAGTCAGTCCCAAAAAACCAAAGGTGTAATGGATACATGGATATGTGGATGCTAACCTACAACAAGGGAGGGGAAGATTAGAAGTTCTTTGGACTAGACAAAGGGGAATGAAGGGAAGAGAGGAGGGATATAATAGGAAAGACAGTAGAATGAATTGGATACATCTTTCTTATCCTCATATATAAATATATGACCAGTCAAACTCCACATCATGTACAACCATAATAATGGGATCCTAATTGGAACAAGTTAATCTATGTATGTATAATATTTCAAAATATGCTCTATTGTCATGTAAAAAAATACTAAAATGATTTTAAAAAAGAAAAGAAATCACAGGGAAAAAAATCACCTTACCTCTAAAGAAGCAAAGATAAGAATTACATCTGACTTCTCAGAACCATGCATACAAGAACAAACTGGAGTGAAATACTTCAAGTATTAAGAGGGTTGAAAAACACCACCAATCTAGAACTATATACCTTGCTAAAGTATCCTTTGAAAGTGAGGAAGAATAGACTTTCTCAGACAAAATGAAATTTGTTGCTAGTAGACCTGCTTTATAAGAAATGTTAAAAGAAGTTCTTCAAAAAGAAGGAAAATTATTACTTGTCAGAAACTCAGATTTCCACAAAGAAAAGAAAAGCATCGCCAAAAGAATAAGTGAAGGCAAAATTAAAAACTTATTTTTTTATTTTTAATTGATCTAACAGAAAAGTTTGTCCAAAATAATAAGAGCACCAGTGTATTTAATTTGGTATGCTTTTATACACATTTAAAGTATTTTGAATTAAACAAAAATGAAAATACAAGTTAAAACTTGTGGAATGCAGTGAAAGCAAAGTTTAGAGAGAAATTTATAGTATTAAGTGCCATATTAGAAAATAAGAAAGATCTGAAAGAAACAATCTTGGTTTCCATCTTAGAAAACTAGAAAAAGAACTGCAAATTAAATCTAAAGTAAGAAGAAAAGAAATAATAAAAAATTAGAGCAGAAAGCAAAGCAATTGAAAATAGAAAAGTCAACAATGAAAATTATGAAACCAAAATCTGACTCTTTGAAAATACCAGTAAAATTTGTAAGCCTCTCACTAGTCTAAGAAAAATTTGAGAGGACAAATATTAGATATATTGGAATTGAAAAATGGGACATCTTCATAGATCTCATAGACAATAAAAGGATAAAAATTAATGTAAAGAACTCTATGTTCACAAATTTGATGATCTAAAGTAGACCAATTTCTCAAAAGGCACAACCTGCCAAAATCAAACAAGAAGAAATCAAGAGACTGAATAGATCTATATCTATAAAGAAATTTAATCAATAACTAGGAAGCATTTAAAACTAAAAGCACCATGCCCAGAGGGATCCACTATTGAATTACACCAAACATTCAATGTAATAGTTGATTTGAATTGTCAACTTGATTGAATTAAGAGATGCCAAAGATTAAGAGGCTTCTGTGTATGTCAGTGAGGGTGTGTCTAGGAATGATTGGCATGTGGGATAGTGAACTGAAGTAGAGACCCTCCCCTAAGTGTGGGCAACACTGTCCACTAGGATGGTGGCTTGGATGGAATAAAAGTTGGAAGAATAAGGAAGCAGCAGCAGATGCAAGCTCAGTTCTTCTTGAACAGGTTCTTGATAGCTGCCACAATTGCCTGAGGATATCAGACTCTCATTCCTTCACTCTTTAAAAGCACACTCTGCCAGGGATTTCTCTAGGGCGTTTCCAGAAGCCTTCAGTCTCAGACTAGGGTAGCACCTCTTGTTCTCAGGCTTGAGCCTCTTTTACTGCACAGCTACTGGTTCCTCCAGGTGTCCAGCCTGCAGAGGGTCATTGTGGACTATCTAGCTTCTGGTCTCATAACCAGTCTGTTAAATCTCCTTTTTATAATCATACTTCCTGTTGATTCTGTTCCTCTTGAGAACCCTAATACATTCAAGAAGGAAATTATATCAATTTTCTACAGTCTATTTCAGAAGATAGAAACAAAGGTAATACTTTTTGACTCATTCTATATGGTAATACCAAAACAGATGAAAGCAGTACAAGAGAAGAAAACTACAGATCAACATCTCTTATGAACGTAAATGCAGAAATCCTCAACAAAACATTAGCAAATCAAAACCAACAATGTATATGAAGTATACCATGTGATCAAGCAGTATTTATTCCAAGTGTTCAAGCTGGTTCAATGTTCAAAAATCAATTAATGTAACCCATTACATCAACAGGAGAGAAAAGAGAAAAATCACATGACCATATCAACAGATGCAGAAGAAAAGAATTTGAAAAATCCAATGCCAACTCATGATTTCAAAAATCCTATGTCAAAAAAAGATGTTCAGAAAGAAAAAAGAATCCTATGTCTATTCATGATTTTAAAAATCCTAAGCAAATCAAGAATAAAGAATTTCTTCAACTTAATCAAGAACATCTTTAGAAAATCCCTACAACTAACATCATACTTAATGGTGACATACTTAAGTATAAATATAACAAAATGTGTACAAGGTATATGTGAGGGAAACTCCAGTGAAAGATATCAAGGAAGAACTAAGAAGTAGAGAGAGATCTCATGTTCATGGGTAAGAAGATTCAATATTATCAGGAGGTCAGTTCTTTCCAACTTGGTCTATAGATTCCATGAAATGTCAATCAAACTCCAAGCAAAGATCTAGAGGATATTTTGGAAAGGCAAGAGTTCAGACTAACCTGCTCAATATTGAAGAAGAAAATAAAGTTGGAGGACTGACATTTTCTGACATCAAGGCTTAATATAAAGCTATAATAATCAAGGCATGGTGATATGGGTGAAAGAATAGACAAATAGATTAATAAAACAATAGAAAGCCCATAAATCAATACACATAAATATGGTCAACTGATCTTTGACAAAGGAGTAAAGGCAATACAAAAAAGTAATGGTAAAATTTTCCACTAAAGTAGAATAAACCTAAATATGAAAATATAAAAGTCACAAAAGATAATACAGGAGAAAATAAATATAACTTTGAATACAGCAATGACTTTTTAAATGTAACATCAAACTTTTCATCAAAGAAAAAAGTGGTAAGGTGGATGTTAATAAATTTCAAGGCTCTTTTTTTGTGAAGGCACTCCTCAGAGAATAAACAGACATGCCATTAACTGGAAGAAAATATTTGCAAAAGACACATCTTACAAAGAATTATTATCCAAAATATACAAAGAACTCTTAAAATTAATGATAATAAAATAAATGCAATTTTGAAATGGGCAAATGATGTAAACACACACCTTACCCAAAGAAGATATAGAGATGTTAAAAAGCACATGAAAAGAGATGTTCATCTCATGTCATTAAGGAACTGAAAGTTAAAATAATAATGAAATATCACTATACACCCACTACAATGGCCAACATCCATTGACAACACCAAATGATGGTAAGGATACGGAACAGCAGGAACTCTCAATCGTTTTGATGGAAATGAGAAGTGGTACAGCCACTTTGGAAGACAGTTTAGTAGTTTCTTACAAAAATAAACGGACTCTTACCATACAATCTAGGAATTGCACTCCTTCATATTTATCCAAATACATTGAAAAGTTAGGAGGAAACCTATACATAAATGTTTATGGTGTGCTTTCTTTTTTTCATAATTATAAACTTGTAAGCAACCATGATGAGTTATCAGGCCATGAAAAGATATGGAGGAAATTCGTATTAGTCAGTTTTCCACTGCTATAACAAAATACCTGTAGCTGGGTAAAATAGAGAAAAGGGGGCTGTTTAACTCACAGTTTTGGAGATTCAAGAGCATAAATTCAGTTCTGGTGAGGGCTTACTTCACTGCATTATGTCGTCATGGGACAGGAAAAGATTGCATGGTAAGATATGAAGTCAAAGACAGACTAATGAGGAGCCAAGGACAATCCTTTCATGAGAACTAACCAGGGTCCCACAAGAAGTGCATCAATCCCTTCTGAGGGCAATGCCCTCAATTACCTAAATACGTCCCACTAGTCCTCATCTCTTAGGTTTTCTTACCACCCCCAACACTGTCACACGAGGGACCAAACTCACAACACATTTAACACTCAAACCATATCCAAACTGTAACAAAATTTAAAAACATATTACTAAGTCAAAGAAGCCAATCTGAGAAGGCTACATACTCTACAACTATAAGTATGACATTCTGGAAAAGATTAGAAGTTGCCCGGGGCTAAGGCAGAGGCAAAGATGAATGGACAGAACACAGAGGTTAGGACATGAGACCATTCTGTGATACTGCGGAGGTATATGCATGCTGTGATACTGTTGTCAAAACTTGTTGAATGCCCAGCACCAAGAATGAACTCTAATTTAAAGTAGGAATTTCCAGTGATAATTACATGTCAGCTTAGGTTCATTGATTGTAACAAATGTACCCTTGTGCTGTGGGATGTAAATGTGGGGCAGGAGGTACTTGTGTTTTGATAAAGAATATATGCACATTCTCTGTACCTTCTATTCAATTTTACTGGGAAACTACAACTGCTCAAAAATAAGTTATATTAACTTTTTAAAAAATGGGTAGCTATTAAAAATAGTGTTTTCCTTTCCTCTTCTTAATGTCATTAAAAGCAAAAATAACATCACTGCATTATGGCATTCATAACCTAAGTTAAAGTAAAATACATAAAAATATTATCCCAAAAGGACAGTGGGAGGGGGTTAATGAAAGTTTGCTGTTGTAATGTTCTTAAGTTATATACATAAGGTTAAAAATTATTTTAAGATAGACTGAGATGTGCTAGGATATGTATTATAATAGAGCAGGAGACAGAGGGAGAAACAGTTACAGCCCAAAAGACAATAGAATACTAAAAATTTCCCAGTGAATGCAAAAGAAAAGATATAAGCAAAAATATAGAAATAAATAAGAAGAAGGAATAAATAAAAAAACAAACACAAGATGTTAGATTTAAACACATTCGTGTTAGTTTAAGATATGGTTGCAGCTGGGCACAGCAGCACAACCCTGTAATCCCAGCTACTCAGGAGGTTGAGGCAGGAGGATTGCAAGTTCAAGGCCAGTCTGGGCAACTTAGCAAGATCCTGTCTGAAAACTGAAAAATAACAAGGGCTGGGGACGTAGTTCAGGGGTAGAGCACCCCTGGATTCTATCCCCAGTACTTCTAAAACAAAGAAGAAGAAAAGAAAAAAACAGTTGCAAATTCTTTGAATATTCATGTCACTGAAAGACAGAATTTGTGGCCCGTGTCCTGAATGTGTACAGGCTTGTGACGCCTTGAAGAATGCGTCTGTTATGGTGAGATCATGTAAAGTCCTACAGCTTTTTCACTGTTCACTCAATACTCACTCTTGTACCTCTGAGCCACTATTGTAGGAATTTCTAGTACACTGGAATTTCTTCCTGGAAAGGAAGCCCACTGCAGTGCCTCAGTCAGCAGCCCAAGAACCTGTCCTTCACTCACTACAGTCCAGGAATAGCTACTCGAGGAAGAAGTCCCTTGAAAGTGGATCCTCCAACCCTGGCTGTTCTAAACCTCAGTCGTTTGAGTCATCCTTGTTAAAGCTCATGACCATATAGAGCAGAGAGTAGCTATTGCAGCTGCACCCTTTCTGAATTCCTAATCCACCTAAACTGTGAACATGATGTAATACTTACTATAACACCATTAACCTTTTAAAAAATTTTTATTTGTTCTAATTACTTGCATATGACTGTAGAATGCATTTATGCATTTTGATAAATCATACAAAAATGGAGTGCAATTTCTCATTTTTCTGATTGTACATATTGTAGGATCACATTGGTCACGCAGTCATATATGTACATGAGGTAATAATGTCTGTTTCACTCTATTGTCATTCCTTCCTCCATACTCCTTTTTTTCCCTTCACTCCCCTCTACTTAATATAAAGTTACTCTATTCTTCTCTAGCACCTCCCTCTTTATTGTGAATTACCCTCCGCATTTTAGAGAAAACATTTGGCCTTTGGTTTTGGGGTTTGGCTTATTTCGCTTAGCATGATATTCTCCAGCTTCATCCATTTACCAGCAAATGCCATAATTTCATTCTTCTTTAAAGTTGACTAATATTCCATCATTCATATTCATATTATATATATTCATATTATATATGTAATATGAATATCTTCATTTTATATATATTTATATATATATATAGTATATATCCATTCATATGTTGAAGGACACCTAGGTTGGTTCCATAG
Source organism: Glaucomys volans (assembly GCA_020662805.1). Lineage (NCBI taxonomy): Eukaryota > Metazoa > Chordata > Mammalia > Rodentia > Sciuridae > Glaucomys > Glaucomys volans. The sequence goes on from JAJEJO010001293.1 coordinate 90,807, forward strand.
TTTAGCTATTGAGAGTTGAGCTGCTATAAACATTGATGTGGCTGTGTTCTAAAGAATGCTGATTTTAAGTCCTTTGATTATAAACTGAGGAGTGGGATAGCTGGGTCAAATGGTTGTTCCATTCCAAGTGTTCTGAGGAATCTCCATACTGCTTTCCAGAGTGTTTGCACCAATTTGCAGTCCCACCAGCAATGTATGGGTGTTCCTTTTTCCCCACATCCTTCCCAACATTTATTGTTGCTTGTATTGTTGATAAATTGCCATTCTGACTGGACTGAGATGAAATCTTAGAGTAGTTTTGATTTGCATTTCTCTAATTGCTAATGTTCAATATAGATGTTGAACATTTTTTCATGTATTTGTTGATTGATTGTATATCTTCTGTGAAGTGTCTGTTCAGTTCCTTAGCCCACCTATTGATTGGGTTATTTGGTTTTTGATGTTAAGTTTTTTGAGTTCTTTATATATGTTGGAGATTAATACTTTATCTGAGGTGCACGTTCTAAAGATTTTCTCCCAATCTGTACGCTCTTTCTTCACATTCTTGTTTCTTTTGCTGAGAAGAGATTTTAGTTTGAATTAATCCTATTCAATCTAAAATCCATCTTGATTTAAATTCTTGAGTTTTAGGGGTCTTGTTAAGGAAGTCAGATCCTAGACCAACATGGTGAAGATTTGGGCTACTTTTTCTTCTATTACGTGCAGGGTCTCTGTTCTAGTGCCTAAGTCATTGATCCACTTTGAGTCAAGTTTCATGAAGGGTGAGAGAGAGAGGTTTAATTTCATTTTGTTACAGGTGGCTTTCCATTTTTCCCAGCACCATTTTTTTAATAGGCTACCTTTTCTCCAGTGAATGTTCTTGGTGTCTTTGTCTAGCACGAGATAACTGTATTTATGTGAGTTTGTCTCTGTGTCTTCTATTGGTCTACATGTCTGTTTTGGTGCCAATACCATGCTGTTTTTATTACTATAGCTCTGTAGTACAGTTTGAGGTCTGCTATTGTGATACCTCCTGCTTCATTTTTCTTGCTAAGAATTGCTTGAGACCAGACAGATTCTCAGCCAAGTTATATACCATTAACTTTTGAAATGGTTGGTTATGCAGCTGTAGATAGTCAGAACACTTACCATATCAATAATTATATTAAATATAAATTAATGAAACACTTCAAATGAAGGCAGAGATTATTAGATGTATTATAATATAGTTCCCCAAATACATATACAATTTACAAGAGAAATTCTTTGAATAAAAAAGATAGATGGGATAAAATAAAGAATGGGGAAATATGTATAAATATATTAGTATCAATCAAAGTAGATTTCAAGACAGGGAGTATAATTAGATATGAAGAAAGAATTTGACACTGAAGAAATATCAATTCATGAAGAATACACAAAACAAATCTTAAATGTGCTTTATAATGATAAAATTTTACTCTAATTAGAATGGTTATTATCAAGAACACAAACAATAATAGGTGTTGGCATTGATGTGGGGGGAAAGGCACACTTTTACATTGCTGGTGGAGTTGCAAATTGGTGCAGGCACTCTGGAAAGCAGGATGGAGATTCCTAAGAAAATTTGACCCAGTTATCCCACTCCTTGGTTTATAAACAAAGGACTTAAAATTAGCATACTACGTTAGCATAGCCACAACAATGTTTATAGCAGCTCAATTCACAATAGCTAGATTGTAGAACCAGCCTAGCTATTCAACAGATAAATGGATAAACTGTGGTATATATACACAAAGAATATTATTCAGCCATAAAGAAGAATAGTATTATGGCATTTGCAGGTAAATGTGAAAGGGTAAAAAAGTGCCCAGAAAAACATTCTGGATGCCAGAACTCACACAAGAGATTTTTTATTAGGCAGACGAACAGTGTCTGCCGGGAAGAGAAAGGAAAAAAAAATGGGGAGAACATGGCTGGGGAGCTTCTTTTAAGCTCTTGAACTTCACAGGCAAAATGATAGGGCCAGCTCTTGAATTTGAAGTTTGGAGGACGAGGGATCAGCCAACGCTGTCCACGACAGGTCGGCCACGGACCCATAACAGGCTGGCTACAGGGAAGGGGCAGGGGAGCCCCACAAGGTTGGGCCGTGGGTTGGTAGGCAGCCCAGGCAGGGTGGGATTGCAGGGTGAACCCAGCACCAGCCTGTTGCCTACAGAGGCGAGCTGACAGGAGCGGGCCACACAGACAACGCTGACAGGTGTGGCTGTGTCTGCCTGACAGGCATGGCCATTGCAACTCTTCACATTACAAAATGGATGGAGTTGGTGAACATCATGCTAAGTGAAATAAGTCAATCCCAAAACACCAGAGGCTGAATGTTTTCCCTGATAAGTGGATGATGATACCTAAAGCAGGGGCGGGGGGTGAGAGAAGAATGGAGGAACTTTAGAGTATGTAGAGGGAAATGAGAGAGAGGAGGGTGTGTGGGTATGAAAGTTGGTGGAATGAGACAGACATCATTACCCTATGTACATGTATGATCACACAGATGGCGAAAATCTACTTCGTGCACAACCATAGAAATGAAAAGTTGTATCTCATGTGTGCAATGAATCAAAATGCAGTCTGGAAAAATAAAAAAGAAAAAGAAAAAAAGAAAACTGATAAAATTAAAGGAGGAAAGAAATAAAATTACGATTATAGGTGGAAATTTTAAAAATCCTTGATAATTGACAGAACAAGTGGATAAAAATCTGTATAGATATATATTTGATTAACATTACTAACCAACTTTATAGAACATGTAACCCACAATTTGGAGTATATATCCCTTCAAATGCCTATGGAATATTTACTATAATGGACTATACCTTGGCCATAAAACAAATTATAATAAAATCCAAAGGACCGAAAATTATCAAATATCTTATCTAACTACAGTGAAATTTAATTTAAAATCAACACAAAAATATAGAGAGAAAATTTCTCACATATTTGGAAATTAAGCAACATATTTCTAAATAATCCTAGGCTAAGGAATAAGTTACAGAAGGAATTAGAAAATATTTCAACTAAGTAGTAATGAAAATATATTCAAATTCATGGAGAGTGGGTAAAGTAATGCTTAGGAAAGTGTTTGTAGTTTAAAATGCTTAGTAAGGATAAGAAAAGTTAAAATAAGTAAGCTAAATTTCTTCCTTACGCAGCTGAAGAAGAGCAAATGAAACCCAAAACAGGTTTAATAAAGACAGATGTGAAAAACTATGAAATAGGAAAGAGACAAATACCAGCCAAAAAAAAAAGCAAAAAGTTGGTCTTTTAGAGAGATTAATAAATTTGAAAAATTGCAGCACAGATCATATAACTGCAAAACCCAAAATATTTACTATCTGTCCTTTACCAACCCTCAATCTGAATCAACTACAGCTCTTGTGCATTTATTGAGGATAGAGGAAGTGTAAGATGTCCTTGTAAAACAGTTTGGCAATATTTTATGCAGTTAACATGTGCATACTTTTGACTCAGTAATTCCATCCATAAGTGTGTACTTCAAAGAAATAAAATGTATGTTCACAGAGGATTCATACGAGAGTGTTCGCAGTGCCTTCACTGATACAACCCAAACGGAACCAGTCCAGGTGTCCATCATTGGGAAGAGAGAGAAACAAAAGGAAATATTTATAAAATGGAATACTATTCAGTAATAAAATAAATTGCTACTATACTCAACAATGTAGATGAATCTTAGAAACATAATGCTGAGGTTTTTTTTTTAAAAAGTCTCATACAAAGAGAGTAGAGTATATAATTTCTTTCATTTAAAATTCTAGAACCAGGAAAACTTATCTATAGTGGAAAAAGATCAGAATTGTTGCTGCCTTTGGTGGGGTAGGAAGTTGGCAGAGATTGATTGGAAGGACATAAAATACATTGCTGGACTTGATGGAACTGCTCTATACCCTGAAGTGATTTGGATTTTATAGGTGCATGAATTGTCAAAATTAGCATATATGCACTTGAGTTGTATGCATTTTCTTATTTGTAAATTCTACATCAAAAGAAAAAACGTAGGACAAATACTAAGCACTACTTAATGTTATGCAAACTGACATATTTAAAGAGAAGCATACTGGTATCTACAATGTACCTTAGAAAGCAATAAAGATGAATTAACGAATGGATAGAGGGATAAATAGATGGACAATGATTAAGCATATACAATTAAATGTCGATAGGCTCTAGGTATACAGGTGTTCACTCTTAAATTCAACTGTGCTGTGTCTTGAAATTTTTCATAGTAAATGCTACAAAGATTATTTTAAATAAAAAAATTATTTAATAAAGGAGAAGGATCTGTACAGGGAGTGGGTGGTCAGGGAGTTGTTCCTTTGTCTCTTCTGTGATTCTTTATAGACAGAAGAAAACACTTCTATAAAAACTGAGTAAACAAAGATCCCGGTAGAGTGGAATTTTACAGGATATCTATATTAAGTGGTTTTTAAATCCTTTCAGAATATGTCGGAAATGCCCAGGTTCCTGAAGTTGTAGGAGATTTCCTTGCCTGGATTTGCCATGGCCTCTTCATCACTAGTGACCCGTTCAGAATTGAACTAGAGATTCCCAATGCTGTAAGCTTTTGATTCCAGAAACACTCTGGCTGGAAGTCCTATTGAGAGGATGAGTCTATAAATGGACCTCTTGGAGGATCTTATCATTTTACAATAGCCCGAAGAATGTTTCCCATGGAGTCCTAGAAAGGACACAGAGAAAAAGAATTCCCTGTACTCTGAACTCTGTGAAGGCAGAAACAATTATCTTGCTCACCATTTTATTCATGGTACTTAGTACAGAATCTAGCACAAAGCAAAGCCCTGTTAAATATTTGTTGAACAAATAAGTGAATGCATGATAATCCCTCCTATTAGAAATCTTTGGGTAACTTTCAGAATAAATGCTCCACACATTTTGACTACCCCCACTATTCTGGATCAATAGAAATAACTTCCCATTAAAGCCTTGATGAAATATAAGAATTTTCATATTTATCTGAATGGTTAATATATTTTTTCAAAAAGAGAAAACCCAAAACAATAATTACCACGGCTACTACCGTTTATTGAGCAGCTACTATAAAAATCTAGAAACCATGTTGGGTACCTTAACTTGTTACCAATTCCTACAATAATCCTAAAAGGTAAGAAAGAGTTGAGAAACCACTGCACAGCCAAAATAATTCACCCAAGAATATACTGCTAATAAGACCTCACACATTCCAATATAAGCTCCCTGACTCCAAGCTTGTTTGCCATGATCACCTATCATAGTAGAAGGGACATGTGCTCTATGCAGTAAAACACAGAAATAAATATAGAAAAGCTATTATCGAGTTAGGTTTATTTTCTCCATGTGCACACAGTCCACTCCTGCAAACACCCACTGTAGACCTGTGTGTGTGCATGCGTGTGTGCGTGTGCATGTGTGTGTGTGTGTGTGTGTGTGTGTGTGTGCAGTAACAGCCTAAACAATTAGAAGGAGGAAGGAAGCACATCCTCTCTGGCCTTTGGCCTCTCCCTTCCTCCCCTCTGGTCAGTACAAGTCCATCCAAACCAGAGGGCTCTTCCTACTTCTGGTAGAAGTGGTGGCCCCAGCATTATTCTTCTCTGTGCAACCCAGGTTTGAAGGTGTCAGTGCTCTGTTTAGACAGCTATTCGCATGAGGGGCCCCCTCCTGGGTTTGTTCTTTCTTCATGCCCTTCTCTAATGGACACTGCATGCCGTGTTCCTCTCCCCAAGGAAGCTTGTCTAGACACTAGACATGAACGCCTCTACCCTGATCATGACCATCCCTAACAACCATGCAAGAATAACACCACCGAGAGAGGACAGGGACCTCCACCTGGGGAAGAAGCTTAAATCCTGCCCAAATCCAGAGCACCCCGGGCGGGCCTCCAGGGCAGCCCACTGCCCTCATTCGTGTCCCTCTTCTCTGTGTTGAAAACCTTCCCTTCCAATTGGAACCTTGATTAGAAAAGAACACCCACTAATACACGGGCCCCAACTAGGACAGGTGGTTACCTGGCCTCAGTTACAAGTGCTCTCTCATTCAACACACTCAGTGTTATAGTTGCAGTTCACTCCTGCAAACACACGTCATGTGGTTAGGTAAGAAAATTGAACAGAAAGGGAAATAAAATTCCTATATATTTTCTCTTTATTATAAGATATGCCATAGTCTGGAATAATAAATAAGACTCATATATACAGTTAAAATAATAATTACAGAGAAGACTCAGCTCAAACCCCTAAAAAGTACTCAAACCCCTAAAAAGTTCACTCCTGAAATCAATTCTCTAATTCAAGAAATAGAATACAGCTAGTATCCCAGAAGAAACCCCCACATGACCCTCACCATCACTTTCTCCTGCTTCTTTATCAGACGAAACCACTAGTCACCAATTTCTAGTGATAAAAAATCCTCTATTACAAAAGATTGTTATTTACAGTTTATGTGTGTGTGTGTGTGTGTGTGTGTGTGTGTGTGTGTCCCAAAACAATATAAAGTGGATTTGCAACAGATTTCAACTATAAGATTTTTTTTTTTTTGGCACGAGGGAGAATTCAGGGAAACCCGGCACTAAGCCACATCCCCAGCCCTATTTTGTATTTTATTTAGAGACAGGGTCTCACTGAGTTGCTTAGGGCCTCGCTAAGTTGCTGAGGCTGGCTTTGAACTTGCGATCCTCCTGACTCAGCCTCCCAAGTCACTTGGATTACAGGCCACCACGCTCGGCCTCAACTATAAGAATTTTAAACAGACATTCTCTCTCTCTCTCTCTCTCTCTCTCTCTCTCTCTCTCTCTCTCTCTCTCCCTGCCTCCACACAACATCTCTCTCTCTCCCTGCCTCCACACAACATAGATGTATCCATGAAATTCTGTCTCAAGACACAGCAAGAAGGCGGCCATGTACAAGAGAAGCAAGCCCTAACCAGAGATCAAACAGGATTGAAACTTGATCTTGGACTTCCAGCCTCCAGAACAGTAAAACATATTTCTGCTGTTGAAGCATGCTACAGCACCACAAGCCAACCCACACAAGGCCTAAGACTAAAGAAATGCCCAATGTCCATCAAACCACACTTTGCTCAGGATCAGTTCTTTCTTTGATGCCTTACCACCGGTAAAAGAGAAATGATACCTCTGTCAAAATCTCTTGGTATAAAGGCATTTGAATTCACTGCTTCTAATCATTCACAGAAACAGAGTATTACAAGTGATGAAAGAAACTACTTCTTCTCATCTCTGTTGCCTGAATTCATGCAATGTCAACACAGTGGGCCAGCAGTGGTTTTATTTCTGCTCTCACGTAGCCACTGAGGGTTGAGGTGGTTGATAGGTTACACTCCACCTGGAAACTGTCTCAGCTACTTTCCATTCAAGTCTTTCTCACATTGGAAAATATGAAAAAAAAAGGGTTTTTTTTTAAAAACCCTTCCTATTTAATATTCAAATTGCCCTACAGATAGAACTAGTTTTCTGCAACAAAACACAATTATTGGTTAATATGATATGCTAAGCAGATTTAGACAGCTTCTGCCATTTGTCTGACACATGAGAATAAGAAGTTAGAAAATATGGTATCCATAGCATAGGTTCAAAAGAAAGCAAGAGAAATCCCCAGGTACCAGAACCCTAAGAGGTAATGGAAGCTTAGTAGGTAACAGGTATTCTGAACTAAAGAGCCTTAGGCCTGCAACGTGAGGGCCTTACCAGGACAGGTAAATTGCTTGCGTATCTGGGAGAAAGGCCTGGGCTCCTGCGGAAAGTCAGAGCACAGAAAAGCTTACCTTGTGTATATCTGGAAATAATCATCTCACCGATCTGGAAAGCGCAAATAACGTGGGCTCTCTATCTAGTTATGATTTTTAAATATGAGGCAGTAAATTCTCTTCTTGTTTAAACCAGTGATTCCTAACTTTCACTGTGTCTCAGTATTCCTGAGAAAATTTAAGTAGTACTGATTCCCAGGTTATTGGAATGGGAAGCCAGGATCAGAGGCAAACTCCTACAAGTTGGGTCTTCTGTTAGGCACATCTAGATATGTTCTGATGGATAGGGACACCTTCGGGGACATCTCCATCATTGTTTTCCTTAAATCTTCAAGACAGGGATTTGCTTAGGGTTAGCCCCCAGGTTCCTTCTGGGAAGGAACTCTTGGCATCTAAAGTGATCCACTATTACTTCTGTTTCTTGAGTGTTTATAACAAAACCCACCCAAGGCAACTTGCAGGTGACTTTGGATATTTGTTTCATGTTAAGGATCAAATATATAGATGAACCTGCTCAATTATTTTATAAAAGTTCTCATTGTCTGTTTTTTTTAAAAAAAAAAAAACACTTTGTAAAGAGTTACCCTTAATGCAACAGTTTTACTTTATTTCTGTAAATGTTGAGTTTAGGTGTGATATCAACAGACTACAGTATTTTTGAGGTTTTGTTTGTTTGTTTGTTTTATGTACAGAGCTCTAAAACCTTCATTCACTGAGGTTTTATAATATACCAACGGGCTCAGAAAAGTTTGGCGCAAGTATATTCTTAAAGTTGTTCTTAGCAAGAAGCCTTTAAATAGCACCTGCTTAAAGGGGGTGTTCAGCAAGCTGTTGGGTATCAGCTGCAGCTGCAGCTCCCAGCCCAGATCATGGGAAGCGCCATGCCTGAGCAGCTGGTGGGTGCAATGGGGATCTCAGCCCTCTCTTGAGATCAAAGTACAAAAAATCAGATAACTCCAAATAAGAATGACACGTTTCAAACTGACCCACCCCTCTATCTGCCCAGGCCTGAGCAGCACACTGACTGAAGAGACAAGTGTGCTCCTTCCAGCCACTAACCCTTCCCACTCTTGGCTGTAACAATTAACACAAGCTGCAGGCTGCCAATAAAATGTAATAAGCCAGCCCCCCAAACATGCAAGATCACTGTGGGAACCTGGTCAGGCCTGCCACACTTCTGATGGTTTTCATACCATTAAACAGCAAGTAAGTTAATCATTGCAGCAGTTTATCTCAATGCTCCCTGCTGCTTTTAGTGCTTAACTCAAATGTAATGTTGATCAGCTTCTGCCAGTAGGCAAGAGGGAGAGCTTTATCAGAAAATGTAAAGATGCTTTGAGATTGTTATTATGCCTTAGGGCAAAGCGACCCTTAAGTGCCCTCACACAGCTCCTCATGGAACATTATCTCCTGAAAGCTCTGGAAATGAGTGCCGTGGCATTCAGTAGATTTCCGCCCGTGCCTACCCCACACCACTCCCACAGACACTTTTTTAAAAATGTAATGCTGGGCTGTCTTAAATCACACAGAATGGCAATTGATAAGATACGGGGAGCTGTGTTGTATTCTCGGCATAGCCTGACGGACCTGGGCACTCTGTGCCCCAGTGCTACCTGGGCCACGGACTTTCCTGTTAACCTACATCGCTTGCACAAACTCCATTACCTGGTGCGTTAAATGTTCCTGCTGTCCCCTCATACAGACTCAGTGCTTTATAATGCAGGATCTGATTCTTGTGCCCCAAGAACCCCTCCCAGTAGGTTGCAGAGGCCAGCAGAGACTAACTTTTAATTAAGTGCCTGGTGGGAGAAACTTTGGTCATTTAAGAGAAATCATTAAAGCTGCCACTTAGAATGATTCAATTTCGAGAAGTTTTCCATCACACGTCAGTGGATGAAAGATCTATCTGTCATGTTCAAATGAGCTGTGCTGTCACATCTTGTCTATGCAATGAATGCAAATTGAATTTTCAGGGTAGACATTCGTAGTGTTTGCATATTTCTGACAGGAGAATGCCTAGAAGAGCTCAGAAGAGGGAGAATGTCAACTCACAGAAAGGTAGAATGCAGCCAGCCACATGGAGCATCGCAGGCTCCCCAAGCATGGAAAGGTAAACTCTCCGGAGAGCTTTCTACCACCACACTAGCTAGCCAGTTCTAAGGAAAAAGCCTTTGGAAACATTTGACTTTAAAGTCCCAAACTTGCAACAACCTCCCTATCATCTCATCCCAACTGTTACTTCTTTGCTTGCAAAGCCGATCCCTGTAAAACTGAAGAAATCCAAAGATAGCATTGCAAGTGCTTTTCACTTTTGCTCTCTTCTTTCACCATCTCAAAGTTTCCAAACAACATAGCATTAACTATGACAGAACAGCCCCAGCGAATCTCAAAAGATCAGGCTGGACCAGGCAAGAGAGGATAACCAGAAGAATGTTTCAGCTTTTGGGGTCTAAACCTGGATCTTCTACCTACTCATTGTATAACTTTGAACAAATAAATTAACCTATCTAAACCTCAATTTCCTCATCAATAAATTGACAATGGCATTAGACTGGAGCTTATAGGGTTGTGGTGAGAAATACATCAGGGAACAGATTTACCACTGTTTATTAGTACTCTGCTTCACACAGACTATATTCTTAATAATTGTTATTTTCATTGTTTTTATTTTTCATTCAGTTAATGGAAGTAATACCTAAGTACTATGAACATGTGAGGTGAGAGCCATTCAGTGCTTACTTGGCTAGAAAAGGGACTGAGTCTCCTTCCTTTTGACAGAATGTTAACCCCATTTAAAACTCCAGCTTTAACAGCCTTGCCTTGCATCCACATGGTAGTTCTGGAGGGGAAGCAGCCTTCACTAAGATTGCCTGGCCCTCCTAGGCAACCTAACAACACAGTGTCAAACCCTGAAACTAGCAGAAAACACTGAGGGAGCCGCCATATTGAGCCTTAACATGACTTCTTCAAAGCCTTCTTGGTGGAAACAAAAGGCTCAAGAACCTTTGGTCTTTCATGGCTTTGGTTCTCCCAGGTCCTGCTTCCTTAAGAGCCCAGGAGTTGCTGAAACTACTGTAAGCTCAGTCTCCTAATCCATCATCAGGTGCCACTCTAACAATCGCTGGAAAAGATACCTGCCCTCCCCTCGGCTCCCCTGGGGCGGGCTCTTGGTGATTTATGAGCCAGCAGAGTACCCCTTCCTCACTGACTTAATATGCTTAACAGCTAATTACATCTGTGTAGGGATTATACTTTACATTGTCCAGCTTTATGGAAACAATCCCGGGCTTCCTCAGATTCCCTGAAACAGCTTCTTATCTTAGAGAGTGAGATTCTTATCAGTACCATATGTTCCAGGGCCTGTGCAGTTTCCAAGTGACCCCAGGAAAGCCTCCTGGGACCTAATCAGTCTGTAGGTCAGAGGAGGGGCCTGAACAGGGTCCCAATCTGAAGCTGGAGGGGAAGGAGGTCACAGCCAAGAGGGAAGATTCCTCCCTGCCTTCTATCCTCCATAAACCTGTCAAAGGTCGAGGATCTGGACCAAGATGACCTCACATCAGCCCCTCTCCCAAGGTGACCAGCACTTCCTTTTCCAACATTCATGCAGTGTGGACCTAGAATGTGCAAATCCCAGGGGACTGGGGGACACCTTCCACCAAAGTCAAAGTGAAATCTTTACCTTTTAGTAGTAACCCTGATGTTCAGAGGATATGTCTGTAGCCTTTTAACTCCTAAGCTAGCCAGGCCTCTCCAACCCGGGAGGAAACAAGTCAAGGTTCCCTTTCACCATGATGACAAGGGAGGCCCAGCAGGGGAGCCAGCTTGCCTCACACACAATTTTCTCAGGACTTGGGAGTTTCCCAGCCTTGGCAGACGCTAAGAGCACTCCTTCCCTTGGGTTATAACAATTCAGTTAAAGAAACTCTGTCTTAAGAAACTCTGGGGGGCGGGGGGGCATGTGCCAGTAGAATGCAAAGAGCAGGAAATGTCTCCCTATGTGAAGAGCCCAGGATCCGGAGGGACAGAGCTGGAGCTTTCCAGTCTGTGACTCACAGGCCCACTTCCCTGCTGAACCCAGCCTGGACTCTACTCCTTGGCCACTGTGTCTCAACTCCTCTTCCTGTCTCCATTCTGCTCAGACCCTTGAACAAAGCAGAAGTCTGGAGCCCGCTACAAAGATCGAAGTGTTGCGTATATATTTGGGCATCGTCTGTGGAAGCAGCTATTTTGAAAACAACAACAAAAAATAACTTCCCTGCCCTCAGAAGCTCTTGGTGAGCTTTTAGACGTGCATGCTTGAACCATTTGAGACTGAAACCTTGACATTTCTTGAAAAATGAGAGGTAGGCAACAGTGCATTCCTTTTCCTTGATTCATACTTAAGGTATTTACTGAGTGTTTATTATGTACCAGATACTGCACTAAGCACTCCTGTATTTAATCCTTACAATAATCTTGTCATAAATGTATTAGTCATATCATAACCACTTTGGGAATGAGGAAATCAAAGCTAAGAGAGGTCGAATAACTTCCACATGATCGTACAGCTAATAAGTGATGCACCCTGTGTTTGGATTCTGGCTGCACTCAAGACTCTAATATACTGGGCTGAAAGGGAACTTGGAGACCTCCTTGTCCACCTGTCACTCTGATTTCTTAACTCTCTACACAGTTTCTTGACTTCTGTCCAACAACCTTACAGAACAGTCACCACCGACTCCAGGGAGGGGAGAATCCAAGAGGCACAAGGCAAGGGGCACGTGGTTGACCCAGGGTCTGTCACTCTCATGGTTTCTATTCATTGGTCTAACTTTGCCCTTTGAGACGACAAAAGAAAGCCACAGTACTTTCCATGGAAACCTCTTCGTGTATTGAAAGAGAGCCCTTGCATATCCCTTAAATCTTGTCCAGCCTATTTTGTTTCCTAGCTATTCCTTAGATAGAGCCACTCTGGTCAGCCTCCTCTGGGTCTGCTGCAGTTTGCTTCTGCCTCTTAAATGTGGTTTATAAGCATTGAGTGTCTGAGTCCAGCTGCATCTGACCAGCCTGAGGACTGTAGGACAACTCCTGCCCGTCTCCACACGTCTGTCTAGTTACACAGCTTAAAATTACCCTCTCTTCATTGGAAACCCCAGCACCCTGAAAACAGTCAACAGAAGCCTCTCAAGATTTTTGCCCTTGCTGGGGATAACAGCAGGTTAGACAACAAAAAATCAGCTTGCTGAGGACCATCAATAAGATTCTAGTCACCAAAGGACTGATTTTTATCCTTGTATTCCATTTATCGAGTTCTTTATTTATCGAGGGCCTGTATTGTCAGGCGCCATTCTAGATAACACAGGAACAAAATGGGAAAAACATTCCCACATAGTGGAAGTGCTCTGGCCATTTCTGAGTTCATTCCTTTTGGATGCCATTTTAAATTTGTCAATATTGGGACGTTTTTAGCATCCTTTCAGGGATGCCTGACTGTCATGAGTATGCCTTCATTTTGCGTTTCTAGTAATTGGTGACCCAAAAATCAGCATTACATATTATTAATGTGATTACTGTGCATCTTTCCACAGCATTCTTATATTAATGGAAAATAGATAATATAATCTTAAGCTGAAATCAATAAATATGAATCATTAAAATGATTCTTATATTCATGGGAGGTTTAAGCCTATGTCCCTCAGCTTTGGAAAAATTGTACCTTTCATAAAATTGGGCTATGAAATAGAGTAAAAATCAGTCCATTAAAACTTTGCAAACATCTTTAGTACAGATTGCTATAAATTTTTAAGTAGATCTTAAGGATTTGGGTTTATTAATAAATTTAATGTGATGAGTTAGTCATTAGGCAGATTCACCATCTGACAAACCGGTTTTTAGTAAATTGATAACTGTTGAATTGATTCCTGACAAACAGATACTTGTTAACCAATTCAAAGCTGCGCCTAAACTAAGGTCTTTTATTCCACAATTTATGCAGCAAATCAAATTAACTTTTTTTGATTCAGTCTTCAAATCCTGAGCAGTGACTCTCTCCAAACCTCAATTGTATCTCACTGTAGCCTTCCCAGGCACATGTCACCAGAAGTTTCTTCCTCACATTGCAAGAGTTCCTGTGCAACTCTGTAAATCAAATGGACCAGAGAGATCAGTATAATCCGTTGGAGACGAATGATAAAGAGGTAATGATACTCATAATCTTTGAGCACTGTCATTGAATAAGGTATAAATATACCTAACTTCACTATCACCAGCACCATCATGATAATATAATAATAGCTAACCTTTATTGAATACCTTCTACCCATAAGATAGAATGTGTCATCTCATTAATTCCTGTCTAGAGAAAGAACGAGAGACTCAAAGAGGTTAAGTAACTTACCTGTGGCCACACAGCTAGTAAGTAACACACTTTCTTTTCTTTGGAAGTTGGATGTTTATTATGACATTGAGCTTTTATGCTTAGTTCCAGCCTACTGGGTTTATCTTGTAGATAAGCTGTCTTACAGATGGGAATGCTGAAGCCAACGCCTGCTAAGATGGTTAATGGTACCAGGTCTCCTAACATGTAACTTTCATGTGGTTGGTTGATTTATTAGAGGATGAATCAGCTCACTGCCTTCCATCAAGAGAGAAGATCCCATCCTGATTCTCATCTCAAATAAGAACATGTGCCCAAGATCGTCAGTAGACTGAACTCAATCCTGATATGACCTTGTATACTAGTGGAGGTTTTGAACCTTAACCACCAATCTTCGCTGTAACATGAGAGCTCATCACAAAGATTTAATGAGATAATATATGAGGCTCAATGCCTAGCATATGGTAGATGATCAACCTTCATTCACCCCTCAAGCTGTGCAGGCCTGAGTGAACTACTCAGAGCTACTAAAATGTTCATCACCATGAAATAAAAAAAAATTAATGAAAGTTAAATCCACAATACCTACTTAGCTAGAAGTTCTATTATTCCATGATTTAATTTTCTCCAACATATATGTCACTCAAATTAACTCTCAGTGGAACATTTTTTAAGTAAGCATTGTTAATGAATTCTATGAGATCTGACTCAGGAAGGGATTCTGCCATGACATCCTCCTGCCTTGCTCCTTGGCTAAGCAGAAAGGAGCTCTCCTTCAGTACAAAAAGGATCTTTTTCTCTCTTGGTGACAGACTTCAAAGTAATTTGCCAACCATATTAGACAGGGCAGGTGTTAGCATAGCAATGTATCATGATCCATCCACAGCGACTGAATTGACAAAAAATTCATTTCTATTGACTCTGACTACAGATTAAAGAATTCTCAGAGTGATCCATACAGAAGTACACTTTGTTTTCCAAACTGATGTGTTTAGGAAATGTTTCATGTTACCTGATGATATTTTGATATGCTCAAGGGGAAATCATTATATGAAACAATTCCTATTGAATAATTCCTGGTAGCACTAATGACAATAATAGAATTGATTCTATCTGTACTCTGGATTTTTATCCATAGAAAAAGTTTAAAATGCAGAACTGAAACTTAACAAGCAACACAGCACATCTCAGGACAGCCCTAAAGATTCCTTCTGTGTTGCCCTTTATCCCTGCCAAAATGAAATTCTCCTGGAGCAGAATCCCACCTTGCTTTACAAGTGAAATACAAACTTGCTGCATGAAGAGAACAAAGATAAGCCTAATTTCCGCAGCCTTCAGTAAGAAGATTCTTACCTGGTGGTCCCCATGTGACTCCTGATTCCAAAATCAGGCTGGCCGCCTCCAGGGTGCATCTGTGTATTATAATACTTAGCACAGCTCCTGGACCTAATCAAGAATAGCTGATAAAGAATGACTGAATCAATGAGAAAAACTATGCTCAATTCATTAAGGTGAGACCATAAAGATACACAGAGAATTTTGGATGAAGAATAGACTTCCTCCTCTCTATGTTTTTTTGTTGCTTTTTTTGTTTAATAACTCTTGGCCCATGCAATGAAGCAAATAATTCTGACCACCAGCTGTAGGATGTCTGGCACATTCTAAATCCTTAAAAACACTTGTGGAAGCTGTTAATGAGGGTCTATTTGTGTGTTTTGCCCTGGCTTACCCAACTGAGCTACACTGAGACACATTTAACTTTTGGGTTCCTGCCACTTAAATGAGTTAATATTAAACTTTTGCAAAGAATATATGGCACATTGTAAGCATTTTATAGATAGAGTCAAATCAAAACAAACAAATGAAAGATTCCTTATGAATAAGCCCCAAGGCACACACCTGTAATCCCAGAAGCTCAGGTGGCTGAGGCAGGAGGATCATGAATTCCAAGCCAGTCTCAGCAAAAGTGAGGTGCTAAGCAACTCAGTGAGACCCTGTTTCTAAATAAAATATAAAATAGGGCTGCAGATGTGGCTCATTTGCCAAGGGTACTTAATTCAATCCCTGGTACCCAACCCTACCCCCTGAAAAAAAAAAATTCTTATGTCAAATTTAGTATTAAACTTTGACATCTGCTTTCTATGGAAGGCCTTGCTTTTCCCAGTATACGCTGCGGGATACTGTCTGCCATTTTTCCTGTTAACCTGGATTGGAATGCACATGAGATATTTCTGTTTATCTTTTATCTATCCTGAATTCTCTGCTTTGTATCTGGATTTTTATTCTCTCTGTGGCAAAATATAATGTGGAATGTCTTCAATCCCCTTTGTTGGGATAAGTCACTTGATCTTGAAAGGATCCCCCATGTATAGCACCGGGATCCCCTTAATCTTCTCCTGGTAATGCTAGTTCAGAGGACTCTTGATGAGTCAGGCCATGCCCCGTGGCCTGCAAGCTGCACATGGACCAAGAGTCAGATATTGGAAAAGTGGCTTCAACTAAAGAATTCTACCTACTTTCCAGAATTTATTCACCTTGCTATGGTTTTAATACTTGCCCTAAACGTTCATAAGCTAGAAACTTAATCTCCCAAGTCATATATTAATGATTTTTGGAGGTGGAACTTCGGGGAGGTAGTTAGGATTATATGAGGTCAGAAGATTGGGGCCCTCATGATGGCATTAAGGCTTTGTAGAAGGAGGAAGAGAGACCCCAGTCTAGCACACTTGCTCTGACTTGCCACAATGCCCCCCAACATGTTATGATGCAGCAATAAGGCTCTCACAAGGAGCCAAAACTTTGATATTAGACTTCCCAACCTCCTGAATCATAAGCTAAGTAAACCTCTCTTCTTTATAAATCTCTCAGTCTGAGGTATTCAGTTATAGTAACAGACAACAGACTGAGACATCCCCCAAAATATCACATTCCAAAAAAATGAAAAGACAAGCAGAATTTAAAATGGAATAAAACTAGAGCAAAAGCCAGTCTCCTTGCCTTTTTTCTATTTCAATGATCTAAAAGTTGTGAGCTTCAAGCAATTAAGGTAAGAAGGTATGCTGACACCAGTTTTTGGCAAGTACATTATTATATGTTCTGGGTATAAATAAATGGTGAGGTTAAAATGAAAAAATCAAATTGCGTAGTTTCTCTTCACCCTTTTATTTTTAAATTAAAACAAAAAAATTAGTGAAACCACTAAATTTGATGTTATTTTAGAGGCATTATAAAGTTACATAAAAATCGTGTGTGATAAAGAAGAATCTAAGGTACAATTTGATGTCTTCTCACTAACATTCACTTGATGTCAACCACAGTTTACTGTAATCCTTGTCTTATCAGTGGTTTTCATTAGAATATGTTGTCCTGACTCAGAGCCCTTATCTCTGAATTAGATTTCTGGGTTGGTATGCTCCATCTACTACTTTAGCTCCAGAACTTCAGGCCAACCTATTAAAGTTCTTCCTGGGGTGCTCCTCCCAGATTCCACCACTTCTCCCCATTCCAATAAAAAACAAAATGAATAATTTTATCACCTAGGAACACTCTGCATCTTTTCCAAGAATTCAACTTAAAATTACTTTTTAAAAAAACTATACAGATTTGTACTTATGTCTAAACCCTTAACATGGAAGATTCATTTAAAATGCAATTTTATCAAAATTAATTAGAAACCACTTTGGGTCGTGCTCACTGCCTACCCAGGAACGCATGGATATGCCCACTGTCCTTAGGGGAGAAGAACATGCACATGTGGAAAGAAATACAGGAAAAGCATTGCCTCCCACCCCAACGCAAAGACTTCAGCTTTTTGGGTTTTCCTACATTTTATCATCCGGTGATACACATCTGAGTCAGAGGTAGCTAAGATGTGCTAAGGAGAGACCGTGTAATTGGATTAAGTTAGCAAATACAAAGTTGTGAGCTTGAGATTTTTTTTTAACTTTTCTTCTTTCCTGTCCTTGAAAAGGATAAAGGCATATGCATTAATGGGAAAATCGGGTCCTGGGGTAAAAATCTTGAACCTCCCCACAACTCTCCCCTCTCCTTTGATGCTGAGGAGGAGGGCTGCCCGGATGGGGTACAGAGGAGAAGAAGGTCAGTGAAAAGAGACGAGAGAGGAGGAGGACGAAGAGACAGAAGGTGCTGAGAAGAGGGAGATGGGGGGAGGCTGAAGCCAAGGAAAGAGTGTGGCTTGCCTAAGACACACCAAATGACTCCAATTAAAGCTTTGGAAACAAGACCATGCAGGAAGCTCTTTAAAAAGCCACAAAGTTTTCTTCATTACAGGGGCAAGTGAGGAAAGAAAAAAGAGCTAAGAACAAGACACGTGGAAGACAGAGTGAGAAGGGAGAAGGCCAAACCGCTCCCCTAATCACTCTGCCCAAGGTGCAGGAAGCATTTCTTAATAAAGTGTGAAGTTTCAGCTGAATCCAAATTCCTAACCTTGGAAACAAAGCCAGGAGCCACTTAGGAGAAACACAATCTTTTCTTTTTCCTGAAGTGAAGAAAATCCTGTGTTTTTATATGAGGTCTTTTCCATCATGAAGAGCCTCGACTCTTCTTCCATTCATTTACTGGAAGAGGCTGTAATAATAAGGACAGAGGAGGCACTCTCTTCCGGCCACCTAACCCCTGGTTTAACGGAGGTTGGCAGAAGACCCTACCTAAACCACTAATCCCGGTCTATTATGTCCTGTCCCCAGGAACCACACACAGGCACAGCCATCTTCTTCTCCACCATCAAGTTGTGCAGAATGTCTCGGTGAGGTAATACGGATTGAAAAAGTATACAACATACACATTTCTCCAACCACTGGGAGAAGAGGGATATCGCCCCAGCAGTGGTGCCATGTTTGACAATCTGCTTGGAAAAAAGTGTTAATAAAGTTAGACCTACCTCACTCCACGTATAAAATAAATACTAAGTGGATTTAAATGCAGTAAAACATTTAGAATTTGGTACAATGAATCAAAATGTAGTCTCTAAAAATAAAAAATAAATTAATTAAATTAAGTCCATTAAAAAAAATTTAGAATTTTTTGGGGGTTTTTTTTAGAATTAAGAAAAACTTCCTGAAGATAAAAAGCCTGAAGCCATTTTTTAAAACATAAGAGGCATATTTGACTAGATAAGTATTTCAAAATCTTACATTAAAATAAATCCACAAAAGACATGGTCCCTTAATAGTGCCAATGATTAGTTAAATAACTGTGCTAACTAAATTCAGACAAAGGCAATAAGGAACCTGGTGTTCTGACTCTGTAAGTACGGAGTAAAGTGTTATTAGACATTATCCACCTCGTCCATGCTTCCCTGAGCTCTGGCCCCGTCTCAGGATCTTTCACCTCCTGAGTTTTGAGGTCGGCTAGACATGGGGCTCACTAGAGGCCATCGAATCACACACCTCTTGCTCCACATGTGAACATTCTCAAAGGTAGTCAGAACATGAGGAGAATGTGGCTTTGAATCCTTTGTACAGTGAAGAAGAGGGAGGAAGAAGCAATCAGCCTCCAAACACAAGTTCTCATCCTCAAAATCATTTTGATAATAGTATACCATTATATTTTTTACTATGAATACATTTATTGGTTTATAAAGTATATAAACATTTTTCGGAAATATTCTTTATAAGAAGAATAAAAGAACAAGTAAAAATGGAGAACAATCACATTATGTCTAATTCCTCCTTCATTTTAGCAATGAGATAAATGATGCGGTGGTGTATGTGACCTTGAAAAGGATTCCTTCAAGAATTTCAATTTTTTTAATAAAATGACATCAGTTGCCAAGAGCTTCACATCCTTTGTTATGCTACATAATACTGATACAAAATGTGAAAAGTACAAAGATCGTTATATATAATATAAAGTTTTAATATATTACATTTGTTCTACATAACAGACTATAAATATATGTGCCATAGCATGGTTTTTAGTCATTGTTCCCAGCGTCTCACACTATGGTACCAAACGAAAAAAAATACATTTTCTTTTTTCTTTTTTTTTTTAAAGGAAAGAACAAGGGCAAAAACCAGTAGAAATAGCTTTATGTGTTAAAAGTCTAAGTAATACAATAGATGTTGTTATAACTTTGGCTATAAGGTCATTTTGAAATCTGGCTAATAAACATTCAGTGAGTGAACAAACCAAATCAGGTTTTCGGGAGTGCAGAGAAGCCAAATAACTGAAATACTGATGGACTGGGGATGAGGATGGGGGAACAAAGGCAAAACCCTTCCCAGCTTTGCCACCACAGCTGGACACTGAACCGACGGCATTCAGTCTTGGACTTTCATGTCAGGACACATATGTGGGCATTCATCCAGAAGAAGCCAGAAACTGGTTGGTACAGTCAGCGAGCTTCCCTCAACACGACAGGGGACCTCGGGCTGATGTCCCTTCTTTGTGGCACTCTGAATAAAGGATCAGCCTGGGGGACAAGGAGCCAGAGCTGCATCATTTCCTTCCTGGGGATCAGCCAGGAGACACGTAAGGGTCCGGAAGGAACTCTCATCAGGAGTCGGAAACGGCACCAGGAACTCGCCTTCAGCCCAACTGTGAA
The DNA here is from genome assembly GCA_020662805.1 of Glaucomys volans. NCBI lineage: Eukaryota > Metazoa > Chordata > Mammalia > Rodentia > Sciuridae > Glaucomys > Glaucomys volans. Next base: position 111,515 of record JAJEJO010001293.1, read on the forward strand.
GTGCACGCAACCTTCTAAAACCAGAAACCTCGTCTGAAGCCTTTACATTCCCAAGGGACCACGCGCCACTTCCCCAGAGCCAATATCGAGCATGAGCATCCGCAGGCTCCGGCACTCTCTCCAAAGCAAGCTCGCGTCTTCCTTTCCTTCAGTCCAAATCCCACACTTAAGAAAAGGACTCGAAGCCCAAGTGCTCAACAAAGTCTTGCAGGTGGACTCAGCCCTGCAAATCTTTCCCATCTTCAATACCTAAGGCACTTACACTGCTTGCTTTATCTTCTAGTTTACAGTTGTGTCCACTCCCCAGGAGTTGCCACTTCTCTAGAAGAGTCCTTCCTAGAACATCTCTTGTTCTAACCCATGGTGAGACACAGTAGGGCGCATTATACATGCTTTTTAAATGAATGAGAAAGAGAATACAGTCAACACTGGGAGAAGACAAACACATTCTTAGGTCACAAACAACCTCTCAGGAAATGCCTAAAGGACTAGCCCTGCAGTCCGAGGTCCTTTTCTGAAATGAAAATCAAATGTGGCTACTTCCGGGTGATGGAAAGAACAACACTTGACAATCTGAGCAGCACCTCTCATGTGATTTACAGGAGTGGGGGAGCGTGGGAACCTCCTTTTAAACAGGAGGACAGCTCAACATGGTCCCAGAGTCAGGCTGGAGCATCTGGGCTATGCTGCCACCTTGCACTCCAGCCTCCACCAGCTTTAAAAGTTCTGCCTCCTCGCTGGAGTACACAGTGGTGTCTGTGTCGTCGGAGTGATACCCAGACTGGTAGCCGCTCGTCTGGTTTGAGCCTTCAGACGCCACCGACTCCCTGCTCTTGCTGGGCATCATTCCACTGCGGAAGAAATGGCAACGGAGTGAGTTGGAAGAGAGAGGACAGATCTTTGGCTTTTCACCCTAACCCCACTCCCAGCTCCACGTGGGCTGTAATCTCCCTGGAGACACCAGCTCCCTATCTCTCTCACTTGTTAATCAGCATATCGGGTTTGCTCAGACAATGTCTATTTTCAGGTACTAGCATGAATTAGTAGATGCAGATAAGTCCTCTTGTTCGGGTCCAAGTCTTTCAAGCCCGGGATGAGATGAAAGGCAGTTCTGCTGAGTTATGCACAGGCTCCAACCAATGGAACATTTTTATGGCCTTGCAGATTGACAAGTTTGTATACAATGATACCAGCCAATGGGCCTCTTTCACGATATGAAAGGAAACTGGGATGTTCTGCAAGTTCACTTGTGCTTTCCCCACTCTGTCAATTAGGGGGCCACAAGGCATGGGTAGGGTGTTAATAAAGTTCTTGAGCCATTTTAAACTTTTAATAACTTTGAGCGTGTGTGCAATCAAGCCAGACATGTCAAAAACTGCTCTTTGCTCATCAAAACCACATTCCTTGGATGGACTGAGGCCCCGATCACTCAGCAGCAACGGGAGAATGTTTTCAGTGGCATAGTAATCAGGTCAAAGCTTAGAAATGTAGGCTTGTGGATCCAAAACTGCAGGATTTACACTTTCTCAAGACATCCTAAGATGTCTTTTTTCCTTAATAGATGCTCTACCTAAATTATTTGTGTTCAAAACTGCAAAAAATGGATTTTGTTAACTCTATGTTCACATATGGTTTAAAAGTTATTTTAAAGAACTAGACATACAATTTTTCTTTCAATCCAATCACAGTAAAACTAGTTTAAGTGTCTCAAGCAATTGCATGGTGCCTGGCACATAGCAGCTGCTCAATAAATGTGTTAAATCAATATGTGAAACATATAACTGGCTCTCACAATTTCTTATTAAGCATTAAAGAAAACAATAAAGTCACACAATGACACATTTGTTATTACAATTATTGCAATAAGCATCACTCAGAAACCCACGGGTGTTCCCATTTTATACAGCACTTATGTAGCTTAAAATCTTTTTCTGTTCTTACCCAAAGTGAACCCTCTAGCAAACAAATAACTACTCTTATTCTTTTACTTTTTAAAGTATAGGTTTTCATGAATTTTTTATGCTAAAAGCAGGGACACCTATTAAACAACAACAAATTCCTACTGAAATATATGGGCGAGATTATATTCAAAGTCAAATTTAATACTTTCCCCACAGTTACATGCTTAATAATTCAGATGATAGCTTTTAAGCATCTTAATTAAGTAGATGTGTATCTATTTATATGCCATAATTCTTAAGAACAGATGCATTTATTTATATACCAGTTTCAAAATTCTTCAGAGTCCACAAAGATTTTAATCGTATCTCAGGGATCACATCCAATGACAGTTTTTGTTATGTAGTTTGTATACAAACTACTGGCCACAGTAAGCATGCTCAGAAACTCCTTAGTGTTTGCACATTTGGTCATAGAAATTGATCAAATCATCTTAATTTTTTTTGGATATGCTTTCAACTTGCCCCTTAATTTCATCATTTGGTTTGTGTTGGTTCTTTGTTGGGTAGCTAATGTAGGATGCTAATTTCACCAACCATCAAAGACACTAAAAGGAAAGGCTACACTTACATTGGAAGTCCTAAATTCCTTCCAAAACTTCCTATTGAAAATTGTCTTTTTTATTTGACTGTGTCTTACCTAAAAGATGGAGCTAATTTGGTTCTGTCTTCCAAAGTTTTCAGCTCTTCTGATGCAAGAACCATACCACTGTCCGTCTGGTTATCCTTTTTAAGAGACATTGAGATGGCACAGTTGATTGAGTGTATTCTGATTTCTTAACCCATCTATCAGACAGTATGCTCCAACATCTTGCCAAGGAAGGTAAAGGTACCCTAGCCAGAAACTGCACAGGATACAAAAGGAAGCCACAGCTAGGCCCAGGAGAAGATAAAATTTAGGAAGAAGCTGAGGAATCCTGCTTCCATTCCTCTTTCACAAGGATGCCTTTGCACTTCAGTGAAATTGAGCATAGAGCTAGACTACCTTGAACTTCAGACCAGGCAGTGCTCTTATGAAAACACCCAAGTTCCATCTCCATAATGACCCCATGACACATACTCTCAAGGACAGCCTTATAATGAGGCTCCAAGATTCTAATGCTTAGGCTAATATTTATCTAGCTAGTGTTTCATCGTTGGTATTATTTCTAAGACTATTTTTAAAAGATGTACTTACATCTGGGATTACTTTTACTTCTGGTTCTTCCACTGGGATATCTTCAAATGTTTTTACACTTACTGGCCGGCTCTTTCGCTTACTGTTCTGCAGATACTGACTGCAAAAGAACAAATATTTATATTTGAGCAGAGGTATATTTGGCTGCAGATACCACAAGCGATACCTAGGTTCATTATCTTTCGACCACAAGTTTAATAGCAACCTTCAAAACATCCTTTAGAAAAAGAAAAACAAAACAAAAATCTTTCTTTGCTAGCACACACTGAAGGCTTAATTTCCTGTGAAAGTCCATTTAAAAGTCTAATATAACTGCGGAGCCTAGAGGAGGCCCTGATCCTTTGAATCTTGCTTCTGCGTTCCAGGGCTGGACTCTAGACAACAACAGCAGACTGAGTGATCAGCTACCTTCTCCTTGGCCCTGATGGTATGCAGTTCCTCCATTGAGCTCCAGATATTTTACCAAGTATTTTACATCTTTCCAGCCATCTCCTAGAAAGCTGTTATGGATAATGTTCACAGAGCAACCTGGGCAGAAGTTAACACCTGTAGGATACTGACTCAAGAGTCATCTGAAGACAACCCCTTCTTTCTGCAGGTGACAGGGGTCTAATGTGCAGAGGGGAAGATGGGCTGAGTGTCACCACTTGCTGGTTTTATTCCCCACAGTAGCGTGTCTCAGGAAAGGGCAATGGATTGAGAGTCTTAAGATACTTGTATTTCAGAGTCTATCACTGACAAATAACATGGCAAATGCTGGACCTGGTGTGTTGATAGGAAGAGTAACACTCTGTCAACCAAAGCTTGTGTTTTTTCTTTTGAATTCCAAAGGGTGACAGTTTCTCTCGGGGGCCCAAAGAATGAGACTTGTCAGGCAGCCGATCACTTCTTCCCTGGGAGACCTTCCTCCACTGACACATGGCTTTGGGTGAGTCTAGGCGATTCTAGCAAAACCACTTACAGCCCCCAAGTGGAGAGAAGGAAAGAGCTTTTCACAAGGAGGGAAGACTTGTGAAAGTCTTCCCTCATCATGAGTGGCCTCTGGAACATGTCGCACAGATTCTGGGCCAAAGGAGAATGGAAGCTGAGTCTCTCGCTCCTTTTCCCCAGGATGCTGGCTCCTCCCCTTAGTGAGGGGAGAATGAAGTTTACCAGTGACATCGTCACTCTGGAAACTCCACAAGAAAGAGGACATAATGTACAGAGAGCAAACACAGCCCATTTTCTCCAAGTCCAGTCCCCCAAAATAGTGGCTGCCAAAAACTCCTGGTACCATAGTCAACCACTCAGGAAGCCCTTATTGAGAATCCACCACATGCCAGACACTGTTCTGAATGCTCTTCAAACATCACCTCATGGTATCTTCACAACAGTGGTAGCTAAATACTTCAGGGTGGGTATTATCAACTCAACTTCCCAGTTGAGAAAATTGAGGCATAGAAAGGTTAAAGAATTTGTCTGAAATCAAACAACTGGAATGTCTGGAATATTATTTTGAGGACAAGGATGTTAAGCATGAGAATGACAAGGTCAGATACGTCCTTTAGGAAGGTAAGGCCAGAGGCAGTGAGGCCAGTTAGCTGATACTGCCTTTATCTGGGAGAAAGAAGGGCAGCTGATGGAAGAAAGGGTTGTCCACTGGCTTTGGAGAAGTGAACAGATTCCAGAGATACCTGGGTGTAGAACCAGCCAGCATCAGTGGGCTTGGGAAATGATGCAGCCACCTTCAGTTCCTTGAATTCCAAGCCCACTAATTTAAAAAGTGGCTTGGCCTTCACTGTTGACAAAGTATTTGCACAGGCATCATTGCATCTGCTCTTCACAATACTATGAAATAGAACTTCTTATTCCCATTTGGCAATGAGGAAGTCAAGGCTCAGGGAGAAAATGGCTAATAAATAGTAGAACTGAGATTCAAACTAAGGTTTGCAGACTCCAAAGAAAGACAGTGGTTTCCTTGTTCTCCTACTCCACATTGACTCCCTTGGAAGAAAGAGAAAGGAAAAGGAAGAAGAGAGTAGAAGACAAGACCGTTCAGGTCTTTATTAAGCACCTAGTATGTGCACAGCCCTGTTCTCACGTCCATGCATAAACTGATCGTGTGGCGGGTCAAGGGAAGAGTAAGTGTGGGGTATGGAACAGATGAAAAGTGGAGAAAGGACAGTCCCATTTCAAGCAGCCTAACATCAGAGCCAAATCCAGCCCCGCCGGCTATCCCTGACATCAATCTACCAGAGGCATTTAATCACCACCAGCAATTAACCAGAATGAAGAAAATAGCATGCACCAAAGCCTCCCTTCAGGAGAGAACTGTAAAGACATCCTTGATAAACTGCTGGGAGTGGGAGATGAAACTCCCAGAGGAAATGACCGAGGTAACCACAGATGGTTCCCAAACTGACCTCAAAAAGATGAATCCAATGAATATGTGTTTTTGCAGGAAGCATGCAAATTTGGGGCCAGAGCTGACCTACAGGGGAAATTAGAGACAAAGCTAAGTCTAGACATAAGTGGTCCTTTCCCCACACACTTCTCAGCCTCTTCTCTAAATAAATGCTGAACAAATATTTTTAAGAGAGTTTAAAGGGGCATCAAACCAGGAGGCTGGCTCCTGCAGTGATGTCTCTGTCCAGCTCTATTTATAATGTGATAGAGTTGAAAATTATAAGGAGAAAGCAAGTGAGAAATCAGCTTTCCTGCTTGACTGGAAAAAGGACAGAACAAGTCCCCAGAGAGGTACCCCAGCCTCAATTGCACTTCCCCCAAAGAAGCAGCACCCCACAATGCCATGAGTGTGTGCAGATGCCTCAAAGATGATTACAAGGTAAGCGTGAGTTTTATTTGTATGAAAGAAAAAGAGGTAGAGGGGGTTAGGGGACACAGACAAAAGATTGCAATTCCATTTTATTTTTCAAATTATGGCTGGCTTAAAAAGAGAAACGAGAGCAGGAAGACCACTTCGAGACTCACAGACAGAAAATAGGAGCCAGGCCTGTGCTGGGAGAGGGGTGTCACATTTGTCCATGCTTCTGGGGATAAATGTTAGCAGCCCTTTTTTAGATGCAGCATTGCACTTGGCACTTCCATCACACACACATGACTTCATCTCCTGTTCAGCACCGTATGCGAAGCGCCCAGGAGAGCCAAGAGGCTGCCAGCTTGGATCTCCACTCTACTTGGTCACAGAAACACTTGGAATACAGTTCACCCATCAAATGGCTCTCTGATGAAGGAGAAAGCAATAACAGGGTTGCAGGAACAGGGATCAGGCTGGAAGGCCAGACGAACTTGACCTAGGAATTCGTACATGTGGGAGTGAAACCAGTCTCTCCTAAGCCATCTACTTTCACCATAGGGAAATGGGGATAATTTAAATGTAGATGTCTTGGAAAAATCTTTCTCTCTGAGGGCCCCTCCTTGTACAGAAGAAAACAGCAGAGTTAGGTATCAGAGGAACAGACTTCGTCTCAAGGATGTGACAGTAAGCAACTCACTCAATCACTGTCCTTAATACATGCTCTCGAGTGCCAGGCACTTAGAAGTACATTAGAGCATGTGATTCTCCAAACAACCATTTTCAACCAGCACCAGTGACCTCACCTCACTTCACAGATAAAGAAACTGAGGGAGAGGTTATATTATTTGCCACACATCACACAGTACTAAAAGGCAGCCTTGGGAGTGCCACCCAGTTCCATCTGACTCTGAGGCCTGAATCTTTAACCACGACACTGAACTTCCCCCTGGCCATGGGGCTGAGCCTCACATTCAACATCAACATCCAGAAGAGGTCACAGTTTCTACTTTGCCTGACTCTGAGTTGTCGTGTGGGCAAAATCTGATAATACAGGAAAAGAGTTATTCAAAAACGCAGAATGCTCCTGACACACATGGAACGGGCAGCTCCCTTGCAGGCTTCTAACCATTCTAGGCTTTCTTCTCTATATCCAGGACTCCTGCTGCCCTGCACGATCCCATGAGGCAAACTGTCCCCAAGGCCTCCTCAACTTTCCTAGGATGTGGCTACCAGGCCATGGGCTGGACACAGGAGGGAGCTCCTTGTCCACCCCATGGCCACGGCCCACAGGAGGGCGGGCTGGGCCCATGCTGTCAGGGGTTCCAGTGAAAAGAGGAAAGCACTGAAAGAAAGTGAAGTGGCCCCAGACTCAGTAAAGGCAATTGTAATATTGTATTAGAGAAAACCGCATCAACTCCTTCCTGATGCACAAGTGCTGGGAGACAGGAAAAAGGAAGCCGCCTGCGGAGCCCCTTCATGGCTCAGGACAGGACTGCAGTGCATGTGTTTTAAATAAGCCCAGACGTCCCATTATGCAAATCAAATGCTGAAAATCAGACGAGAGGCTTCTGAGATGCTGTGTCCAGTCTAATTCGGGACAGAGCCCCGTGGCATGCTGGGGCTTCGCCAGAGAGCCACACGTGTATTTTTATATATGCAGAGAACTCTTTCTCCCTAAATCTCTCCTAAGCCATTTAATTCACATTAATAAAAGCATACATGGGGATGATTTCAATACAGATGTCCTGGTAAAATTGCCTCTCTCTCTCTCTAGAGATTAACAAACTGTGGCATTCCAGCTATTTGCAGCTGCAGGGCTTAGAATTCTTAGAGGAAGAGCCATGGCAGCAGTGTGGGCTACAGATGGGCCATCACTCTCCTCCCCAGACGCTCCTCAAGGAGCGTGGCCCATTATGCAAGCATCAGGGCTCAAGGTCCCTGGAGCGTGATGCATGTGGCAGCCTTGTAAAATGTCTTGCTTCCATGCCCCCTCCCATAGATGGCCTTGAAGCCCCCCCAGAGGAAGCCGGCCATATACTATACCTGATTCCTGCTGTGTTGTCATAATGGAACTTGGGGTCACACACTTCCTCTTCCTCCATACAGGAAACAGGTGAGGTAGGCAGAGACAGTCCAGAATCCTCTTCCATGCTCAGAGTCTCTGATATTGGAAGAACAATGTAGTCTTTGCCATCCTGAAACAATAAACACAGAGCACTATTGTTATGGCTTCAGTCCTTCAAGGGCCTTTTCATGAAAAACAAAGACCATGGGGGCTTCTTGGGTATGGGTGTGTTGCTCGCATAATAACTGAACTGACTTCCAAGACAATATTAAAAACAATTTGTCAAAACCAAAGGGCACTTGGAAGGGATGTGTGCATGAAGGTATATTCAAGGAGTAAAGTAAACAGGAGATGGGTTTAGGGGCCACAGAGAACCGTGGTTACATGGCCAAGGAGGCTGTAGTTGTAGAGGAGAGAAATCATTCCTCCACAGTCAAGCCCTCCAAAGGGAACAACATCCAGTTTTAGCCTCTGCATTTCAAGGCAATGGGAAAAGGGATGACAGTCCAAAGAAAAGCAAGAAATGGGTAGGAAAACGAGTCTTCCGAAAAAAGATGGCACAATTTAACAGTATTTCTCAAGAGAAAGACAGAATAGGTAATTCAATATGTTTCAATGCTTGGAAGGTTTATTGATAAAAACAGATTTGGTCCATTGTCCTCAGTCATTCCAAAGAGAAGAAAGAGGAAACTGGCTTCCACTGTAGGAAGAGATGCTATTGAAGAGTAACTCTAATGGTAAAGACCACAACTATGTGTTATAGGGGAATTATGAGGTCTGGGATTTTACCAAGAGGGGAAAATCCATCTATTTTGCATAGCTGGGATGGAGTTTCCCCTACACAATTTATTTAAAATTCCTTAAATTTCCTTCCTTTGCTGATATTCTGTGGATCAACCAGATTTTTTTTTTTAACTTTGGAAGAATATTTGAAGATGTAACAAAAAGATAAGTAAGTAGGAATAGAAGTGGTCTGCTCCCAGATTATGAATTAGGATCTCATCTGATCTAAAGGGTAATTACAGCTTTTAGAAAAGTGCCATTGCTCACATCTAGAGACCAAGGCTCCTTATTCAGTGGCTCAGAGAAAATGGTAGCCTTGAGAAAGTCCAAGCAGTAGAGTCCTTGTACCTGAGCACTCTTAGAAGAAGTTTCTCAGATGGAGGCTTACCTACCTGCTGAGCATTAGCTTGTAGAAGATTTCCCAAATGTTCCACCAACTCTGAAAACGTGGGTCTCTGATTGGGCTCCTCATGCCAGCAGTCAAGCATGGTCTGGTACCTAGAGAAGCAAAACACTGCCTGCATTATCTGCTTTGTTCCCCCACCCTGATATGAGGCTCAAAACAAGCAGCAGAATGGGGAGCATTTACAAAAAGCCCACCATGAGCTGAGATGCTGAATCTCTAGAGCTTGGAGCCCCATTTTTGGAGGTCCAAGTGTGTATAGAAAAGAAAGCACCTTTCATCTAATAAAAATTATTCAGTATGGATAATAAAATGCTGTTGATTCAAGAAGCAATGATTTTGTGCTTGAGATTATGGAGAGCTGTAAGGGAAAGACACGAACTCAACCCAGAGGAAGGTGTCCATCATGGAAGACCCTCTAGGCAGGGAGATCTGCAGGCAGAAAGGGAGAACAGAGGGTGCTTTTTAAAGCCTTACATTTCTGGCGTGGTATAATCAGGGGCCCTCATTCTAGTTCCTTCTTTCAATCGCCTACAGAATTCCTCATCAATCTTTACCCCTGGATATGGAGAAGCACCTAGAACAAAACAGGAGAGGGGCATGAGGGGATTTCATTTTCCCTCACAGAAGGCCCTGAGCCTGGTTCTTGAACATCCTCATCGCCCCTGTATCTTTTCTTCCTCTGGATTTTATAACCCAAAGCTTCAGAGAAATTCCACATGATTGACGCAGAAGACAGGAGAGAAAAAGACATACTGACGTCACCAACTTTTACCATCCTACTGGGAGTCTGGGGGGAGTGACAAAGAGAAGCGACTTACCTAAGGAAAATATTTCCCAGAGCAAGACACCAAAAGACCACACATCACTCTGAATTGTGTACACTCTGTCAAAAATGGTCTCTGGGGCCATCCATTTCAAAGGGAGGCGGGCCTAAGAGGATGGGAGACAAGAAATCAGAACCCAAATTAGCAAATAACTGAAGGGAAAACTTCCTTTGTTCTTGAATACAAGTACTGAAGCCTACTGTGAGGAGTCTGAATTCTGCATTTTAACAGATCACAGGGCTCATCTTTGGAACTTACATCTCCTTTTCGGACATAATCTGGGTCTTTGTAAATATCTCGGGCCAAGCCAAAGTCACAGATTTTAACCACATTCTTCTCTGACAAGAGGATATTCCGTGCTGCCAGGTCCCTGTGGATACACTGCAAAGAGAATTGTATAGATATTAGGTCTCTGCACAGCTGATCTCTTCTACATCTGTTGTGACCTCATGCTTCAAAACAATCCCACATCAGAGAACCAACTGATTAACAAGGACTGGGCTAGTATCTTTTATCAACACTTCAGGAAAGAAGTCTGTGAGCTTCGCTGAGACACACATCTGCTTATTCCATAAACAGCGCCAGCCTTTGGAGTTGAAGAATTCAGTCATAGTGTAATGATGGGGTCATAAATAGACCTCTCTTGGACACAATTAAAAAATGTGTTTCTGGTCACATCCACACATCCCTTTTGCCTGGTGCCGTATACGGTTAAAAATGTACTATTCTAAGGAGGTCCCCGAATGGAGTTATTTTGAATTAATGCAAAAACAAGGGCTCCCGTTGGTTTGGCGCTCTCTGTTGAGTTCTCTGTTCCACATGAACTGAAGCTGGACTGGCTGTGGCAGGCAGTTCTCAGAGGGCTCGTCCTGTTTCCAAAGTGTTAAATTTTACCATAAGTGTCTATCACACAGCAGTTTGAGAAGCTGAGGCAAGAGGATCGCAAGTTCAAAGCCAGCCTCAGCAACTTAGTGAGGCCCTAAGCAACTCAGTGAGACCCTGTCTCTAAATAAAATACAAAAAAGGGCTGGGGATGTGGTTCAGGGGTTAAGTACTCTGAGTTCAATCCCTGGTATCACCCCCTCCCCAAAAAAAGTCTATTATAGAAGTTTCAGCCTATGGTAAGTCAAGGCGATTCACTGAAAAGCAAGATAAACTTACCTTGGATTTAAACTTTCTAGTCTTTTCAATTATTCGATTTTTCTTTTCTAGCTCCTAATTTCATTTAACTTCCTACAACTAAACAGTTCTCATAATTATTATCACAATTCTCCTCTAAGATTACAAGGGATTAAGAGTCTTGGAGAAATGAATGAAAAGCCTAAAGGAGAGTCTGCAGTCAATGTAGGCATGGTCATGGGGCCAGGCATTACTCAGGCTTGCCACCCTGCACCTGGAGTGTGTACGGTTCTCTCCTGGAACAAGGTGCATTCAGAAGCACCTTGTCTAGCATGACTGAGCAACACCAGGAATTCCTAAAAACACAGTACTTCCTACTCTCTTTCCAACCAAAGAACTTCCTATTTTTATTATTCGTTCCTTTTAGATATACATGATAGTAGAGTGCATTTTGACATATTATACATACATAGAGTACAACTTATTCTAATGAGGATCCCATTCTTGTGGTCATACATGATGTGGAGTTGCACTGGTGGTGTATTTATATATGAACATTGGAAAGTTATGTCTGATTTATTCTACTGTCTTTCTTAATCCCATTCCCTCTCTTTTCACTTCATTCCCCATTGTCTAATCCAATGAACTTCTAATCTTCCCCTCCCCACCCATCCTTGTTGTGGATCAGCATCCACATAACAGAGAGAACATTCAGGCATTGGTTTGGGAGAACGATATTCTCCTGAAAGTTGGTGCAACCACTATGGAAAGCTGTATGGAGATTCCTCAGAATGCTTGGAATGGAACCATCATTTGACCCAGTTATTCCACTCCTCGGTTTATACTCAAAGGACTTAAAATCAGCATACTACAATGATAAAGTCATATCGATGTTTATAGCAGCTCAATCTGCAATAGCCAATCTATGGAACCAACCTAAGTACCCTTCAACAACTGACTGGATAAAGAAAATGTGCCATATATACACTATGGAATATTACTCAGTCACAAAGAACTTCCTTTTTAAAGGCCAGCAACCAGGTAGTACTCAAGAAATCATCTGGTAGATTCAAGAGAAGTCAAAGGACTCCCACTCCCATACCTTCCAACCCCATTCCCATTCCCTTCCTAGTTGCCAAAAGGAAGCCTGACTAAATGGTGAGCTTCTGTCTTAAATAATAATAATAACATTAATAATAATAAATAATAATCTGCATGAGGTGAAAAAGGCCACCTCTGGGAAAACCCCTAAAGGCCCTGGCTTTCTCCCTTGCCCTTGTGAGAGAGGACACCACAGCGCTCCACCTCAGAGACATCTGAGATCTTGAGGCTTTAGCCATTTTGTCAATAGACAGCTTTTCCTGAACATTAATTAGAATTTTTTAAAAATTTTTCCCATTTAATGGGAAACTAGACATCATACCCTTTCCAGGTTTGGTGGTGACTTCCGTCAACCTCCCTCTCCTCTCGGTGTGTTTACAACCTTTGGAATATTTGTAACTTGTCACGTCCCCACCTAAGCCTTTGTTTGCCCTACTTTTCTAATTTTAGCTCTTTTAATCGCTTTCATCTGAAGCCCGTCCTTCCTGCTTTCTAATTATACTACTAACAAATACTTCTTGGTGGATGGTGATGAATGTAAAATAAACTAAAAATAGACTGTCTTATACCAAGATATCTGCAAGGCCCAGCTCCTCACATCATCTAGGTTGTTGCTTAAATGTCACGTTCTTAGTAAAGCCCTTCTCTTCCACCTTGTTTAAAATCAAAGTACAAACACACAGAAACACACATAAACATACCTCTCCTGTATACATTGTGGGCCCTTCCTGCTTACTTCCCCCCAAACCAATACTCCCATCTAACCTGCTACGTATGTTACTTAAATATATTGCTATGGTTGGTTTCATCCACTAGAAAGCAAACTCCATAAAGCACTTTGCTGGTTGGTTCACCACAGTGGTGCTTAGAAGACTGCCTGGCATTTAGTAGATGCTCAACAAGTACTTATTACATGAATTAATTTCATGAAATCCCTAACCAACCCTTATTAGCAGAAACAGAAAGAGAGCAGAGCTCTTTTATGAATTCTAAAAGTGATGCAGGAATTTCTGTCCCAAGCAGACACAATGGCTGGCTCTAGACTCCTTCTTTCCACACCTGTGATCTGAAGGGAGAGGTCTCCTGCCCTGGATCTATCTTACCTTCCGTGATGCCAAGAACTCCATGCCCTTAGCCACTTGGAAGCTATAGCAGATGAGATGCTCCAAGGTCAGGAAGTCCTTGTACAGATCTTCAGAAGCTGCCAGAAGAGGCAGAAGGACAGAGGTGAGGATTCCCACCAGTCACTACATTTCGTTTCTAAATCTGCTGGAGTAATGATCTTTTTAAGACTTGGGAAGTAAATTTCAGAGAATAGAAGCAGGGAGAAAATGCTTCTATCTTCTGTCAATTTGCTGAATCCCAGTATTATTAACCTTCATCATACCCTTAGGGAAAGTATTGGTTTTTCCATTTTAGTCAAATTGAACTCGTAAATACAGGAAGTAGAATAGAGGTAAAATTGGCCTAGAGAACAGGGAGCAAAAAAGGACCTTTACAAATTTGCTGTTTTAAGCAATTGCTTTTTTCATCTACCCAGAGGGATAAACAATAGTTTCATATCAAAAACTCTAAAAATAAAACAACAATATTCAGGGTCATCACATTTTTTTTTCTTTCCAGGTTTTGTCCTGGGACAAAGACCAAAGGTCAAATTATAATCTACAATGGATAATTAAAAATACCAGAAACAGACTTACTTCTCTCACTTTCACACTTAAAAAGTGCTGTCAATACACTAAATCTCCCCTGTGAGGATGTTTTTTCCTCCAAGGATACAAATGAGAGATAACAGGAACATGACTGAAAGATGAATTTACGTAAATTGGTACAACTGATCCAAATAAACACTGGGACATTAATGGGGTTTCAAAATGATCTCCTAACTTTGGTCAGATAAGATAAGACTTATGACCTCTTTCCTGAACACAAATACCAGAGTAAACACAAACTTAGTTATAATAATAACTTCATAAGTATTAAAAAAGGTGTAACCTTTTCCTCATGACTTTTATACTTAAGGCTAAGGGACTCTTCAAGGACAATTAGTGAGACCCTTCATTTTCCAAAGGAAGAAATGGAGGCAAAATTCCAAGCCAACACCCATTCTACCCCAACACCCTACCTTAATCCCCTGGGGTTTCCAGTTCACTGGCCACCATTTTGTGAAAGAGAGGGAGCAGGGCAGAGATGGTTCCACTTGGTGAGCCCACATTAGATGAGGTCTAGACAACCTCCCTACTCTCTTCTAAACCAAGGTCTGACCTCACTCTGCCGCTCACATTCTACAGGGAAAAAGTTAGATTTAAGTTCTAGCTATAGATTTATGTTAAGGAAAATGGAAGTGAATCTCTTCCACTGTTTCATGATTGGGTTCCTCTAAACTCACTCCTTAAGAGGATCAGACGTCAGAAAGCCATGGATCTGTCTCTGCTCTTTCTGAGGAAAGCAGATACAGTGTGTCCTAGAGCTGACTGAAGTCCTGGAGGTAAGGCCACAGCTCCACCCACAAAGAGTACTAAAATATCACTGGGAACATAACTGAAAAAAGGTCTATTTACCAAGACTCCACTGGGGAAAAATGACTGAGGCAAGACGTGAAAAGCCACTTGGAATGGAGCAGAAATAAGATCTGGCTCCTAAACTGCCTTGGGGAAGGTCACATAGAATAGACTGAAGGGCTTCCATATTGCTTATGAAGTGTGCAACATGGAGCTGATCTTTTAGAGCAATGGGGAGGCCACTCAGGTCCCAGGAAGCCCCTTCCCCCTTCCCACCAAGCCTTCCTGCCAAGAAAGGCTGATCCAATATTTTAACAATATTGATTTGATTGTTAGCAAGTGCTCACTTGGGCCACCAGATTTCTCGGCATGACCCTGTTTTGCCATTCTACCTAGCCCAGTATTTATTTAGGACTTTCACACTTCAAATTTGGGGAGACTGAATAGAGGCTGCCTAGGAATTCAGATCTCTTTCCAATATGAACCGTTTGCCATAACCAAAGTCCTGGTGACACCTGCCACCTTGTCTGTTCCTGTGAGAGTCGGGGTCAGGCATGGAGCGCGCAAAGGCACATACCATCTTCTCCCTCCACATCACTGAGGGACCTCTCCTCCACAAACCCAGAGCTGGCTGAGCTCTGGCTGCTGGTGATGCTGTCCAAGCGGCGCTTCAGATCCACAGAGATTTCCCCAACGTAGTCTTTCCCTTGACGGAATCGTGCCCCTTTGGTCTATAAAGAAACAAATGAACAAAACAAATTCCTGAAATACAAAATGGTTCCCTAAAATGTAGTGGACTGTAAAAACAACTGAAACTCTATAAAAGCAGACAAGACAGACATCAAATTAGGATTGTGTTGTTGCTGGGCTGAAATTTGGAGTCTATTTTGTATATAATAGGGTTTCGTCCATAAAACCAAGCTTCTTCTTTAGCTGGAAGAGATAATACCTCTTTCAAGTTGCGCCCAGACACATTTCCAACACTGGTGTGCCCTTGACAGAGGGACATGAACTTCACAGGGCCCAATATGGGGAGAGGGTAACCCAGAGCAGTCTTCCTTCCACACTTCCCTTTCGTTAATCAAACTGCCTTCTCGCCAACTGTGGCACCCTCTGTAATGGGTCGGGAGATTCCAGTCAGAGGTACCCCCAGAAGGTGAGAGCGGATGTTACAACAAGGAAGAGGTCACGTGAGAAGATTCCTCACAAGCTCTTCAGAGAATTTCAACTAAAAACCTGACCTGTACCACTTTGAGGTTTCCTTCATGTTACCACATGGCAAAGTTGAGTTAGGAATCAACATACCTTGTAGGGAACAAATTCATTTCTCTTGCCTCGTAAGTAGGTTGACAGGTTTCCAAACTTGCAGAATTCCACTATCACCATGAGAGGCCCTGCAGATGGCACAGCGTGTCAAGAAAGAAAGCCCCGTTTCCACTTGCTTCTCCCTAAGCGCCTAGTATATTGATAAGCCCAAAAGAAGAAGGCTGCATGCAACCTTTCCTTGGGAGAGAATTCCAGAAATCAGCTGGCTCCAACCCTCTGATTTTGTAGATTTTCTTTACCCAAAAAGCAATTGCACAGAGATTAACCAAAATTTCCAATGAAAATCTATTCTTTTCCTTTTCAATGTAAGCACTTTTGTGACTCCATCTGGGAGGAGTTCATTTTTCTTAACCTAACACCTTTACACAAGTAGCAAACTATATCATAGTGATGGGACATTCCTTAATTCACAGGAAGTTTTAGCATATTTTAATTGTAGTGCTCATGAAATTTCTGTGGAATGTAAGTATACCTAGGAATCTGTAAAGTACTCTAAATTAAGGAAATCAGGGCTGTGGGCAGTGATCATTTCCCTCAAATACTAGCAGAGGAGCAAGTGTCAAAATCAGGGAACAAGAGCCATTCATAGGTACTCACCTCCTGGCTTGGTACAGGCACCGAGAAGGTTGACCACATTGAGATGGTGGCCAATATGAATGAGGATCTTGAGTTCAGACATGAGGGCTCGGTGTTCACTGTGTGTTGCTCCTTCTACAAATTCAAGATAAAGAGGAAAATCATCCATGTGGGTAATACCTTGGAATAACTGAATCTCCCTCCACAGATCATGCAGCTGTGCAACTTACCCTCTCTGGGTAATACAACTGTAACCTAATTTAGAGACTAGGAACATATTTTGAAAAATCAAGTGTAAATTCTATTTTCTAATCTGAAATCGATTTCTTACTTTAAGTGAGCCCAGAATGTTTGATACTGTAAAATTTTTCAGTGAAGTAGGAACCTGTCTGCACAAAAATCCTGCCCAGATTCTTTAATTGTACAAAACTGGATTTTGATATTCCAGGTTTACTATGCTTCTTAAGGCCTGATCATTTGGTGCATGTATTAAATATTCCCCTGTGTATACTGATGTTCCAGCCAACCTGTGCCAACAAGTCACTTAACAAGGACCAGCTGGCAAGGCCAGTTGGCACATGAAACTGATGGAGCTAAGGCTGTGCATTTGATCCTGGATGGATAGCTGCACATCTCTCTAATTTACAGGCATGGTCTGCACCTCAGGGACTCTTGAGCCATCTCAAAGACTACATGCCTCTCTCACCACTAGAGAGGAAAGGCATAAGCAGAGAAATGGCACCTTCTGACAGAGGGTCAGCCGCACCATCATCATCAAGGAAAGCACATCACAGTTGAAGCGTAAAGACTTCATAAGCATTCCCACCCCAAATAAAAATGGCAAGACTTGAATTCCTTTACTATTAGGACCAACAATTCCTTACAAAGCTTTTAATTTTAAAAGAATAATCCATAATGCTTTATTCCTTTGCATAACCATTCTTATTTTGCAAATTATGTTTTATGTGTGAAGTTCTTTCACATATTTTCAATTCTAGAGAATATGTGGTTTTTGTATTCTACTATTTTTACTGATATCAAGTTCCTTTACATGTTTCTAAGAGGGTCTATAATTATCTTACACCACAATGTATTAAAAATTTTTAATAGAAACGGATTTTTTCCTCATAACCAGAAGCACCAGTACAATTGTGCAACCTGACCCTTGCACAAAAACCCCAGGCATGGTGGGCAAATCCATTCCCAAATTTGCTTGCTAGGCCATGCAGTCTGGAATGAGGTTACAAAGGAGGAAACTTTTTCCAGTTCACACAAAGGTGTTATAGAGCCCGGCTGCATGCCTGCTAGCAGGTCCATATAAGCACAGAGCCACTGATACATGCAATGACAGGACACCAAAGATACATCATCATATAATTCTGCTTTTACCTTTCAACATTTTGACAGCCACAGTCTTGCACGTTGCTGTTTTGTCAATTCCAAAGGCATCGGCCTCAATCACCTGGCCAAAGGCACCACGACCAAGAGGTTTACCTAAAACAGCAATGGCAATGACAAATGGACTTGGATAATCACAGCACCAACGCCATATGCAGAGATTCCAACTGGACAGTGTGATCATACATCCCAGTTTAACATGGACAATCCAGTTCCTTCCCTTGTCCTGGATTAATCACTTAAGACTACTACTATCCAAATGCCCTGTTTTGGGTGATTATACAGGGACACTCCCTCTATGAGGCTAAAGGGACGATTACCAATTCAAGAGGTGGAATTAATATTTCTGAACTAGATTTACATCTAAATTGCCTAGGTTTGTCATCATCCTAAGGGAGGAAAAGATGGCTTGGTAAACCCAATATGAAACTGATATCAACTGAAACTCACCTAGTTTCAGCCGGTCTCTAGGGAACTCCCATTTGCTAGCATCGTAAGGCAGGCGTTCACAGTGCTCGTCCAGGGGCAGTTCATCTGGATCCATGACAATGGACAAGTAGCCCGTCTTCAGTTCCCCTCCATTGGCCTGGAAAGCATCAATCCTTCCAGTCACACACACACACACACACCCTCTTGTTTGGCTCTTGTTTTGTGTACTTATTGTTATTTAATAGGAGACTCATTCCTGATGTCTCATTGTCCAATAAAACTCTTGGAGTCTGAGAGTCGTCCTATTATCAGACTGCTCCCAGTGTCCCCTCCTCTCCCAAAATGAGGGCAGAATTAAGTTTTTAAATCTTAATTACACTAGACGGTCCAAACTCTCTTCTCCTCTAGTAGCTTCTATCAATTAATGCCCAATGGTCTAGCCAAAGAAAATGGGCAAGAATGTTATTGTATTGAAATAAAAATGTGCCCATTGAGCCAATAACAATAGGAAGAAACAA
This sequence comes from Glaucomys volans, assembly GCA_020662805.1. Lineage (NCBI taxonomy): Eukaryota > Metazoa > Chordata > Mammalia > Rodentia > Sciuridae > Glaucomys > Glaucomys volans. Next base: position 130,493 of record JAJEJO010001293.1, read on the forward strand.
CTCAAAGAACCCCAGTCAGCTTTCATTAATCATGAAAACCAACATGCATGGGGCAGAAGGGAAATTATTTTGTTACCCGCTTAACGGTCCGTAGAACGATGACAAGAAGTAGCCAGAAGAACATGGCAATCACCGCAGTGCCTACTAAAATAATGACTTCCAAGTTGGTCTTTTCCTGAGCACCTGGAAGACACAATTGAAAGAGCGCCACAGCTGGAGACAAGGTTCAGCACTAAAAGACAAGATCACAAGCATATCCACTCTGAAGAATCCCAAAGAGAAATAACCATGCACCCTGATGATGCATGGAGTCTAGAGCATTCTGTGGAAAATTTAAAGCTTGAAAAACATTGCTTATGAAAACTTCCAGGGATAAAATTCTGAAGTAATTAAGGATAGAAGGATAAATGTCTTTAATGACACATAGAATGTGGTTGGAGAATATTATTTGATGGGAAAAAAAACAGATGACATTGTACCGAGAAGAAAAGTACTTCTTATTGGGGCCTAATAAAGTCTGGTTTTATGCTGATAGTCCATGTTTTGATGTGTGTGGAGTTTGAAAAAGGATTGTTTAAGAAACCACATTTGGAAATAAATCAAGTCCTTTAACCAGAGCTACTTGTGACCATACACCTACTCGGCAATTTAAATATACTGCCCCACTGAATCCTCTCAACCACCTGCAGTTTTCAGAAGAAAAAAAAAAGATCAGAGAGGTTAAGTTACTTGATTGGAGGCACACAGGCAGTAGTCAGTGGTCCTGTCAACAGTTAAACCAGGTCTGTCCAACATGAGCTGACCACTATCCTCCCCTGACCCTGCATAGAGAGCACTGAGAGGAGCACATTGTGTGTGACCTAGGAACAGAAGTTCAAAACCACTTGTGACAGGAAAGAGAAGAGGAGAAGCTCCAGGTGGACAGGAAAGCTGCAGGTGTTCTGGGCTCCCGAGGGCAGCTCCCAGTGGGAGAAATCAATGAGAAGGAGGCCCTCGATTACAAGTGATCAGTGAAGAAGTGATCATTATGGGGTCTCCCATCGGAAGAGTGCAATGAGGCTCAAATCAGTCCACAAGCTGTGGGAAAGGCCCACAGCAGCTTCCCAAAGAGAGTACAAGTAATTAATTAGTTGGCAAAGTAAGAGTTAGTGGGACACAAGTCCCAAGTGTCTGGATGTAGGCTTTGCTTCTCCAGTGGTCCTAAGGAAGTGATTCCACACTTATATAGAGAGTTAAGATCCATGTCTACAGAGAGAGCAGAGACTTCAAAGATTTCCATTGTCTGTAGAAGTGTATGCATCAACATTTCTATGTTAACATTTGGGAACCAAGCAGGGGCCTTAAACATCTACCCCTCCTTTTCTTGGCATTCTCTGCAGGTAAGAAGCCCCTGTAATCTCGGTACCAATATTCCCTCTTAGGCATCAGTAACCATATGCAGACAGCTGATAGAGGGAGGCAGAGCATGGGAAAGGCCTCCCTAAGATTCACCCTTGAACCATGCAAGTGCAGTTTATAAAATAGTAATAAACCTACAGATTTGAAAGTATATCAATATGTCTAGATGCAATACTTGAATCTGACAGATTAAAGGGACCAACATCGAGACAGAGAGCCAAATTAGGAGGAGTGTGGAGAAATCCCCTATTCCCTCTTCTACCTCTACCCTGGTCTCCTGCACTTGGGCACCATTGCTTAATTCCATACACAGTATGGCTTCATGCTCCCCTTGTGGGTTCCAAAAAGACACAGGAATACACTTCTGAAGAAAAAGTATTCTGTCACAAATTGCTTTTCCTATCTAAGAAAATGCCAGATGTCACATCACTCCCAGGTTTCCATTCATATTTACATAAGAACCAAAATTTTCCATTTTAGAAAAGCAAAGGTCTATTGTTTGCCAGTGAATCTTGATTATCCCTAGTCCAATGAAAACTCTGCACCCTTGCAACTCATTGGACAGCATTGATCTTCAGGATTAGAGAGCAATTCTAATGTTTTTCCAAATAAATGCAGAGGTATCATTTCCATGAATTAACCCTGCCTGGCTAAGACTTTTTCCACAATGAGATCTGCATGGATAGGAAATGTCAAGCAGAATTCAAAAAAACACTATATTTTCTGTTACAAGAGTATGTGCTTATTGACGAAAATTTATAAAGTACAAGTTGAGCATCCTTAACCCAAAAATCAAAATCCAAAATTCTCCAAAATCTGAAACTTTTTGAGCATTGACAGGACACCAAGAAAGGAAAATTCCACACCCAACCTCATGTGATGGGTCTCAGTCAAAACACAGGCATATTAAATAGACTGTATAAAACTGCCTTTCGCTTGTGTATATGAAGTTTCCATGAAACAGAAATGAATTTTGATTTTAGACTTGGGTTTCATCCAAGATCTAATATATATGCAAATATTCCAGAATCTGAAAAATCCAAAATCTGAAACATTCCTAGTTCCCAACATTTTGGATAAGAGATACTCAACTTATGCAAAGAACACTGACAATCAACCACTAGTAGTCCCACCCAATGTTCAGCAATATTACATACAAGCTAATCTTCAAAACCTGGTGGTGAGTCCACAACTCCACACTGACCTTCTATTATGAAAAACATCTCCCCTTTTGTACATCCAAGGACATTGCAGGCCTGGCAGGTGTAGAGGCCTTCATCCTCCTTCCTCACTCTGCGGATAGTTAGGTTCCGGTTCCCATCTTTCAACACAATGCCTAAGAGAGGATGGAAATAGTTATTCTTATTTCTGATGATGTGATCTATGGAGTTTTTCAGTAAAATTTGTATAAATATAAATGCTGCCCTTCATCTTGGGCTATTCTCTAACTCTGAAGAGTCCTACAGGATCCACCACCGACCCATCTCCCGTGAGGCTTCCATGGGAATTCATCAAGGTTCCCAATGCTCTGTTTCCATGTCTATGAAACAACCATGCACACTAACACTGCCTTTTTGTCTAACTTAAATCAAGAAATACTGTGGGTCTTGGGTAACATTCCTGCAAATTTCTATAACCAAAGAGATAGACAAGCTCTGTTCACCTGAGTCTTCTACGAGGGTCTCGTTGTCTTTAAACCATGTTATCTGTGGAGGGGGGTTCCCAGATGCTGTGCAGGCCACTTCGATGGTTTCGCCAATACTTGTCGTCTGATTCTCTAGGATTCCTGTGATCATGGGTGCCATGCGCTCTGTGCACATAAAAATAAAATCAGAGAACCTGTAGTCATAACTTTTGGAATGGTTCTAGTATCAATGAACTACTGAACAGAAACCTGTGGATTTACCAACCTGAAAATACACAGAAGTTGATGACAGCCCTACTGATCACTGAGTAAAGCCAAATAAAATAAGACAGTTCAGACAGATCACTGCATGTCTCTGAACATTCACATTAGTGATTCTTCCTGCAGATCACACAATGAAGGCTCAGGGGCACGTTTCCCCCATGTGAAACTCCGCTCTCATAAAATTTCTAGCCAACGATACCCTAGAAAGCTATCATGTTTTCTCTTGGAAATTATGAGACTTCAGTGTAATTCCACAATGAATGCCTAATATTTGTATGGTAATTTTTTAAAAATTTGCTTATGCTATTTGTAACCATGTATAAACTATATGTAGTTTATAATTATAATATAAACGATAGTATAAACTAACTATATTTGTTTATACTATGTCTTACGAATGAGCCGGCCAGGTCTGGAAGCCTTATTTTTAGATGAAATAACTACAGTTCAGTGGTTCAAACAACTTGTTCTAGTCTCTATAACTAAGTAAACAATTGAACTAATAACAGGACCTGGTAAACCTAAAAGTCCAGTGCTATTTCCACTAAAACACAAACTAAAAGAATAATATCCTGAGGAAAGTCAGGGACTTAAAGTACATGAAGCCTATTGGTATTCACTTAAATGTACAACATTGAGTCTTGTTTTAATTCAATCTGCCAGTCTATGTCTTTTGGTTGATGAGTTTAGGCCATTCACATTCAATGCTATTACTGAGAAATAATTTTTCCCTGTCATTTTGATTTATTTCCAGTTTTTAATTTGAATTTGTTTCTCCTTTGATTGACTATTCTTCTAGGGTAGAAAATTTTTTCTAGCGTAAAAAATTAGATTTACCCTTTCCCTGCAAATCATCCACAGTGCTAGGGAACTATCTTGTCCAAAACAAATGAACAAACTAGGTGTGGAGCCACACACCTGTAATCCCAGCAGCTCCAGAGGCTGAGCAGGAGATAGTGAGTTTATAGTCAGCTCCAGCAATGGTGAGGTGCTAAAAAACTCAAAATAAAATACAAAATAGGGCTAGGGATATGACTCAATGATTGAGTGTCCCTGAGTTCAATCCCTGGTACCCCACCCAAAAAAAAAAAAACCCCACCAAATGAGCATCAAAAAGAATCACTCCAATATTTAAGAAAATGAGACAATCTCAGTGCAGTACATGGGGGCAAATGTACAGGACTCCATCCAGTCTATTTCTAAGAATAGGTTCCAGTACAGTGACTTAGACATCCTTACAGAAGCCAACCAGTTAACAGGGAGCTCATATTTCCTTGGGCAAAGCCAGGAGCCTCCTTCATAGCTCTTTCTGAATTATTCCATTAGCTTGAAACCAGCCCAGCCACTAATATCAACAGAAAATACATGGTCATGTGGTGATGTGTGTGATATGATTTCAAGGGCTCTGGGGATGACCTGGTCCCATAATATCTTTTCTTCTGTCACCTGAGTTTTTAAACCAGCAAATCATATATGACTGTCTATCTGAAGATGCCTCCTAAAATACACCAAATCTCTGAGCAAGACACTATTCCTTTAAAACTTTCATATAGACAAGCTTACCTGGGCAGTTCCCATTCCCAATAGCAAAAGAGAGGGAGAGGGAGAGAGAGAGAGAACACATTCATTCTAAGAGAGAACACATTCATTCTAAGCACTGAAGAAGGACAATAAAAGGAGGAGAAAATAGAAGGAAATGGCACAGAGAAACTCTCCAAATTCACCTGATTTCCCCAGAAACAGAGCCATGGCTTCCCAGTTTTTGTGCAAAGCACTAGGCTGGGTAAACTTTACAGAGCAGCTCCAGCTAGGAATTTACAAAGCTCTCTGGTCACCAAAAGTATCATCGTATTGACCTTGAGCTGTCCTGGACCATGTGAGATACCCCAGAGGGACTGACAGTGAACGGAGGGCCCCTCCCATGGACTCTTCCAGATCTAAACTCAAACCATCGTCAGTGTCCACACAGCAGGAATCTCACGAGCAGCTAGTATATGCCACTGTATTGCAAAACAGGGACCAATCCCTACCCTCATGGACATGGAGAGCTCACTGAGCTGTGCCTGCCCAGCTTGCCTACATTCTCATCCTGTTCATCTTGGCCATCAGAACCAACTTCTAGCACTCTCTTGGCTCATAGTAGTATTCCACAAATGTCTTGATGCAAATAAGTGAGTGCCCAAGAATAAGGTAGATAGTTCCTGGGTTCAAGTGAATCCCATGCAGACCCTAGTGAGTTACCCTATCATAAAGGCTAGAAAGAGCTACATTATCTTCTCTTTTTAATGCATCACTTCATCATTACTAGCTCTGTTCTGCCTTGAGGTCTTTCAGTGACCCAGTGTATACAGCCTCCTTCACAAGCACCTAGAGGACAGCACCTGAAAGCACTATTTTCATGGCATTCCAGTTGGCTTGGGACAATGATCCAGAGCTGCCTCTTACCTAGAACCATGAGTTGCCTGACCACACATTGTCTCTTCTTGGTCTTCCTGTCTTGAGCAGAGCAGATGTAGTCTCCTTGGTCCTGCAAAGACACATTCTGGAATTCCATGATCAAAACATCATTTGTGCTATTAGAGAACATGGTGGCATTCAGTTTCCAAAGAGCATCCAAGTTCTTGCAAACAGGCGTGAGCAGCTCTCCCATGGGGATAGCCTGAGGGCGGAGCTTGTACCAGGTGAGGTTCTCAAAGGTGGTTCTGTCTGCAGTGCACCACAGAGACATGCTTTCCTGCTCGGTGGGCTGGCTGGCAGGTTGCAAAGTAATTTCAAGACCCTCTGAAATATAAAGTCCATAGTTAGAGGATGGTGACTTCCTTTGGTACAGTACTTTACCATCTTCTTACTGTCTTCAGACTATGATAAAGTGCTAAGTGAGGTTAAATTCTAGCAGCCTCAGACCATTTACTACAAAGAGACAACCAAACTGAATGACTCAGGGGCCAAAATTTATTATCTGGAAATGTAAATTAATTCCCCAGATAAATATCACATCTCCACTTTGAGCTCTAAATACAGCTTTTAGGATTAAAAAAGAAAAATCCAAACAGGCTATCTTAATCATATATCATGGAATTCTAAAAATCAGTTACTTATTAACACATAATACTCAATGACAATACAGCTACATTTATTAAACCAATTAACCCAGACTAAAATATTTTATCCAGTACAATCAACTAAGGTTTATCCATAAAACTAGGATACATAGGCAAAAATCAGAAGTATTGGGCAGTACTGTTCCCATGTCATTCCTATGGCTTCCAGAAACCCCAACTCCAGCAGTTGTTCTGAGCAAAACCACCAATATTTACTGAACCTCAGTAAGCCATGCATTGTGTTAGACTCTAGTGAGCATGAGAGATGTCCTACATATGACATGCAGCTTGTAGTTTAAAGCACACTGAAACTCTTCTCTCCAGTGAGGATCTATGAACTGACTTCACATAGCCCAGGAGCTACCTGAGGAGCTTTAATTTATGAACAAAAGCACCAGTTCTGGATCCAAGTCTTCTTCCTACCCTCTGTCCCTCTCACATGAATGGCAAGAACAAGAGAATTTCCAAGCTTAGCAGCTCCTTGTGAATGATGAGTGATCCAACCCACCCTCCAGAGAGGAGTACTCACTGGTCACATGGAAGGAGATAACCCTCTCTCCTCTCCCAGCTTTGTTGATGGCTTCACATTTGTACAGAGCTGACACATTTGCAGCTTGGATGACAAGTGTACTTACAGTCTGTGGGGAAAACAATTCCAGACCATAAACCGTGTTTCTGCACATGTATTCAGACTAAAATTCAGCAGTCCACACAATTGCTAAGACCAGCCTACTCCATTCACACTACCACACTGACCACCCACAAATCTATGTAATTATAATATGCAGGTGTGTAGTTCACACATTATACAAAAGCGTTTTGAAAATCATTAGGTTAATGATGTGTTTTAATATTACATGCACATTTTCTCATTCTCATAGCTATAAATTGAAATCACTTTACAATAGATGCATAAATTAAATAGCATTCATATTTCATTTTTTCTGATGTTATTAATAAGCTAATGGCAGCACTAAAAGTCAATGGTATTTTAAAACTGACTTAATATGCTATTATTTTATCAATCTCTCTATTGGATTATTAATCTCCAAAATGCCTCCCATATTATCATATCATTCTTCCAATAAAGAGAAACAAAGAGATTTTCAAATTAAAGAACTTCAAACTCACTTTATTTTTTCCTTCAATTAGGGCATACTGATTTTTGTTGACTTCAATTCTATTTCCTCCCTGGAAATCCTCCACATTTCTCCATTCTTTACAAGTATATTGGTTTGTCATTAAGGTAGCTTGGCTACAAAAAGAGAAAACAGATATGTTATGATTTAATCTCTTTATTCAAATCAATAGTAGGGAAAAGGGTCAGAGTTTGGTGATTGTGTTCTTAGAAATAACTTTCCCAGCAAACTACCACTTTACAAGACTTGGCGCCAATTAAAAATAGGCCTCGGCATTGAAGGAAAAGGTCCAGGTAGATTCATTCAGGATACAGGAGGGAAGCAGCTATTCTGGGAACAAATCTCCATTCATAAATTGGATCGACAAGACAATTCAGGCTAATTTAGTTCAAAGGAAGGTAAGGAAACTTAGAAGCCATTGGGCTTCTTAAAGTCATTTCTGGGACCGTGGCCTTTGTGTAGGAAATGGCCAGCAGCTGAGGAAGAAACTAGTAGTGGCCATCTCAAAAACAACAACAGGAAGTGGACTGCTTGGGGTGTTGGTTGGTTGTTGTTGTTGTTTTTTTCCTTGAGGATGTCTGGATTTGTGTTGGGACTTGATAAGCTGGGCCTGAGACTCTGAGGGCTGGGCTAGGTTTATCACTGCCTCCCATCTATCTGCACTTCCTCTGAGAGATGGACCTTCTCTCAGATAAGAGGGAGTGAGGTGGTGGTCTCCCATTGACTGGCAGAAGAAGAAAAGCCAAAGATTGGCAATTAGCAAACTGAGCAAATAACCTGCATGTGGAGAAGTGCATATCAGGACCAAGAAAAGAGAACTAGCTAATCACACTCTGGGATACCCCAAGCCAAAATATCTGCTAAAACTTAAGACAAAAAAGATAGAAGGAGATTCCAAGTTCCACTGGAGGGATACTTTGCTTAGGGATGGTTTTCTTGGTGCAGAATGGAGTCATGGCATAGCTTGGCTAAAAGAAAGGCAAACTGGCAGGAAAAAGGGCATGTGTCCCTACCTACCTGGGCTTGTAGGAGCACTCTCTTTCCAACTGCCAATACCAGTGGATGTGACGTGGTGGAGGAACGGCATAGACCGTACACGTCAGTGTCTGCGTGGTGCCATACTGGTAGGAATCCACAGGAGAGATCAGGGACTTCTCACCAATCTGAGGTGGAACTGGAGGTAGGAAAAAAAATTTTGAACTGTCAATCACCTTTGGGGAATAAAAGTAAAGGATTTCCGCTGACTTTTTTAAGCATTTGACTTTGCCTCCACTTTCTAAATTTGAAAACAAGTTTCAAGTTCTGGTGGTACTCATACTAATAACAATAAACTAGTAGTAATAAAAACTAAGAAGATGCATGACTTAATGCAAGATTCACAACCGTACGCCTCAGTTTTCCTCATCTGCATTTCAGAGATAGTTCTCCCTGTCGTCCCAATCTTAACAACATCAGAGCAAGACTACAGAAGGAAATATTTGGAATAATGTAGTAAATATGTTCATTAGGCATCAAGCATTGTTGTGTGTGCATGACATTGGTTAATCACTTTACATCTGAGGGAAATGAAATGAAAAAGTTCAAAGACTTGCCCAAGGTCACCCAGTCAATACGAGGCAAAACCCAGCACAAACCCAGACACACTCACTTCTGAAACCAAGCACTGATAAATCAGGGCATTAGAAAGGAAGTCCTAAATCCTTAGAGAGCATCCTGATCTCACTTTTTTCCTCCCTTCGTCCCTCCCTCCTTTCTTCCTTCCTCCCTCCTTCCCTCCTATTCTCCCTTTTCATTCTTTTTCAATTTCAAAGTCATTAGTATAAAACGATGACCTTATCACAGTCAACCTAAATCATGTCTCAGAGAGAAAGAGAAAGAAAACCAAGGCTGACGGCCACAGGGATGCATTCTATAAAGAGTTACACCTTCCTCTCTACTTTCAAAACCTGACTTCAAAAGAAGGGTAAACGCTGGGTGAATCAAGTGTCTAGTGACTTCACAAATTGATAATATGGGGCTTATTTGCTGTTCATTTTTCTTTTGCTTTTGCTTGATCATTTCCTTCTCCTGTTCTCCTTTTCAGCTTTCCAGTTTTTCTCCCTTCCCCCATCTCCTCTACCCCAGCAACTTTCTAGAACCTGTTATCTGTAAAATACTCCCTGAACGAAGAAATAAAGCCAAGTTCAGCAGACATACAGAGGAGTATCAGGACATGTGGGGAAGTGCCTTAACGTCATGAGAGTATCTTAAAGTTTTAATGTGGCATGTCAGTAAGGAACACAAAGAACTACAACGGAAAAACATTTCTCTGTTTTTGGAGTGAGACATCATTGGATTTACTCAGGGAGAAAAAGTGCACTGGTCATATATGTTTATTAAATCCTGAATATTCTGTCTTTCCCCCTGGAGAATGCCAATGTTCATTAGCCTGGTAAAGGTCCTGAGAAGTCCTGCATTAAGGAAACTCTTTCACATCACCTTTGTACCCCCACCATAGTCACTTGACTATGGTACCTTCCCCCCAAACTCCAAATATCTAATATCTTTCAGTGTGAGAAAACAAAGTTTAAATCCTCCTTAAATCAAATGCATACTAGCTTTCCTTTACAGACTCAGTGTCAGATCCTGGCCTAGGCATGCCATCAGTGTGACCCTGCAAAAGCCTTTGGAGTGGATCTATCCATGGGTCACAGATGCAAACTCAACAGTCTTCCCCATCTGCAGACCAGGTGCACAATTCCCCAAGACAGGAGCAACCTGGCCCTGTGGGCATTCTAACTTCACAGCATCAGACACTGAGTGCAACACTACATTAATCTCACTTTGACCACCAAATTGCTCGCATCCGTGGCTTCTTAAGGAAGCATGGCCAGAGCACACTGGCCCACGTCTCATCCCAACTCCATCTCCTTCAGTTTTACACGTTGGCCCAGTCATGATGTGAGTGAGCAGCAGGAGGCAGAGGAGTTGGGTTGACAGTTTAGAAAGACACAGTCACACTACATCATAAATCTTGGGCAGAGAGGAAAACCGAATGGACTCACCATTCACAACCAGAGACACCACGTGGCTCTGCTTCTCCTTTGAAATGGGATTGGTGAGGATGATAGTGTAATTCCCTGTGTCTTTTTCACTCACTTCCATAATCGTCAGTGCATGGCCCACTTTGATTGTGTGATTGGACTCAAGGAGTCTTCCATTTTTATACCTGTAGGAGGGAGAGAAATTCCAGAAATTAGTGCAATCGAAGGGTGTCTCCCACGTGAAACACACTTTGCCTTTCCTTCCAATCGTTACCATTTGATTTCAGGGGTTGGGTAACCGAGGTACTTCACAGGGATTCTGACACGGTCTCCCACTGTGGCTTCCACCAAAGACTCCATGCCACTATCAAAAGCCACAAAGGGCTTTGCTGGAAGAAAATGAAAACAATTACTCCCACAAATGTCAAGGTACTGTGAATGGTCGTTTGGTTTAGTTTTTCATTTCAATTGAAAAGTGAAAGACCTTTGGGGTCTGAGTGCTGTAGTTCTGAGTCTCTCTGCATTGCCTATCTGTAGGGCACGTGCCAGTTTTTCTCCAGTCTTTGCACTGACTTTTCGCAACCCCTCCCCCAGTGCACTTCCACTATCCCAAAATAGTCGCTTCTCTGCACAGTTTCTCCAAGCCTCCCAGAGTCCCATGGGTGCTTCTGTCCTCTGCTCCGATGACAACCTCTGCACACCCTCCCTGTGTTCATGTGCCCCACGACTCAGTTCTCAAACCTACTCCTTTGTCTACACCTGTCCCTAGTCTCAGATTCAAAGTACCAGTTACATAATCCTAAATTTCTATCTCCTGTCTGGACTTTTCTTGGGTTCCGGGTTTACATAATCAATATCTCCACTTGAATGCTTAATAGGCATCTCTAAATAATCATATCCAACCTGTTTCCCCAAACCACACTCCCTCCTCAATCTTCCCTGTCTCAGTAAAGACATTACCATCTCCTCAGCTGCTCAAGCTAAAGCTCAAATCACCTTCCACTCTTTTTCTCTTACACCCACAACCAGAGAATCCATCAGCAGGCCCTGTCGACTCTACCTTCAAACACAGGCAGAATCAGATCACTTCTCCCTGCCTTCACCTCTGCTACCCACATCCAAGTCATCCACCCTCTCTCAATTGAATTATTTGCAATGAGCTCCTGCCTGGAGTCCCTTCTCCTGCCCTTACTTACTTGCTTAGTATTCCTTACAAGCTACAGAGTAATCCTATAAAAACAGAAGCTAGAGCCCATCTTTCTCTGACACATTTCCATATATGAAATCTGAAATCCTTTCCAAAGGTTGCAAAAAGGGAGCCATGTAAATTATTTAAAACTGAGAAATTTACATGAATGAAAGGGAATAAGTGAGAAATTAAGGTGATTTCCAAGGAAAAGCAGAGTCACGTGGAACCTCTGCCCAGAACCCCACAATAAATAACTGAATCCGAGTTGCCCCAATGTGCAAAGCTCATACTTACTCAAGCAGGCCTCTCAGCTTTACATAAAATGCAAAATTTAAAAATTACCTTAGACACTGATGCTACTGTAGTAATAATTATAATCACAATTAACTATAACAAGCAATGTTCAGTAAGCACTTACAATATTAGCTCCTCGTATTTTAAAATTGGGATTTTAACCCAAAAGCCTGACCCCAAAACTATGCTCTTGACCTCTAGGTCATATATCCTCCCTGGCAAGAGCTCAAAAGTATCTTCTGAAAGAACAAAAGAGGAATCTTTAGGTGACCTAAATATATTTCAGTTATCTCACTGTTCTTCCCAAGAAGATCGCGACTTACCATGGACTCGGACAAATGTGCTGTTTTTTTTGGTCATCAGCCCACTGGACGCTGCACAGGTGTACACCCCTTGGTCACTCCGGGTGACACCATCTATGGTCAAGGTGCTCAAAAATTTCTTTATCACAGTCATAGACTGGGTTTTTAAGTCTCGGTTTATAGGTTTCTTATGCTGATGCTGAAAAAAAAAGGGTTTCCTGAACTTCCAAAGCCCAGCATAAAATTAACCAACAGATGCAAGAGGCCAGGAAATCAAGCCTAACTATTTTATGCTAGTAACCGGGGCTTTTAACCTCGCGTAACATCACCGCAAATTCATCTGGATTCAGGAGAAATAAATGGAAGCAACTGAATTAGAATGTAAAAATCCCACCTGGTGAGAAGGAGATGCATGTGGATTGCAGAAATACAAGCAGAAGTGACCACTGTTTAAGGAGAAGTGTGTCTCCTTAAAGAGACACTTCCTTAAAGGGGGAGGCACGCAATCACTTAGTGAAAATGAATATTCAGTCTGATTACAGCACAGTGGAGCAGAATTCTTAGTACTGCATCAGTTTTGTGGTTTGTTGTGTTCTGCGATGCACTTAAAGAGTGTGCATGTGTGTGTGTGTGTGTGTGTGTGTGTGAAGGCCCTCATATTTTATCTGGCCAGAGAGGGCCCTATCTCTTAACGAGACTTTGTTGGGGCTTATTATCAAAGTACTTAGAGGTCTGGCTTTGAATTGTTAGTGTTACCTTCAAAGAAGGGTATTCCCAGTTGAAATCAAGCCCCACGTTTAGCTCAGTTCTTGCTGTACAATTTAAAACAAGCTTCTCTCCAACAGATAGCTCCACTTCATGAGGGGGGCTCAGAACCACATCATAAATCTTGTACCCTGGAGCAAGCAAATTAAAAACACAGAAAGTGAGAGGGAAAAGAAACCTATAACTTGGCCCAAATTTATTTGAAAGTGATGCAAAATGTGTGACATCATTTTTCCCTAAGGGCCTCATCAATAAATATTTGGTAGGTCTTGGGGAAATGGCTTACAGAGATTTACAAAGCACCACCTTCAAGGATCTCAAAGATGTTGTGACCCAGTGGATAGAAAAGTCTAGGCCGATGGGGTCAGCCTTAGTAAACTGTTGAATTTTCCATAAAACAGGCACAATTAAAAGAACTGATGCCAAGCAATGCTCCAAATACTGAATTTTTCATAAAATGTGCTCTGAAATGGCATTCTTTTTCATTCTTGGTGTTGATAAGAAAGCAGAAAAACTCAATTGCACAAGGATTTATAGGATAGGGAAGGGTAGTTGTAATGAATTGCCCAGCTCCATATCCTGAGTTAATATATTTGCCAATGTCCCTGTACTTCACCCTCTACCTTAATCTCCAGAAGCTTCCTGCAAAAAGCCACTCTTTATTGTCTGACATTAATAACATGGGAAGGAAATGTCCTCTTACCTACAACCACAACTATGTACATAATAGACTGGTAAGTTTCATCATTTATTTTTGCTTCACAGAAGACCATGCCAGCATAGCTGATCATGTAACTGGGAATAGTGAAGCCTTTCTTGCTGTCCCAGGAAATTCTGTTGCCATCAGGAACAAACCTTTTTTCTGGATATCTCTGGGTAAGAAAGAGAAATATTAAATATTGAATCCAGTGCAATCCAAAAATGAAAGCCAAGGACAGTGATCACTAAATTCATCTTATTTTTAAGAATACAAGTTAGTTTTTTATTCTTTGTCATTTTGGCTTCTAAATTCTTTAAATTATTTAAAATTCTTTGTGGGTATACTATTGGAAATGGGTTACTCATCTTAATATTAGCTTAAAATTATGAAAACCTAAGAGATGATCAGAAAAGACATAACTTACTGCACAAAGAGACACGTTGAGGTTTGAAATGGACCCACGACAGGGAATCACCACGGTTTTGTTTTTGTTTTCAGTAATGTACACAACTCCATGCTGGTCACTAACAGAAGCAATAAATGGTGATCTGTAATCTAGAAGAAAATGCAATTCCAACAGTGAGTTACTGGAAGAAAAGTTCACAAACTTTTCAGGTTCATAAACTCCAACCAAATAAGTGAATGATTGGAAATGACACTTCACACTGGCAATGCCATCCACAGGTTAGTCTGCTGGGAGATCTGGCTCCAAAGATATGTGTGTGCATGTGTGTGGGTGCGTGTACACAAGCTCATGTGTGCTTGTGCATGTGTGAAAAAATCGAAAGCTCTGAGAATGAGATCGACTCTTTTCACAAGGAACATCAATAAGTAGAACATATTTTCTAGGTTCTGCATTTTGACAAACTAGTATAATTTTTTTTCAAAATGAAGAAGCCTATTTAAATTAAATTTTAAAGTTAGATCTATACACTTTACCTACACATTTTACTGATGTCAAGAAAAATTCATCTTCTCTCTTTAGGCAAACAATGTAAACGCCAAGAAAACAACTTAAGATCATTAACAGAAAGTAGCTAGTGATTTTTATTCATGAAAATACTTCATATGGCAATTTAAGATTGTGAAGATTAGATGTAAGAATCTTTATAAAATAATGCTTAATAGTTATTGCATTTAGTTTAAGATTCAGCAGTTATTAATATCACCTAATAACAAACACTTGAAAAACCATGATGTCAAAGACTGAGAAAAATATCCAAAAGATTTTAATGTCACTCAGACATTATTCATATGACGTTAGAGCTCTACAGGGAACCTACTCCATTCCCTAGAGAGAAAGATGATGCTTGAAAGCTCAAAGATAGCATTTCATCTTGCTATGCCCAACGCATCTGATTGAGCATTTTCAGAGGTGAAGAAAGCGTTAATTGAACCAAAGGGGAGAAAAGCAGCTTATTCTCTGTAACAGCACAAGTTTGATTTCCTTCCCAGCTGGAAAACACAGAAAAGCAGCCAATCTAGCCCACCACATGCCATAGCCATTATCTTAGGAAGCCAGGGCCTATTTCCTGGCTCCATCCACTGCTGGACGGAATGGGGTCAAAAGACTAAGGAAGTAAGGTGGGGACCACAGGGCACATTAAAGACCTGTCTATAGGGAATACTAAATTCAATATATTCTTTCCCATTGTTAAACTTCATAACCAAAATCTTAGCTAGCTCCATTTAGAACATTAAGTTCAAGCAGGAAATAAAATTTAATGGTATATCCAAAGACAAGTAATATCAAAATAGTGCTGAATCAATGCTTTTCAATATCATTGACGTTTCATCCACATGTTGAGAAATACCGCATGACTTGCAAACCTTCGGAAGCTAAATTAACCCCTTGATGTAAGACTAAAGCTATTCAGTAAATCAACTCTATTTTCAGTAATCGAAAAATAGGAAGTAAACACAAGAAACCCAAACAACCACCCACCCTCTCAAAATAAAATATTTACTGTAACTCATGAAATGCATCTTCACATGTCTCCAGGTTTCCTGACTTGGGGAGAAGGAAATAACGAGACATAATGGGAGAGGCTCGTCTTGTAGTATTTCCAGACAGGCCCAAAGCAGGAAATCCTTACAATCTTCTGAGAGAGCCTCATCTCCCAAGACTGCCAGATCAAAAGGAGCCAGAAATGCTCCAAGATCTGAGCCCTGTCTCTTTCAAATCCTGCAGAGGGGAGGAGGAGGGCACTATCTTGGACTGTGTTTACCCTGAGCAAAAATCATTCTCAAACATTGTGCAATGCAGGAGTGACCCAGGTTATTCTGATGTGGTCTCCACTCTTCCATGGCACTGATCACACTGCACCACAGAGATGTAAGCGAAGATATGCAAGGGTGTTTCCCAAAGCTGAGAAATTCCTATCCTGTAAAAGTCACTTCTGGGAAAAAGTGTAAGTCCTGTTCATCTGCCTCAAATCCCCTGGGATGTAAAGTTGCACATACACAGATAAATAAAATCTATCCTTCACTGAAAAGAAAAAGACTTAGTATAGTCAAACAAAATATGATGCAATCCTTACATTCTTTAAAATTATACACTATTATAGGTATCTCATTAGTTAGGACACAAAAAAATTAAGATAGCATCAGATTTTTACAACATAAAAGAAATCATAATTTGTGTTAAAATGCTAAATACATGATGCAACATTGGATTTTATGTTACACGGATGGTAAGGTGAGCCCTGATGTCAGTTCCAAAGTGCAAACTTTGTCAAATCACACAAGCAAAGAAAAGAAATGCTGTCCTCACAGGGCCCTTTGAGGTCGAGTCATTGTTTGCACATAACTATGTGAATTATATTTTATAAAATGTAAGTAGGAAAAAGAAAGCCCCTATGTACAAAAATACTCCAGAGCCTTTGGCTGTTTTCCTATACATTCTTGTGAAAATCTCCTACCCTGCTGTAGATAACCTATCTCACCACAGAAACCTCGCTATAATTCACTCTCCAATCTTTCTGGATTTCAAAGATTTTAGCTTTTTTCCCTCAAATGCCAGAAGGCTCTTTATGAGCCTCCACAGACAATGGGGAGCACAGATTTACCATAGGAACAGAGATCAGAGCTGAACTAATTGGGCAAAAGCAATGAAACGTGGCCCAAGCTCCAGACCCAACCAGTGAGTCATTTCTCAAAGGAAGCCCCAGGAGAGAAGAATTTTGTAGATTCCGCTTGGCAATCAGCCTTTGGAGCAAGGCCTTTGTTGGACTCAATTCTTCTTTGTGCCCATTGTGTTTTATAACTGGAAAATTAACGTGGGAAATGAATTCTGTTCCACCACTCACCTTGAACATAGACGTAGATGACTGAGGTCGCGTCAGTGTCCCGGTAGAAGCACTTGTAGGCCCCGGTATCATTTCCGATCACTTTTGGAATTGTGAGTGTCTTACAGAAGAAGTCATCACTGCACTCGGTCACCTCCACCCTTTCCTCCGAGACAATCTGACTGTTGGGCCAAAGCCAGTCCAAGTCCCTCTGTCCCCTGAAAAATTAATTCCAGGAAGGTATTGATGGGAAGTGTCACACTATGAGGTTGCTTCTAAGAAAACAAAAAGTTCCTCAAACTTACATAAACTCCTTGTAGACAGATTCAGAGCCTCCTATCAATCACAAGTTGGATGGACGTATGACAAAAGGCCATAGACTCAGCTTCAGGAATCAGCTATTAAGAGTCCTGAGTTTTCTACTAGTTCACACATTCATTCCTTAAACAAATATTTATCGAACATCTACTATGTGCAAATTATTGTCAAGGACTGAGGTTACAGCAATGAAAAAGTCAGGCAAAAATCAGTACCTTCAGGGATGGGAGGAGCTCAGTGTAAAGTTCCTATGTAAAGCCTCTGGGTCCAATCCCCAGGAACATAAAAAATAAACTCAGTGTCCTTATAGAATTAGTCTAATGGGAGATTGTCAATTTTAAAAAGTAAGTAAAGTTTATCATAAAATATGGATTAGTACTATGCCAAAAATACAGAAGATAGAAAAGAGAGAGAAAGAGAGAGAGAAGAGAGAAAGAGGAGAGAGAGAGCACACAAAGGGTCCTGGAGGGAAGGGGCTTGATGAAACTGGCCACACGAAAACTGAGAGGAAGAGCATTTCAGGCAGAGGGAACAGTAAAGTTACCTTTACTGGCAAGGAGTAACAAGTTAAGAGTGAGGTTAGGAAGGACAGAGGTAGAACAAAGGGCTGATTAGAACCTTAGTAAGGAACTAGTAAAAACTGCATTGAAACGTAGATTAATTTTATCATAGCATTTCTCTGAAAGACCCCAAAGAAAATAGTTAACATCAAGAACATAACCTTAGTCAAAGAACTCCAAATCTCCATGGAGTTGCAGCTCTATCAGTGAAGTTACTTTTAACACACTCCACAGCTTTTTCAGACTCTAAGGAATTTTCATGCAGAGTTTCAAAAGGGAGTGTGGAATCTTGGTGGATTTTAATAACCCTTGTTTCTGGGGAATGTCTTGAACTAGCAAAAATAAAGAAGAAGCACCTGCTACTATGTTTTTCCCAAGGGGTGTGCTTTAGGGACCTTCCTTTGAATAAGGGGATACCCTTTCCGCTCTGCAATCTAAAACAGATGTGTGTCATTCTGCTGATCAGTTGGTATTCTGCAAGTATGGAGCAATGGCAGTCAGCTGCCCAAGATCCTCTGCAGACCACCAGGACTCTTCTCAGAGAGCCACCTTGCCTCAATCCATCACGCTCTCTGCCAAAAGCATACCAGTCCTGAGAAGCCTCTGGGTCTTTTGTGAATGATCACTACATTCAATCCAAGGTCTTCTAGCTTTCTTTTCTTGCTTTCTAGTTAGAAAACAAAATTTAAAGCCCTCTTCTTATCCAAGAGATCTGTTTTTTCCAGTTATCAAAAATCAATAGCATGGCTTCTTGCTGGCAAGTGGGAGGAGAGACATTCCAGAACAGCAAGCCAGAGCATGAAGTCTGTGACCTGCTCAGGACAATGCACTCAATAATATCCCTGGCTTAATGTTAAACTGCTACTGCAGTCAGAACTTTTTCATGAAATAAAGTTCCTATAAAGAACTAAAAAGACGTCCAAAAACCATACTGAGTAAAATAAATAGCGGCTCTTACTTCTTCAACTCTATTCTATAAAGTTATGTCCTCAAGCTTCATTTATTTATTCAATAGTCTTTGAACATCTGCTGTATCCCAGGTGCTAGACTAGTTTTTGACCTCTGTGTGTGTGCGTGCGTGCGTGTGTGTGTGTGTGTGTGTGTAGTATATACGTGCATGCTGAAGAGTAGGAGAAAAATACCAAAAAAATCGTACACGATTTTTGAGAAGAGACCTTTGTCATGGTTTCATGATGACAGCACTGCTTAGAAATCTCATAACTGATGAACAATTGCTACGATGCTATTATACTTCTGCTGTAATGGAAATTGTTTTTCCCTCGATAAACAATGAGTTCTTCAACACAGGATATCTGAATCTAAAATGAATCCTTACCTGCAAGTGATCTGAAGAGTTGTGTTAGCCATAATTGTAAGTATGTCTTTTTGTATGCTGAGCCTGGGTGGATCAAGGGAAACACTAGGCAAACCTAGAAACAAATTAAATAAATAAATGTAGGTGCCATTGAGTTAGACCCAATAGGAAACACCTTCCTTAAACAATGCATACTCTACACTTTAAAAGGCCTCTTCAGCAATTCATTGTATGAAACTGGGATTTGCTTTTCACCATTCTCAGTAAAAGTTCACAAGCTGTGTCATAACAGGAAGAATGGGCAGATGGTCATAAACCAACACAACAGCTCTGCAATTCATGGAGCTAGGGTGGAGTTCCTGTTTTCCTGCATTGCCAACTTCAAGGTCTTACAAAAGGATATGGGACATTGAAACCAAATGAACCTTCATCGGATGATCTCAGTCCCTTGGGAAAGGACCCGCTGACATTTCTTATTAAACATAGGATGTACACATTTGACTAAATTGCTGATTAATGAAAAACCATTTGGAGGGATTTCTGTATAGCTTATCTACGTACCCTGAAGCGGGTGAGAGAGTGTCTATGACCCCATCACATTGTCCTTTGTCAATTTTCTAGTGCACTTCCTCTGGCAACTGAACCTCAAAAGTTGAAATAATGGCTCATGAAGATCACACATTAAAATGGAATCAGAGGAACTGAGGAAGAGAAAACATCTCCCAATTTCATACACACACACATGCATATTAATAAAGTTTCCCTTAGAGAGCAGGACTAAAAATAGTGGAATACTAATGACCTCT
Organism: Glaucomys volans; assembly: GCA_020662805.1. NCBI lineage: Eukaryota > Metazoa > Chordata > Mammalia > Rodentia > Sciuridae > Glaucomys > Glaucomys volans. The sequence continues at coordinate 150,599 of JAJEJO010001293.1, forward strand.
AAGTGGGAAATCTCAACTTATTAATCAAAGCTTTAAGTTTATCCTGACACCAAGTTTGGAACTCAAGAAACCTGTGTTTACCTAAAGGCTGAGGAGGCAGAAAAATACCATAGGATATATTCTTCACCGTGGGTCACTTCACACCAAGAAACTGAGTTCTCTGTCAATTAAAGGTGAAGAGGCAGCAGGTGCTGAAAAGCATCAGAGAAAGAAAAACTATCCACCCTGCTAGGCTCTTAATGGATATCAAGATCTTTAAGGTACCAGCTTAAAAAGTAACTGACACTGGGAAAGCACCCCAGCTTTCTAACTCACATCAATTAAGGACAAATGACTCCCAAGGCCTATGCTGGCATTGACTGATGGGAAAATAAGTGAGGATGAGCAAATATGAATAAGTGTGAAGCAGTACGAATAAAGAGAGTATAAGTAAACAGCCAGTGGCAATATCCAATGCACTGAATCTGTGGACCCAACGTGAACAACTGGAAGCAAAATGAACAACTGGTGGCACACTTTCTCACACCCACACAGATGTGCAAAATAGGTTGCTGACATCACTGTAGACTTGAACGATAAGACCATTTTTTAAAAAAACACTGGAAATTAAGTTAGATCAATAAACCCCAGAAACTAATTGACATCAGTGTTGACCTGAGTTTGCAGCACTGACTCTTAAACTTCATACTGAGTTATGATATTCCTAGACCTACAAAATTTGCATTTTAAAAGCATTTCAGCTGACCCTAATGTAGAAGGTCTATGGGCCACTCTTGGACAGCTATGTACCTAGTCATGGACAGTCTGCTAATTAGCATAACATTCTGCAACATGAAGGAAATAATTGTCTCCAACAAAAGCAAAACATAAAGCAAAGTGTTTAAAAGCAAAAGAAAAGTCTTCCAATAATGAAATTCCCCTTGCCACACTAACTGAATACAATTCACACAAGAATCCAAATGAGAAAGAAATCATTAATTAAACACATTTGCGTGAGAAATTAAACACATTAAAATGACTGGCTACTCAATAAGTCATGCCCACTCCACCACCAAAGTAAAAGACTCCTTTTTTTGGTTTTTTGGTTTTTGGGTTTTGTAGTCTCGGAGATCAAACCCAGGGCCTCATGCATGCTAGGCAGACACTCTACTCTTACACTACACTCCCAGCCCCTAAAATACTCTGTAGGTTCTATCATAAATTTTTGCCACAGATCATCTCATACTCCAGACACATTAGCTATACAATTTTTTAAAGGCATGTTCTTCATTCATAGGAAGCCAAGACACCACCATACTCTTCTAGAGCCCCATCTACAACAAAAAAATCTATTCAACAAGGCTATCAATAATAACTTCAGATTTCTCTCTTTTTTTTTTATTCCATTAAGCTTCATTTATTTTCATTGGCAAATTTGAGTCTTACTCTTCAGAAAGTTCTATATAAAATGACTATAAGAGGTACATATGTTACAACTCAATAAAAAGCCCTTTTATGTCCAAATCCCATAACCAATATTAATTAATTTGTGCACTGTTACCCTTCCAGCTCAAAGACAGGCAGGGAAAACAAGAGTGGCTCTGTCTCTAGAATTCGATGGCACCAATTATAACCCAATCCAATTAAGCAAGTTGTACACTCCAAAAGGGCAACCTCACCATTATATTCCGGGCAAGTAGATCACAGTTGCTGCACTAGGAAACCCCCCAGACTTTAAAGCCACTCACTTCTTTTTGGAATACTGAACAACCACATGTTCCAAACCTTCATTCTCTTCCAAGAAAGGGGAGAGCGAAGCATGGAAGTCTTGTCAGGGACAAATGAGTGTCCATGGTGGAACTGGCCCCATGAACCAAGTCATTATTAAGAAAATTCAATAACTGCAGACAGATGATCTTGGTACTGTATGTGAGTGTCATGGTCTTTCAAGAGGTAGGATTCTTTTCTTTTGATATAAGGAATTTTTTGACTTTTTTCTTTTGCCTTACCCTCTCCCCTTTCTCACCCTCCAAAGGGTGGAAATCTGAAAATGGGAAAGCTGTAGCTACAGAAAAGAGTGGGGAGAGGGGGACAGAGGAGGAGGAAAAGAGTGAGGGAGAGGAGGGCAGCAAAGAAAGAGGAAGGAGGAGGAGGAAGGGAGGGCTGTAACATCAAGACCCTGTGTGTTCCCAATCTACAGAAGAGGGAAATATTACCGGTCAAGGAGAGCGGCTCTAGAACTAAGTACTAAGTTCCGCAGAGGTTTGCAGACCTGAACTTCTAATGATTCTCTTGGCCAAACGACCAAAGAACTTTGAAAGATGTTAAGTTGTTTTGCACAAAAAGTTGGTAGTTACTTGGAGACACTTAGGGAATCTAACACAGACCTATGGACAAGCCTCAATGTGCTCCCCTTCTCTGTATTAGGAAAGCGTCATTCTGTACCAAGGAAGGAAAAAAATCTCCCTCCGTTTGGACCCCACCTCATCGGATAGGTGCGCATGTGTATTCGAACTCAAAGGGACCAGCAGCCTGGGAATCCTTGCACCACTCCCTTTGGGACCGAGCACAGAGCACTGTGAGATCCAGACAGCCAGGTTTGCGCTCCCCTCGGGATGTCGTGCACAAACAAACACGGTTTCACCGCCTGTTCTTGCCTGCGGGAGCACCTCCAGCCCGCGAGCCCAAGGCGCCTTCCCACTCTTGCCTCCCCAGAGCCCCAGGGTGTTTCGGCTCCGCAGGACAAGCTCTTGCCGAGGCCCCAGTAAGATACCATAGTCCTGGAAAGGAAACTGGACTAGAGCTCAGTAAACTGAGTAACCTTGGGCCAGTCTCTGAGCCTCAGTTTCCCTCATGGGTAAGTGAACGTGTCAAGTCCTTCCAATTTCTCTGGCAGTTCCAAGTTAGATCTTCTCACATGCCCATCTCACCGCCCGCACCCGACCTCTCCGCCTTCTCCTCCTGAGTGGGCTCCTTACCCACAGTGGCGGCCCGTGTCTCCACGCAGAGCCACAGAGCGATGGCCAGCAGCGCCTTGCTCTCCATTCTGCACCTGGCGCGGGGCAGAGTGCCCAGAACTCGGCTCAGGCTCTTTCTGTCCGCGCCTGGCGTGCAAAGAGGACGCAGAGGTGGAACGCGTTCCCAGCTCAGGACCCCAGGATACCAGGGTGAGGACTCCCTGGCTCCGGCCACAGCTGCAGGGGCTTCTGCGGGTGCGGGTAGGAGAAGTTATGCTGGCTGTGGGAAGGGATCTGGACTCTAGTGCGCAAGTAATGTCCCGCTCGGGCAGAAGAAATGCAGTTTCCAAGCCTGCTTTCCCGGAGTCCCGGGACTCAGTGCCCAGTGCGAGCGCGGGCTGAAACTCTAGATCGCAGGGGCAGGGCCTTGTGGGCGGGGCGAGGCGGGGCTCCCAAGCGACCCGCCCGGCCGCACACTGGGTATCCCGGCGGCTCACTGGGTATCCCGCCTGGATCCCCTGCTCCCAGCGCGCACTACATTCGGTGCTACCGCACCTGTCCCGGACTGTGCCACGAATAGTCCTGGGGCAGAAAGCCCCGGTGCTAGAACTTCGTTTCTGGTGGAAATAAATTGTAGCCGGTAACGGGCTCTGAGCCCTCCGAGATTCAGTCGGTTGTTGACCCAGGAGATCTGGGGAACATCAGCAGAAGCGCAGCGAGGGAAACTGCGCCCTCACCAGGCGCGTCAGAAAGTGGGACCTGCTTGGTCGCTGCGTGCCTCCGAAGGCAGAGGGTCCGCAGCAATTTGGGGCAACCAATGAGAAGTGGATAATGAGCCCACACATACGTGGGGTCGCAAACCGGCAGTGACTTAGCCAGTAGTTTTGAGTTTTGTACTAGAGTGTTCGTTTTAGACAATTTTGACCGGCACTGGCCAATATGAACAGCTTTATTTAGAAAATACACTGTCCAATTTATCAACATTCCCGCTATTTCTTCACCTACGGGAAGAAATATTCAAAATATTTTGAAGTTACCTTCCTAGACCCAGGAAGCATTTCACAGCTCAGGACTTTCTCTGGTTCTGACCAAAAACCTACTGGAGGACTCCCTGGAGCTGGAGGTGCTCAGGGCTCCAGAGCAGACGCGGCTTGGAGATCACTGGTCCTTCCAGTGAGGCTGGCCTTGAGGCTGGCTTTTGTCTACTGTGTTCCCTGGCAAAGAACCCTAACATGACTTTGACTGGGCCCTTTTCAAAACAGAGCTTTTCCCCAGCCAAGATATCCTTCAGCTGACCCAGGGAAAAGAGGTATTAGCCAGCCAGTGTCACTGAAGGAGCAATGAAGCGAAGGCTTCAGGACCCTGGGGCCCAGGACACTCTGACCAAATTTCACCACTTTCTCATGTGTTGACGTCATGTAGCTCTGTTTGGAGGGGAACCCTCATTCCTTTTAGGCCATTTGTCCCTTCTTTTCTCTTCATTTGTTCCCATGCCTGGGGAGTGACATCATTCGTCCTCTAACCTGATTATGTAGCCTTTTACTTCCCAGATACATGCAGGTGCTATTTAAATGACAAGCTGAACATTGGTTCACCAAGATGAAGAGACAGAATTATTGTTTCTATATCTAATCCAAACCAGATTAATTGTACACAAATAATGGAATGTGTTTCTCTTTCTCTGTTTAAAAGTATTTACTGTATTTACTCTTCTACTTTTCCAGGTTGACAATTAGAAATATATTAACAGTGTCTGAAATGCAATAATGTAGATGATGGTTAAATTTTTGAGAAAAAAAAATCCAAAAAGTTTTGGAGTTGAAAGATCTTCCTTTGGCGTCAAACTTTTCTCTAAGTAATTTTTTTTTTGGTACTGGGGATTGAACCCAGGGGCTCCCCGCTCCTGAGCCACATCCCCAGCCCTATTTTGTATCTTACTTAGAGACAGGGTCTCACTGAGTTGCTTAGGACCTCACTAAGTTACTGAGACTGGCTTTGAACTTACGATCCTCCTGCCTCAGCCTCCTGAACCACTGGGATTACAGGCGTGCATCACCGCGCCGGGCTTGGCATCAAACTTTTTATGTTTCCTTTTCCCAAGCAAATTCTATGCACATATAGGTATAGGTATTTCCCACCCTTCTTTTCACAAATGGTGGCTTGGTGTAAACACTGTTTTGAGCCTTCACGTTTTCTGAATTAAAATAGATCTTGGAGATTTTTCTCCATCAGCCCTTTTCATTATTTTAGCACCATTAACAATAATGTTCCACTGTGTAGATGGATAGTAAACTAATGTTTACTGGGAGGAGAGGGGAAGATCTTTGAAGAAATTCTTTCTGCTAGTACATTTAGCAAATAAACCAGGATGAGGTCTGGCAGAGCTGGATAAAGAGAAGGGAGATGGATCTTGGTTTGGAGAAGGCAACGTTTCTCCATCTCATTTCCAAACAGTTCTTCTCTCTGGAAGCCTAATTTACAATTCATGACACTTCCTCTTCCATGTCTTACTTAAGAAGATAGTGTCTCCTCTAAATGCAAACCAGAGCCTGCAGGCCCTGGTAATAGCCCCTTTAGAAGTCTTGGAGGAAATGGTGTATCTTTGATGGCCACAGGACCAGAATTTGGCAAGATCTCAATGAAATCAGTCTACCACATTCCCTCCCACACAGCACTTAGAAGTGCCTTGTGATTGTGAAAAATGGCAAGGTCTGTTAAAAAAAAAAAAAAAGTATGTCCCATGTGCAATGTCTCCCATTTCTGGCATTGCAAAGGAGTGATTTTTGTGAACTAATTTGATGTTATAAGATGACCTTCACCTAGCAAAGTATCCCAAGTATATTCTGTGTTCCATAGATGGTACTCAGAGAAACTGCAGAGGAGAGACTAAGTGCAGTCTCCAGGGCCATGCTGCCTGGGTTTGGCTCCCAAATTTATCACTTATTGTCTATATGACCTTGACTAACTTATGGATTACGTTCCTATAAAACATGCAAAGGATTATAATAGCATCCTCTTCATAGGATTTTTACAAGAATTAAGTGAATTAATACACGTAAAACACTTAAAATAGAACTCAGCAGCTGGCACTCCCAGACAAGGTGCTCACCAGATACACTTAGAGAAACATCCTGCAAAGCTTGGTCATACTACTATAGTGCACCGACTCTTTCAGCTGCCAAGATCCAAACTGCAGATAAAGCTTAGTCGTTCCTTTTTGAGCACTTACTATGTGTCAGGCAGTGTACTAGGAGCTGGGGTTACGGTGATGAAAATAATAGTAATAGGAGCAGAAATGGGCAGTCACCACAACAACTTCACTAGGGAAAATTTAATTGAATCACAGAATGTTTTGCATCCCTGGCTATTTCTTTGGGCTTGTGCACACAAAATAGACAACGTGCATTCATCACACTGCATCTTTTACACTCAGTAATCCCCAAATTTGGTTTCATCACCATCAGTATTTTGGACTTCATATTTTAACAAGTATATACAAGGATGGGCAACAGGCTAATAATTGTGGGAGCTGGATGATAGCTACACAAAGATTCATTTTTCTATTCTATTTTATATGTTTGAAATTTTCCACAATAAAACTTTCTGTTTTCATTAAGTGTAATCAAAGTGATGCCCAATCCAGTAAAACTCACAGTGTCTTGGAATATCTCACCTTAAGGATAAAAGTAATCATTTAAAAGTCTGTCAAAGATGCAGGGAATTTAAAGAATCAACCAAAAGTTCACACAGCACCAGAGAAGGATGCTGGAAAATAGTAAGAGTAGCCAACAATTGCTGAGCACATCATTTGATCTGACACTCTTTCAAACACTTAGTTTCTTTCCTCACTGTCTCCACAATACCCCATGAGGCAGCAAGCACTATTAGCACTCCTTAGAAGAGAAGAAATTCTTTATTTTTAATGTAAGCATATACTCCTTTGCCTTCTTAAAAGTCTTGCAAAGGAGAAAGTGCTGTATCTCCTTGCAAACAATGAATGCAGTTAGTTATCACTAGGACAAAAGTCAAGACACTGCGCATTTTAAAGTAATAATAAAAAGAAGTAGATTTGGGGATCATGTATTATGTGCCAGGTGTTTTCTTCAGATGACCTTTTTTAATGTTCACAATATCTCAGTAGAGAAGATACTATAATTATATTATTCTCACATAAGCCCTAAGCCCATGGGGATGAGGTTTAGGGGGTTTAAGTCAGACTTCTTCAAAAGTCTGACAACTGTTAAGTTGTGAGATCAAGATTCAAAAGATACATTAAGCTTTAAGATAGACCCACCCCCCGCCAAGCACATACAGTTTCTTGTTGAGGTCTGATCTCAATCCAAGACATGAGGATGGGTGAACTGAGGCCACCAGCTTCCTCTGCCTCTCCGCGACCATCACTTCCATTTTCCCAAGTAGATGGAAGGTCAAGATCGACTTAGAAAAGTCAGTCTGAGAGGCTGACCAAGGAAGAATGAAAGGCAGGCAATTAGACCTCCTCCTGGACACCCTGAGGAACCGCAGGCACACCGAACCGTCCCCTCCATAAAAAGAAAAAGAGTTGCTTCTATATAAATGCTCACTTGCAAATTTTGTGCATTTCTTTTCTTCTATGATATTTGTGTGTGTGTGTGTGTGTGTGTGGTTTTGTCCTCCTGGATTTCCTCCAATACCCAGCTCAATGTCCAACCCATGTGATGTGTTTTGCTTCAATAAATATATCCAGAGTTATACTGAATTTTTACTTTATCCTAGAAAAATTAATATGGACTATTTCATTATTTACAGAACTAGAGAATTTCCTTATACAACACTTACATGATATGTGATAATATAGTCATGTACTTATGCAAATGTTTCTACTTGTAAAAAAAGGGATTAAGTCTAATCTTTTTTGTATCACTAGTGTCTAACACCTCTCAGCACATTAATGACATTCAAATTTTATTTTTTGTCATTTTCACTTCTACTACTTATTGCTGCTGCTTTTTGTTTGTTTGGTTTGGTTTCTCTCTCTCTCTCTCTCTCTCTCTCTCTATCTATCTATCTATCTCTCTCTTTGCTGCTTGGACTCACATGGCTCTTGGGCACCCATCACAACTGTCTTCACAAAGAACAACTTATTGAAGTAACTAGAACGATGCAATGTCAACTGAGACAGAGTTAGTTTGTAACTCATCCGTGGAGGTGGACGATTTTGCTTCTGATTTTGAATGAAGCAAATGGAACAAAGCATTGATAAGATTTACACATGCCATATGAGAAATGTGTGATTTGAATTCATGCCTATGCCTTTGCAGATTATAATCGTTTTCCCACGAATTAATACCATCTTCCCTCACAAAGCAGTTTGGAGACATTGTTCACATTTTTCCAGAATAAAAGATAACATGTCCCAGTAACATTGCTTCACCAGCATTGAGAGGTAGTCAACAACAGCAGAAAAGTTGTATGTTCTTTGTATACAGATGTAGTCTCTAGAGTTTCCAAAACATTGGTGAAATTCCCTAGAGGCACAAATAAAAATTCTCTTTGAGCAGGGTTTCTGAGCATTCATTTCTAACGCACATAATAAACCAAACAACTCACTGAGGAATGCTTCAAATGGGAAAATTTTAGGATAAACTGAAAAGTACAACTCAAGATCTAATTGATAATCATCCAAAAATCAGTCAGACTGCTTTCAGGCAGATGAAAAGCCGTAAGGGAGCCATTTCATGCATCTGACCACATAATATAAATAGAAATTCCAGATGTGGAGAAAATGAGTCTAGTAACAAAGCACCACATCAAAAATATTAGATGCTAAAGCGATCATTGGAGGGTACAGTAACACCTGTATCTTCTCATCCTAAGAAAACTTGATATTGCTTCTCCCTAAAGCTGTTTCAGTGTCTGGTCATTTTACCTTTCATTCAAAAAATTTCCTGAAAAAGAAGAGGTAACTTCTCACCTTCTCTCCTTCAATACAATACCTTCTCAGTCTCGAGTGCCCAGCATGTCCACACCTTTGGCCATTGTTTACCTCTTTGGGTTTTGTCTTTGTTTGACACACCTACCAATCCAGCCAAAGCCTTTCATGGGCTTAGGCTCCTTTGCTCAACCTTAAATACTGGGAAACTCCAAATCCATTCTTTCTCACCATCCCTGTGCTCTTCTATGGCCTCTCAGGGATCTCATTCTCCCTTGTGCCATCCACTTTCTTCATTTTGGGGTAACTTGTAAAATCATGCTCTCCTGCTCTGATTTACTATCTGAGCTCCACATTCCAGTCTCCAGTTCTTTCCAGGCATTTCCATCGATTTGTTTCACCAACTTCTTAAACTCCAAGTGTCCAGAACAGAACTCTTTATCTCTTTACTCCCAGACTGCCTCCTTCACCTTCTCAAACTCAGAGGCCTTCTAAATGATTGTATTCCATGCCATAGAGCCAATATTATTCTCCTGCCTTGTCTTTTCCACCCAAATCCAATCTTGTCTATATTGTTTGCATCACTCATATCCATCTCCTATTTCATTCTTTAGACAGCCCTGATTCATAACCAGTTTACCTTTTTCCATGAAATATGCTAATCCCTCCCTCTCTCTGCTACCAAAGTTATTTTCCTAAATCATGAGGCTCAACTATCCTTTGGCCATTGACCTTTGCACACAACACAGATCCCCAAATCTTAAACCTGGTGTTTAAAGCCTTCATTCTTTGTCTATTTGCTGTTTATCCAACCTACCTTCTAGAGTATCGTATGTGTAATATATATATATATATATATATATATATATATATATATATATATTTATATGGTCAGTAGACCCTATATGATTGGACCATAGAATACAATCATATAGGGTCTACTGACCAATTCCAGAAGATGCTTTTACTTGCTTAGTGTAGACTCTTTGCTTAGAATATGCTTTATTCAAATATCTGCCTATTAGAGGAAGCCTCCCTTTTACATCAGGCCCCAAGAAGTCTCTGTTATCCCTCCTCCTCCATCTGACTTGCTCTTCCCCATCTATAATGGTCAGGATTCCTTAGGTTGTGAGCAACAGCAACGTCAACTCAAACTGGCTTACATGTATAGGACGGTTTGATGATGGACTGACCTCAGACAGTCTCATCCAGTCTCACTGTGCCTTACTATTTTCCTTTGTGATTTTCTCAGTTCTATCCTCATTTTCTTTTCATAGGAGGAAATAAATGGCCACACATCCTTATTCCACAGAGTCCACAGGAAGGGAAAAATGTCTTTGCTAGTAACTCTTGAAAAACAGTGAAGAAAACTTTACCCTCAGCAAACACCTTATTGCCTCATCCCTAAGCCATTTACCATGGTCAAGAAGGATTCAATAGATTTATATCAATCCAAGTTCACCTTTGTAGTAAAGAGTGAGGTTAATAACACCAAAATTACATATTTAAAATGTGGAAGGGACTGGTCCTCAAAGAAAAATATGAAGGTATGTTTTAGGACATGAGGGGAAGTGGATGTTAAGGACATAACTAAACCATGACCACTGCATTCTCCATGTTCCAAGGACTCATTGCTCAACCTCTGCTTTAGCGTATATGATATCCTCCCTTCTATCAACTTGAAGAATGTGTAACTGTCTCCCTCATCATATTGTGAGGTGGAGGACAGATTTAGCATAGTTTTCACAGTTTTTTTCCTCTCAACTTCCAAATAAAGACAAATCTTTCATTCTTCCTCTACATTGTTTTTCCTTCATCCAACAGGATCATCAGAACAATAACTAACATATATTCGCATCTCAGGCCATGTTGCAAACGCTTTTCATGGGTTGACTCACTGCCAACCTACTCATTTCCTAGATGCAGAAACTAAGGCTTCAGAGGGAAGTAACTTGCCTGATGCCATGTTGCTTGTGTACAGTGGAGTCAGGATTTGAGCCAAAGCAGAGTGAATCCAAAGTCTACAATCTGCAGCAGACCCTTGTGCTGGCTGAAGCAAACTCTTGTCTTGGTTCATATTTATTGGTTTTCTCAATGAAGAAAACACCTCCTGGAAAACATTCACTAAGAAGTTCCTTCTTGTCTTTCAGTCTTCCCAGAGTTTTGCTCAATCTTGCCAATTCTTCCTTCCTAACATATCTATTCTTCCTAGTTTGTTCTGACGTTAAGCTGACCAAGTTCTGACCATCTGTTGGCTAGACTGCTAGAAGAATGTACTTGAGAATCAATCATATCTTCACCCAAAACTATCTCGCTAGCCTCAACAGTCTTCTTCCAGACCCAATATTCAATGTTGATGCTTTCTGCTCACAATCAGAAAAAATTGAGACCATAAGGCCTGAAGGCTAGGTTGGATCTGGAGCTGCTCCTGACAATTTTTATGGGACAGCATAGCAATTGACTCTGAGGTTTTCATCCTCCCAGATAGAACTCATGGAGCTGTAGGGACCCTCAAGAGATGACACAACCCAGTTTTCTGTCTACAGTCAACAACCATTAGCCACTAAAGATGGAGCTTCACTTGATGTATCTTGAAGAGATGTTGGAAAAGATTCTCCACAACCACACTTGGCAACAAGAACTTCTCCTGGCATGAGACTGAACCAGGGTCTTCCCAAGACATCAACACCAGGCAGCTTCACCCAACACTCTGCACCCAGGAACCTGCTGCAGGGTACAGGCCTGTTCCTTGAGATCGGGTGGCAAACTGCTGAGCAATCTCCATTCATTCAGCAAAGTATTAGCTTACTTTTTAACAGCAAGGCACTTAGGACAGATCTATACAAACACCTGAATTTTAGACATTTTTTAAAGTATTACCCAGACATATGATTTTTACTATAGAATTTATTAGGTATTTATTATTTAATTTTAAATTTTATTTTGTTGTTCTCAATCCTAGCTGCACATTAGAATTTCCTGGGTCTGGGGAGCTTTGAAAAACACTGATACCTGGTATATTTCTACATCATTTAAATCAAATTTCCAGAAGGAAAGCCTGACCAATAGATTTGTTTATTTTATAATGTGATTCTGTTGTGTAAAATGATATATTAAACTCTTATTCATGAGAAAAGAAAACATGATAGCCCCAGGACTAGGTCATTGGGCGATAGAGTCGCAGTGGACTTTCTAATGGGTGCCAAAAACATGAGAAATTTAAAAAGTGCAACTCATAAGAACAAGATAATTTATTCTTAACAAACTCAAAAACACTTAAGAATACTTTTAAATATTTTTCACCCCCTAAACACCTATTAAATGTGAGTGGTGAGTGAATCTTAATGTTTTTGCCTGATTCAAGGTGAATCTTCCACTAGGCAAAACACCTATAACAAGGCCTTGAAGCACCCTTGAGTATTTTAAATTTATTCAACATTTGGCAGCATGAAATCCTCCTATCTACCAATGAAAAATGTCAAGGAAGTAAGAGTCTGAAGTCAACAGTCTGGAAACACCAATTCATTTTTATAGAAAATTACAGCTTGCCAGGTCTTAGCTTCAAACAGAAGATAAGCTTTTTATGTTTGTGGAAGCAATTCTCTCATTTTTTTCTGAGTTATGCTCTTTGTTAAATGCTATTATGACTGAAAGAAGAACTGCTTGGGAGAAGTTGGGTGGGAGGAAGACAACAAAATTGAGTTTCAAGAAAGATAAATCATCTAAATCAGTTTCTTTCTCTGATCTGGAAACATTGCTGAATACAAAGTAGCATGTGATGTCTTTCACTCTTCCTAGCTCCTAGAGTCAAGCCAAATTTTAAAAAATAGAGTCATGCATAGAGATAACTCATTTTTGTTGTTTGTTTGATTTCCCCCTCATTTAATAGAAATAACACTTATAGCCAGTTATAAGAATTCTTAAGAACTCCAGACTGTCACCATTCTTAAAATTCTTTATGAACTTGTATTTAAAAAGATTAAAAATGTCTGCAGATGTGTGCTTGTGTACAGAATATACACTAAAAACCTATCCATCAGAATTTAACAGTGATTATTCCTCAGTGAGAAAAATGATGACTTAAATTTTGTTCAAAATCATGTAATACTTTTATACACATGTTAACAGAAGAAAAATCATGAAAGGTGCACATGAAACTTAAAAATAATTACCACTGAAGGCCAGGGTAGGGGTTGGGAAGATAGAAAGGATTCTACTTACTATTCTATTCTCTATTATGTTTTTTAATATTTTCACTGATAATTAATCATCTTAGATCAAAGATATAACTAATAAACTTCGATAATACATTTTGAATTTTTTAAAATGTCATGAAAGACCATCTTATTCTCTCCAGTTTGGAGGTGTCTTGATGAGCCTCTCATTTTGTGGGATAGGTAAGGGATTCAGGACAGAACTTGCCCTTCTTCTGCTTGCAGAGGCTGGAGGAGCTCTCTAATTATACTCCTGACTTCCTCATGTGTCTAGTGGTTGTATGAAAGTAGGACCATAACCTCAGAGAAGCCATAAATTATGGAAAATAATTCATTTTAAGTGCTAAAATATGTTAAGTCCTTACCATACAAAATATTTTCTTATGCATTACCTCATTTCCTCCTCACAATAATCAGAAACTTTAAGCGTTTTTGACAGGCACCACTGCTGGTAGATGGAAGTGCAAGATTTCAATCTACATCTTTGTGGCTTCACAACCAGTGTTCTTAAAATGCAAATGAAAATTGTAAAACGATCAGGAAGTTTGGCTGGATAGCAGTCTAAGTTGGTGATCATTCCCCATACATCACTGTTTTTAAAAATGTTTAGTTCTTCTACAATTCTTCTTGATATTCACTCTATTAGTCAAAATCTACATCCACAAGTCTCTCTGAGCAATGTATTTCTCTACCCCAGGCTTCTATTGGAACTGCTGGGTTACAATGGCCTTCAGATTCTTAGAAGCCCTGTTGTGTAGCTGAATAATCCTCTGAGACATCATCTTACATGTGTCTGCTCAACTTTCTGCCTCCACTGTCCAATAATATTTGTGCCCATTTATCTTTAGGTTCTGACTGGCAGGCTTCTTAAATACCATCTGGCTTTTGCTAACAATCTCTTCAATATTCTTTATGGTTTCTTTAACATATTCTCCAAGTCTTAACAAACTCTTTAACCACTCCCTTTTGGAGGCCACACTGACACTTAAAGTATTTGTTATGACAACCTCTCACTTCCAAGTACCAAATCCTGTGTTAGTTTTCTATTACTACATAAAAAAGAAATATAAAATCTAGTGGCCTCAACCAATTAGAATGTATTATCTTAGTGTTTCTGTGAAGCCGTCCTGTGAGAGTCATTTAAGTGGGTTATTCTGGTGTGGAGTCATTCATGAGTTTGCAATCAAGACAGCCAGGGACGTAGTCATGTGATGGCTTGACAGGGCTGAAGAATCCATTTCTAATGCAACTCACTCACATGACAATTGATGGAAAAGCTCAGAGCTTCATGGAATGTTGGAGTCTCCATAGGGTTACTTGAGTGTTCCCATGACTTAGAAGTTGGCTTCCCGAGAGCAAGTGATCCAAGATAGCAAGGTGGAAGCCACAAATGTCTTTTATGATCTAGAATCTAAAGTCCACACTCTCAGGTCCATAACGTGATATTAGATCATAGGTGACCCTATTCAGTGCAGGAGAACATTAATAACAGGACTTGACTATCGGGAAGCAAGGGTCCTTGGAGGCCATCTTGGAGTTGACAACACTTTCTCTCATTAGTGTTTTAGAGTTTGTAGCATCCAAGTATGACCATATTTCAGAATAGTTATCTCAAAGTATTTTATGTTCTTTGATGCTACTGTAAATGGTTCTGATATTTAAGTTTTAATTTCTAATTAATCTTTTTTATTATTTAGAAATATAATTAATTTTTATATTGTTTTTGTCATCTGTGCTCTTGCTAAACTCAAATGCTATTTCTAGTAGATTTTTGGTGGATTGTTTGAGATTTTTCTATGTAATCATGCTACTCTGAATTTTAAAAAGTTTTATTTCTTCCTCTCTAATATGTATGCCTTTTGTTTATTTTCTGATTTACTATAGGCTAGGATCTCCAATATAATGCTGACTATAAGTGATGAAAGTATACATCCTTTCTTTATACCTAAGAATGAAAAGAAGGCCAGAGTCTTTTAAGTATGATGTCAAAGGTTTTTTGTAGAGGCTTTTTATTAGACTGAGGAAGTTCCCTTCTATTCCTAATTTATTGGAAATTATTTTAAATGAATATTGAATTTCTGAATCTATTGAGAGAATCCTATGGTTATCCATTTTCAGTTTGTCATTATGTCAAATTGCATTGATAAATTTTTTTAATGTTGAACCAACCTTGCATTCCTGAGATAAGCCCTGCTTGGACATTATTTTTCTCTTTTCTACATATGGGTACATTTTATTCGTTAATATTTTGTGAAGCATTTTTGATGTGTACTCATGAGTGATATTGGTCTCTAGTCTTCTTTTCTTTCTATGGTGTTTGTTAGTTTGGTAATGGTAGCCTCACACAATTAGTTGAGAAACATTCCTTTCTCTTCTATTTTCTGGATCATATATAATTACAGGTGAAATGATATTACTATCTTGTATTTGCTTCAAAATAGTTTGGGTGCTCAGGCAATGATTATGATGTTGATTCAGCAAACTCAAGAGAACTTATGTTATAATATAATGCTTCAGATTTCAGAAATATCAAGCTTATTGACAATTCAAATAACTCATCCAGATAGAATATTATTTAGTTCACAGCTCCAACAACTTTAAATTCTGTATAATTCATTTTAACGAACTTTTGGGGGCACAATTTCTATGTGCCAGGTCTTCTGATAGCCTCTGAAGATTCAAGGATACATATACTTGCATTGTCTCTACTACTGAGGATTTTATAATCTGATACCCTTTATCTTAGACCTGTATAGCAATTTTAGAAAATGTTATGTTCAAGTCTGAATTGAGCTCTTTTATTTGCAATAGAATTATTTTTAAATTATTTAAAATAAACTAGCAGTTCACTTCACCTTGTAGTATAAAACATTACAGTGTTTTGTTTTGTTTTGTTTTGTTTTGTTTTGTTTTGTTTTGTTTTGTTTTGTTTTTCTTTGCTTTGTTTTGTTTTGTTTCATTTCTACATCTTGGTCTGTAACATAATCCAAGTCATCTCATATTTTCCCTAACAGGGACCTGACAAATCATCTCGCTAATCCATCCACCCCCATTTTAAAGTTGAGTTAAGAGAGACCCAGAAAAATGAGGCAAGTTTTCCAAGGACACTAACAGGAATATGATTAGTCTATGTTGCAAGACTCCTAATATAGTGAGTGCTCTTCTCATGATATCAGGCCTCACAACTTAAATACCAACATTAAGGAAAATTACGGATCCCCATATCTAGGAGATATTTCTCAAATTTCGGTGGGATTTTACAACTAAGTTAAATGACTAATCTTTGTGAGTTAAAGAAGAAAAGGTAGGAAAAAAGATGAAAGGGTGGAGATGGTGGTCTTATTAGTGATGTAGTGGTAGTGATAGATAACTTCCTATATGCTGTGTACTACAACTTTCTTAGAACATTGACCCTTTTCACTAACTCTACAAGGTATTACAATTATTATGCTCATTTCAGATGTGAGAAAATTAAGGCACAAGAAGTTTAGTAACTTGCCCAAAGAAAATGGGTTTTTCATTAAATTTCATTAAAGGGACTCTGGCATAATTAATCCTCCCAATGTACCACTTTCTGCTAGGATGATGCAAACAATATTTTGTCATTGTGTAGAGCTATAGAACTCTTCATCACTGTGTAGAACTCATCAAAGTTTGAAATCCCTTTTAGATATCCTAGCAAATCTCAGTGAGTGGGATAGTTGAAAAGATCAGGAAATTTAAAATTCTTTCTTGGGTGCCTATTAAAAACTTAACAGTTCTGTTCTTCTCAACGGATCGAATATTAAATAAAAATTGTTCTTTCAGCAGTGGGATTCAAGAATAGGTCAAAATGCTTTGCTGGTGTGGAGCATGCACAAGGTACACACATAGCCAGACACGTACTCACACATGCCCTCATTCAGTGTGGTGTGTAAACAAACATTACCTTAAGCCCTGGGGAATTGTTTTTAGCTATCTTTAGCCAAACTGGTTTCACTTGGCAAACTGCAACTCCCTACAGGTGGCACCTATTCTCTGTGAAGTGTTTCCTTTTCCCAGAACTGAGACATTGGCACTACATACCTCCTTGCCCTTCTCAACATCTGTTTCTACTTATGTGCCAGCTAAAGCCATCTGACCTAGGAAAGGAAACAAAACAAAAGTTCATGGTCATCATCTACCAAAATGCAATGTTTTGGTCTACCCAGACCCTGGAAAAACAGATCAGGAAACTCATTCAGTATGCCAAGCATTGGTCTACCTTAGGAAGCAAATATGAAAAAAAACTTATTTTCCTTTATCCATCTCTTGCTGTGAATTAAAATATAAAGTAGGGCTCTAAAGTCTAGAGAGATCAGTTCATAAAATGACTTAGTTCTTCACTGTCATTTCCAAAGCAGTGCAGATTCCCACAAAGGTGCTGCAAAACGTACTGAGAGGTACAAAACTTGACCTGAAAAGGTTCATAAGATCAGGATGTCAGAATAGGTATGTTACAAAAGTTCCCAAATCTAGATATCAAATTCTCAGGACAGCAATAAAAGTGTTATTGCCACCCTTGAGAAGGACTGGTAATCAAGGGCTGGGATTGGCAGGAAAACCTCAATGGAGGTGAGATTTGAAAAGGAAAAAGGTAACTGATTGTGTAGCAAATGAAATCACAGTGCTTTCTTTAAAACAGTTTGCCAGGGTGAAAATAGTCAGTTCACAACTCTAAAAGTGCTGAACAGAAAATCCTTGTTCATACTTTCCTAAATAATTTCTTTCCTTCTTTCTTTTCCTGCAATCGCTTTCAATTATCTGCTACGTTGAAGATGGAGACTGAAGAGGAAAATCCAGGAATATGTCATACCCTTTGTTTTTACCTTCACATTCCATTTCAGTTTTCAAAACTTTAACTAGGGTTGAGTAACAAGCACCAAAATGTATTGTTTTGAAAATATGCATGTACAAGACTACTAAGTTGCCTGAGACAGGCTATTCATTGCAAAATTAGATGATTAAAAAGTTGAAAAATAGAAAGAGTCTAAATGCCTACCACTAGGGAGGGGTTAAATATATTACTAATGGGAAAAAGCAAATGGACAAGCAGTGATGGCCTTGTATGATCCTATTTAGTTAAAACATAAAAGTCTATTATTCCATATCTATACCTCACACACAAACCAATCCCAAGAGGAAATGTAAGAAATCATTAGCAGTGATGATTTATGTGGAATTGGCAGTAAAAAATGTCTATTTTTACTGCATTATTTTCTATGCTGATGGAGATTATTAAGTACATATTGCAATCATAATTTTTAAACATATATATGCATATATATATACATATATATATATATGCATTTACATTTTGCCTGTCAGATTCTGTCTTACCAACAAATCCCAGGGACTGGAAGTGAAGTAGACTATTAACAAAAGATCCATAAAAATTGAGCATTATGCACAAAGAACAGTCATGACACAGATTATTCTATTTAAGCTCATCAGTCATTACCTCACAGAAAATCAAATTTTCCTTAGGCAATACATGGATGAATATTTTGAAATTTTGGTTCTAATAAATAGTTCAAGGCCTCAGAAGCTTGAATTTCCAAACTGAAATAATCACAGAGCACATGGAACTGATCAAAAATTGTGAGAAGCTAAGTATGAGATGGGGGTGTTGCATGGCTCTGGTGCTGGACTCCCGGGTGGCGTTCTGTGACAGCTGTCAGCCCAGGCAAGATTGAGGAGTTCTAGACATTGAAGGGGCCTTTCTCCTCCTTTGCCTCAAGGGCTCTCGCAGGGCAGCTGGATGGCCATGAACTCTGTGTGTGGTATCTGGATATCAGTGGGAGAGGCTCCGACCGTCCTGCTGATGCGCCAGTTCAGAGAAGGGAGCTGACACAGCCTCTGCCTTCCGCTTGGCTTGAATAAAATCAGGAAAAGTGATTTCGACTCAGTACTTTCTCCGCCCTCCTCAGGGTCCACATGTTTCCTGACCCTTAACCTTCTTTTCTGTGCAGGGGCAGTCACCTGCACATGAGCTTAGCTGACAGTGACATCCTGCCCATCACTATGCCTCGACTCACCGCTGCAGCTCACCAGTCTGCCCACGTCTTCTGTAGACAACTGGCTTCATGTCCAGCTGTTGTCTGGCAACACCTCTGCACTGGACCTCCACAATTCTCTTTTCTGATTCTTGTTAAGGAGAGTATAATAGCCAAACCTGTAAGGCTTATGGGTAAAATAAATGTTCAATATTGGCAGTCCAGCCCCTCCTTTCCTTCTTAAAAAGGCACATACGTTTGTGAGAGTCTCCAGAGATAGGAATGAGCCAACAAATTGGGTCCATCTCTCTGGTGACAACTCAGGAAGCAAATGTGTGTCATAGATGACACAATCCTAAATCATGATTTAGAGGAAACAGCACTGACCTGAGAGTCAGAGAACCTGATTTTAATACGAGTTCTGCCACTAACACAGTCTGGATGCTGTTTCTTCATTAGCAAAATAACGGAGAGGATTGCTGAAGTCTTGCTATGAAATACTTTGGTTCTATCCATCAGAGTAGAAGCACGGATTCTACTTGGTTGCATTTTTTACTCCATCTGGAGATCTACCATAGGTTGTCACCTCCCACAGGTGTCCTGGAATGAGCTTACCCCCTTCGCACTCCGAAGAGTCAAGCCAATTAGATCATCGTCTTCTATGCTACTTGCTAAGAAGACTTAGTGTATTTTCAGAAATTACATTGTACTTCAATAATGGAAAAGAAAAACTGGTTTATTTTCTCTCTAGCAGCCTAACAACCTTAGTGTGGAAAGATGATTGATAGATATCTGTATAGACAGATGATAGATCACACACAAATCAGAGGCAGACATGTGGATGGATGGGTGCATGGACATAAAGTCCTGAGCATGGTCTCTAGAGTCAGACTACCTTGGTCAGATCGCAGCACTCCAACTTCTGATTCTATCATCCCAAGTGAATTACTTTACCCATTTGTGATTCAGTGAAGGCAAAATGCAGGTAATAACACTCTATCAGGCAATGGTCAAGACTAAGTAAAATGATAGGTGTCAAGTTTTCAGCACAGAGCTAGACATAAAGCAGGTGCTCCATCAGTGTTAAGCATTAACGTTCTTTAGGAAATAAATAACTCCAGTCAGCAACCCACCCCCCCACCCCACCCCCCGACACACACACACTAGAAGAGAACTACTGCTCATAGTTCGGTACATGGTTTTCTATTTCTTAAGTAGAAACATACGCCTTTTATGGTCACTACTTCCAAAAGTGGGTTGCAGAAAATGTATTATCCTGAGATAATTTTTATTTGTTGCTTAGCAATACGCCTTGTAGAGCTTTACCTATCAGGTGTAGATGTTATTCATATACCAAAATATGCTAATTCATGTCTCTATCTGTGGACTTTTAAGTGGTTTCAAATATGTCAGACGACATCTTTTAATATATCTTGTTTCTTTCTCATGTGTGAACATATCTCTGTAAGACAGATTCCTAGCTTGCTGTCACAAAATAGGTGTATTGAAACATACATACTGCCATATTGTCCCCTAAGAGCACATTATCAATTTATATTCCCATCTGCAAATTTATGAGTTGTCTGTTTTTCCACTCTTCTACACATAGGGAATATTGTCATTATTCCAATCTTATGGATAAACTATGGTATTTTATTTTAATTTACAATTGCTTAATGATTTTTTTAGATTGAATGAACTTGTTGCCAACCTTTATTGTATTTCATCCCACTCCAAAACATTAATCTGAAAATGTTAACAAAAATTGTGAGCAAGGCACCTCACAATATCAGCTGATAAAGAAATCAATCTACCATCAGGTCACACCCCCACCCCAAGGAAACTCTGCATCATGTACAACCACAAGAATAGGTCCTAGAATAAGTTATACTCTATGTATGTATAATAGTCAAAATGCACTTTACTGTCATGTATATCGAAAAAGAACAAATTTTAAAAAGAGAGGAGAGATGGAAAGAGAGAGAAGGAAGGAAGGAAGGAAGGAAGGAAGGAAGGAAGGAAGGAAGGAA